>OZ024904.1:97673217-97705717 GCA_964017125.1 Flabesymbios commensalis | reverse complement strand
GGGGAGCCTCAGTGACCGAGAGGTAGCGTGTTAGGCCTCAGACCACCAGGGCTTGAATTTCGAATCTTGTGTTTGAAGGGCAGTATGTGTCATCTCAGTCATATCACCATCCTCAGGAGGTTCTCCGGCCCAGTTTAGCAAATATGTGCACAAAGGTGCCCTAAAACCCCATTCATTTCATTTCATTTGCTGGGCATATTTTGTCGATAGTAGGCAGGATGAACCACTGACCCATCGCCGGCCTAATGTTGGTTCACCGCCTACGACGCTGGCACAACATTAAACCGACATTGTTTTAGAAGTTTAAGCGCTAAATTAAATAATTTAATTTCCCCCCCCCCCCACCCGAAGTTATGTCTCGCTACCGCGATCCAGAACTTCAATTGCGTGACAATTAGTCATATTATATCAATTTAAGACCAACTATTTTCACATCTAGATGTTTAAACGCTTTTTACATTGCCAATGACAGTGTATTGATCTACTAAAGCGATGACCTTCTCGGGCGATGATTCCGGACTGAAATAATGATGAGAAACATATACTAACCATGCTAAAAATAAGCAGTAGATGCACCATTGGGAAATGTCGAATAAATAAAGTATCACTTACCAGCAACATAATCAATTTTGTCAGTTACCATTCTCATTGAACAAATTTATTTTACTTATTGCGGGTAAAATAATCGACAGATTAACATACTGTTCATTTTGTCCAATTAAGTATGATTAATTCCACTATACAATGACGGCGGGGGCCCTGGGGTAGTGGTTAGCACCGCTGCCTTTCACGCTAGAGTTCGGGGTTCGTTTCCCGGTCTCGGCGGTTTGAAAGAAACAAAAATGTTTCTTCCCCATCCACTCGTAAAACTCAGTATTGCGGGAGCCTCCGTGACCGAGAGGTAACGTGCTCGGTCTCAGACCGCCAGGGCTCGAAGTTCGAATCCTGTCTCTGGAGGGCAGTGTCATCCAACTAATCTCATCATCCTCAGGAGGTACTCCTGGCCCAGTTTAGCACAAAAGAGGTCAAATCCCGATTCATTTCAGTTTTACTACACATCGACGGAGCAAAGGAGAACGTTAAACTAAACAAATTATATAAAAATGGGAACGAATCGGTAGCCTTGTCAGCTAATGGTAATTCAAGTTATCCCTCACCGCCTATCCACAGTGTTCTCTGTTACAGGATTATTTTCCGCGATTATGAGGAAGTGCGAAGATACGGTGTGGACCATAGATGCATGCGAGAGGACTAAACCTCTCTACTCAGCACCTAGGCGATGGGGTCCGAATGCCTTCATAGCCATCCAGGAAGGTGTAACGTGTTCATGCGCAAGAGACGGGTGTAATAGTCAGTCGTGGGACACCATTTTCAATGCCTCAACCGTGGAAATGAATAGACTAACTAGGGACATGGTCACTCAGAGGAGCCTTGGTCACACACCATACAATGGTGTTACTTTGACGGTTAATATAGATATTGCCACTCAAAGAAGTGACGGTGACACATCCACCGTCACTATGGATAGTACTCGTGATATGACAGTCACTGACTCAGATGACAACAGCGCTCGCTGCTCGACGGAAAATCCAAATATTATCCCAATACAAATCATAATAATCATAATGAATTATTGTGGCCACTGTTTGTGAAAGTGTTTGAGATCAAAACTCCTGTGTGCGTATTCTCGTACTACAAGCTACGATACATCATATGCTCTGATTGGTCGAAATGACCTGCTGAATTGTCAGCTACTATTCCGTCCCCTTGGATCTGAAAGGGTGTATCTGCCATTTTACCAGATGGCAGATACACCCTCACCCTCATCAGATTCAAAGATTCATCAGATTTGTTTGTTCATTTGAAGCTGGCAAATATAAATTAAAACTACTGCTACTGTTTTTAGAAGTTTAATAAATTGACTAAACCTTCCACTGTTATCAAATCGTTTAAATGCACAAGTTTTGAACTGCTCAACTCTAAATTGCCTCCTACCAAAGTCTCTGCTTGATTTTTAGCCTGTGATATTGTCGTAATTATAGTAAATGATTTTCTTTGTAAGCCTACTACATCACTCTGACATTTTTGGCCAATTCCCCTCGACACTGGTCATTCATTTCCTGTCAAGTACAGCCATCGAGGGTCATTCTGCCAAAATGAGTTACTCCACAGCTCCTCTGGTGAATAAATCAGCTGGGTTATCACCAGATGGTAGCCAAAACCAATTATCACAATTAGTTGTTGATTTCTCCCACCCTGTTAGCATAACACGTGGATAATCCATAAGATTATTTATTTATGGCTGCTAACAATGTCATTGAGTAAATTTAGATAATCTGGCTGCGAATACCGCGCCACACATCTCTGACCTTACTTTAAGTTAAGTGGAGACAGTTTACCCTTGGCCTCAACTACAACTTCAAGCTCACCCTCCCACCTTACGGGGACAATGTCACCAAAATCTGAACCATCAGAAAATGTAATTATTACTGGGTCTGCACACTGATCAATTTTCAAACATCTTGGAAAACATACTTCAGAAAATTTAGTGACTACTTTGAAAAAATGTACCCACTTGGGTGGGCACTAGATCATCAGGTATACATGTAGGTGCGTCCCAATCCGTATTGCTACCTCTAATTTCAGTGCGTTGTCATGCTCCACGAAAAAGTATAGCACCTATCATTTTGAAAGGTGAAAGACCAAATGAATCACATGCCTCATTACTATTATTTTAGTCAATAGGTCTGGCACATTTCGACTTACTTTCTGGCCACCGTTTGTGAAAGTGTTTGAGATCAAAATTTTAACTCCTTGGTCCGTATCCAAGTTACGATGCATCGTGCGCTTCTGATTGGTCAAGATGGCCTGCAGAATTGTCAGCTACTATTCCGTCCCCTTGGATCTGGAAAGGGTGTATCTGCCAATGTACAAAATGGCCGTTACACCCTTTCAGTTCCAAAGGGGACGATTTGTTTCATTTGAAGCTGGGCGATTAATGTATTTTTTTTTAAAAATTGACAACTTTACCCTAGTCTTGCTAAGCCTTACTAAATAGCCGCTGAGTCAGTGTTACCATTCGTGCAGCAACATCTTCTATCGTTGCATTTTTAACTACCGCCATGTGAATTTATAATGTTCAATGCCTAAAATTGTGATAATTGATTTCTAAAACACGTATGCCTACAGCTAATATGTGACCGCGGGCTATGAACAAATTTCTACAATACATAGGCTGGTTCAACACTTAATATGCTAACTATTTGCTAAAAGTGTAATAATTATTTGCTCGAAAGAAAAACCCACATTTCTTGGCATATTTATTTTCCCTTGTAGTTGTACCAATTGCTGTTAGTTTACATTTTGTTGCTATTATCGTACAGTTGATTTAACGTCAGTTATAATATATAAGTGATAACATCACTGCGAGGTTATGGTTAATAAACATGGTTTGTAAACATGATGAATGGTATGTACTGTTCAACGTGAAATGTTGCATTTTAAACGGAGCCAGCTCCTGGAAGACCTGGCGGAAACAGATATTAAGCTCAACTATTAAGCTTACTATGTTATGATACACTATGTTCAGATATATGTGATATAAATACGTTTACAGTCCCATCGCACTTCTCTGATTCCTAGTAGGCACCAAGGAGTTCATCAATATAAATAAATTACAATAATCGAACATGATACAGTTTGATTAATTATTGATTGATTGATTGATTGATTGATTGATTGATTGATTGATTGATTGATTGATTGATTGATTGATTGATTGATTGATTGATTGATTGATTGATTGATTGATTGATTGATTGATTGATTGATTGATTGATTGATTGATTGATTGATTGATTGATTGATTGATTGATTGATTGATTGATTGATTGATTGATTGATTGATTGATTGATTGATTGATTGATTGATTGATTGATTCGCTTTTTTATTGATTGCTTGATTTATTGATATATTTATTTATTGATTCATTGTGTGAGTGATTGAGTGAGTGAGTGAGTGCCTACCTGGTTGCCACAGAATGAAATAGTAAGTGATATAGCTATACATATCTATCAGTACTCGTAATATTCATAGTATTCATGATCAACAGCAAATATTACTAGCAATAAAACATGAGTGAGTGAGTGAGTGAGTGAGTGAGTGAGTGAGTGAGTGAGTGAGTGAGTGAGTGAGTGAGTGAGTGAGTGAGTGAGTGAGTGAGTGAGTGAGTGAGTGAGTGAGTGAGTGAGTGAGTGAGTGAGTGAGTGAGTGAGTGAGTGAGTGAGTGAGTGAGTGAGTGAGTGAGTGAGTGAGTGAGTGAGTGAGTGTTATGTCACACCGCTGAGCTCAGCCAACTGAGAATTTGGGTTTAGGGGTTTTGTCTCTTATATAAAAAATAATAACCCTTTAAAGACCCATACCCAAGGTAAAATCATAAAAAATCGGTGATTTTATTTTGGCTTTTTAATATGACCGTATGATGTCCATAGACAAGAACTTCAAAAGTTTTTTTATTTTTTGTGCTGCGCATTTACCTGTTAGGCTAGAAGACGACTAGCTAAACTTTCTAAAGCTCACTAAAGGTTAATATGGCATCGCCTACAGCTCAAATATAGCCTTTTTCACTATTTATACCATGGGCTCCACTGCGCCATTGGGCGGGGGCCCTGGGGCAGTGGTTAGCACCGCTGCCTTTCACGCTAGAGTTCGGGGTTCGGTTCCCAGTCTCCGCGGTTTGAAAGAAACAAAATGTTTCTTCCCATCCACGTGTGAAACTCAGTATTGTGAGGAGCCTCCGTGACCGAGAGGTAACGTGCTCGGCCTCAGACCGCCAGGGCTCGAATTTCGAGTGTGTCTGGAGGACAGTGTCATCTCATTCATCTCACCATCCCAGGAGGTTCTCCTGGCCAAGTTTAGCCTATATGTGCACAAAGGTGGCCTAAAGCTCGATTCATTTCATTTCCACTGCGCCATTGGTATGCGGCGCGTCAGGTGGATTGAACCGCCACTCTGTTCCCACTAGACCACTCGTCTCGTAAGCTCCTCTTGGCTGATTGACGCTCGTATAATTTCTTTAATTCTGATGCCGCCCCTACGAATTTTCACAGGATCACTATAAATTCTGCTGGGATTGCCCCTGATCGACTGGAATTTTTAATTTACAAGTAAGAAACCATTGGTCGCATCATCACTATCTATATATAGTACACAGCTCTTGTAGATATCGTTTATTCACTTCACCCTTCACCGTCATCGGACCAAAATAGTCTACTGCACAATAACTGATAGGTGGATTTGGTATTGTTCTAAAATAAGGAATATCACCATGATCACTCATTACTGGATTTAAATCAATGTGATCAATCCGACTTTTCTGTACAAAAGGTATCTTGCTCTTTTCAATTGATCAGAGTTGAGGGGTAACAACAGTTTGGAGTTTGTGTTCACGTTTACTGGTCTTGTCTTATTTATCCATGTCAAGAACTGCTCATATCAACTGCAAACTTCTTCCTACCATATCCTCATTTCTGCGTGATTGTTAGCCTGGGGTCCTGTCGTAATTTTAGAAGATGTTTTTCTTTGTAAGCCTATTTACCTCACTCTGACATTTTTGCCTAATTTCCTTCGACAGTGGCCATTTATTTTCTGGCAAGTACAGCCATCAAGGGTCATTCTTCCAAAATGAGTTGCTATATTGTTTACTAGGTGGCGCTCCTCTTGTGATTAAATCAGCTGGGTTATCACCAGATGGTACCTAAAACCAATTATCACAATTAGTTGTTGACTGGATTTCTCCTACCTCGCTAGCATAAAACGTGGAGAATTCATAAGACTCCTTATTTATGGCTTTTAAGACTGTCATTGAAGCAATGAAATGGTAAACCACAGTAAATTGATATGTATAATTTTCCTTGACAAATTTAGATAATCTGTCTGTGAATACAGCGCCACACATATCTAATTTTCCAGTATCCCCCTTTAAGTTAAGGGGAGGCCGTTTACCCTTGACCTCAACTAATCCAGCTACAACATAATGTCCAGCCTCCCACCTTACGTAGACCAAGTTACCAAAAGCGCTATCTGAACCGTCACAAGATGTAATTAATACTGGGTTCTCAATGAGCTCCCACCGCGATCTGTGCACTCTCGGTGCGTCCTGTATCGCTCTCACTCCGTTCACAATACGCTCACAAAACGCTTAGAGCTCGATCGTTGTGCCTGTATCACAATTTCCACCTCCAACTGAATAAAAATACCAGACAATATCAGTTTGGCTTATGAGTGGATAAAAGATTACCTACATAATAGACAACAATATGTTACATTTAAGACGGCAATTTCCTCACATCAATACATAATATGCGGGGTTCCACAGGGTTCTATCCTTGGACCATTGCTATTTATCCTTTACATTAAAGATATTGCCACTGTTTCTTCTATTCTTTTTCCTATTTTATATGCTGACGATACTAATCTTTTTCTAAACGGTGAAGATATAAAAGAATTAATTAATATGATGAATAAAGAATTGCAAAATATTGTAGAATGGTTGAATGTTAACAAGCTGAATTTTAAGCTCTCTCTCAATGTTAAGAAGACCCAATTTATGGTATTCGTTTCTAGTAGTAACTTTGTCCCTGTTGTCAGTAACTTAGTAATTAATAACAGTCTAATTTTAAGAATATATACTGCCAAATTATTAGGTGTTTTTATCGATGATAGGTTGACATGAAAGCACCATATACAACATATAAAATAAAAAATCTTGGGTGTTTTGTGTAAGGCAAGAAAAGTTTTAAATTCAGCTACACTACTAACACTTTATTACACATTTATTTATCCATATATATCATATTGCATTGAAATATGGGGTAGTGCAGCAAATATACATATTGCATCTGTTGAAAAACTTCAAAAAAGAGCCATACGAATCATAACATCTGTTCCGTACAAGGACCCTACTGCTCCGATATTTAAAGAACGTTCCGTTTTGACTATTTCAAATGTTTATATGTATAGCGTAATTATAATGATGTATAAATAGAACTGTAATAACCTCCCAAACTTATTTAATGACTTCTTTGTAAAAAAATCGAATACCAGGCAACAAAATAAATTATAGCTAGGATGGTCAAAACAAATAATAGTTTCAAGCTCAGGGGTGTTTTATTATGAAATTACATGTAAAATTATTTAAATTCGAATTGTAGTTTATATGTTTATAAAAAGTCAATAAAATCATTTCTTATTGACAACGAGTCAGAAATGAAAATAATATGTCACAGGTAAAGACATTGGCTCGTCACTGGTAATGCATGAATATGTCAAATAACCTTCGAGGGAGCGCGATGCATTGGCCCAGCGTTGATTCAGTGTTGACCCAGCGTCTAAGACGATGGGCCAGCGTTGGGCCGATGTTTGCTGGGTTGTTGATGTATCATAAGTGACGAGGATAGTATACAACAAAAAAAAAAGGAACCTAGAGGTTTCAAGATATACTTTTATACATCACTTTTGCAATCTTTATTGTCAACTCTCGTTGTGTTAAATACATAATTGTAAGCATGAAATATTTTGTTTTGCAACTTTGTACCATCTGTATTCTTCGACAATAAAGAAGATTATTATTATATTTTCATTCACTGTATAACGATTTCAGCCTAAAAGTAAATGAAAAACACAATTCTATAAAAATCCAATTGTAGTTTATCAAACTATAGGGCTTATCAATTATAGGGCTTACTTTTTTACACTTTTCCCGCTAAGTTATTCATTTTATTTCTTGACATAATGCATGTTATACATAACTACTCAACCCTAACATCGCGATGTTATTTAATTTAAATGTTTTCCCATTTAAAGTTGTTTCTCGCTACCGCGACTCACAACTTCAAATGGATGAAAATTACTGTTATGTGTTCAATTTAAGACCAAACAATTGCAAATCATGATGTTTAAACACGCATTTTAATTCCTAGTAACAGTGATTCGATCTACATTGATCGTAAAAACGGACTTGAAACGACTATAGTCGCGATTAGAGGTGAAAGGGTTAACCCTTTAACCGCCAAATTATTCAATCTGAATTTTCACCCACTTGAAATTGTGTCTCGCTGACGCGATCCTCAACTTCAAGTGAGTGAAAATTATTCAGATTTGACAAAATGGAGGTCAACTGTTTTCAAATATTGCTGATTGATGTCATATTCTTTAACATGTTTAAAAAGTGGTACGTAATGTGCTAATAAAAAATGAAAACCCGCATATATGCGACACCGGCGGTTAAAGGGTTAAGGTGGGTTGTAACATCTCCTATAGAATTAATATTGTGAACCCTTATATCACGAATAGCGACCATAGTAGCCTCACTTGTGTAAGCATTTATTAGAATTAAAATATGGCATAAATATTAATTATATAAGACATATCATAAACAGTGATAAATATTGAAACACTGATGTTCGTTGGGATTTGATACTTGTCGCTGGATACCAGGTGTCGCATAGTCAGAGCAATCTTCATCCTTGGCTCGACAGTGCTCCGATACTGGGTGTCTTGCTTGGTGCTTTTTGGACCAAGTCTGGCAAGGAGGTCATGAAACATATCTGGTGGTACTCTGGCAGCTTTCACTGCGTCAGTAAGTCGTTCTCTGAGTTCTAATGTTACTGCGCTTTGCCTCACGCTTTCATATTTTTCAGGTCGCAGTGGGAGCGTCGGGTGAGCGTAGGTTGGTGTGACAGGGGTATTAGTAGCTGGACAACACAGTAACCAGTTACCCCCAAGCAATCGTCAGAGGCATTATTAATTCACTCAATCGCAGAAGAAGCAGACTGAATATGATATACAGCCGAAACTCAGCATCTGTATACCAACTTCTATCTGCTCAGTGTTCAGCATCTAAATATATTGGAATAAGCGTACATACAGGCGTACATACAGGTAACACATTGGCCCAATGCATAACCTTCTGATATCTTGGCCTACTTATGGTCTACATTGAGCGACCTAGGTCTGGCCCAGCACTGGGACAACGCTAACCAGATCGCAGTTTCTCACACTCTGCGCTATAGTTTTCACTATGAGTCGTATATCGGTATCAGCCCATATCGCACTCTAGCTGTAGATTGAGCACAATGTATGGTAGTATTATGTCATGTGGGATATGATCGAAAATACAAACGTTGTTCATTTTTCGTGCGATATGTGAAAATACAGCACATGTTCAATGAATAAGGTGTTCGCCTAAAGGCTCACACCTTATTCATTGAACAAGTGCTATATATTCCCATATCGCACTCAAATGAACACTGTTTACATATCGTATTCGCTGACATATTATATGTAATACGCACACGTCCAGCTGATACGTCAAGTCAAGTCAGACTGACATTCTAGATGTCAATCCGATCTTGGCGAAGCTATCAGACGACCGCCGCTCTATATTCGCGGCCCACAACCAAATCATGATGGCACTCGTGAGCTGGTTCTAACAATAACAATAACAGTACAATAATACACACACACAATCAAATTTCGAGAAGGAAAGTTGTTTCGATGGATTTAGGCTACAGTAAGTTTTTTACAGGTACATGCAAATAGAATACAAATGTTCATGTAAAACGTACTAATATGTATATTATTATTTAGAGCTTGCTATGTTGACTAGTGTAATGAATTAGCCTGAAAAAAGTTTGTTCTCGTGTGAAAAGGCTTGTATATATACATATAAGAAAAAATCCTTGGTGGTTTCTTATACAAGTCGCATCTAAGGGGGAAAATTGCTCGCCTTCCTCTTTTAAAAATAATGGTTCGGATTTTAAAAAGTTTAGGAGAGGGGGATACAATTCAACCCTCTCTTCCCTCATGTATGTTATCGCCTGGGTCGCCCCTGAGAATATATATTTATCATAAAGATGATATCCTTTTTGAGAACAGATCTTCAGCGTATTTATACAGTTCTATATCCAGATTATTCAGACGTCGTATTTGATCTAGGTCATCTTGATTGACGTTTACAGATTCATTGGATGTTGATTGAACTAGAGACTGAGCTGTATTCAGCTGCTCAGTAAACGACTGAGTAAATTTAACACCAAACGTTCTCTCAAACAAAACACGAGAAGCATTCTGGTGCTCCATCAAACCAAAAAACGCCATTGTTCGCAGCCTCTCTTTGGCTACCTCCAGCATCCGGAAATCTGTGTGGCTACAATTATACTCAGCTAGGTCGGTGAGCATGCGCACTTGTCTGTTCCATGCAGGGTTTTCAGAACAGTTGAGAAACTGCTTTAGAGTGATTCTTTTCCAATTTTCTGTGAAAAAATACATGCAATATTGTCAATATAGGGCATACATATAAACATGATAAAGGCATATTGTCACTTATAGGCGATGTGCTACATATGGCTACCATGCACCCCCCCCCCCCCACATCTCAACTATGGGATATACTGAACACGAAATCGAATGTTTATATTGAAAATATAGGAATGCAAACCCTATTTTGCCGATTTATATAGAGGTACCCTAAATATGTTATTAACGACGTCGCGCAGTTTTAAATAAGGGGGTAGTGTTACTTGAATGTATGTTATTTCTGTTCTAGTAAGCCGATCTGCAACTGCTATACCATATTAACGATATTTGAATTCCGCTTCTTATGGTATATAAATCATTGCAATATATCAAATATCCATCGCTCCATGTATCCCTAAGCATAATTCAAATTGAAAAATCAGCGAAATCCCCGACAAAAACCCCCTGCTGGGAAACACCATTTCATCAGACGTTTTTTATATGTATCCACATTTAGGCCATGATATGCTTATAAATAAGCCTGGATGTTATGTGTGCTTTTAAATTTCACGCAATTTTGGTGGAAGACAAATACAGAATGGCTGCCATCTGTTTTTAAAGAACATTTAATTTTGTGCATTTTGCCTGTAACAATTAATTTTTTTCACTTGACTCTGTATCAAAATTATGGACATCGAGCAAAATTAGAGCTAATTTAATAAAAACCTTGTATTATATGGAAAATGACAAAAAATACCAAATGTCCGCCGTCTTTTTGAAAAAAAGTGTATATATCGACAAAAAACGGGAAACCCATATTAAAAAAATATACCAACATCATTGAAAGTCACTATCAAAGGCTTTAACATAGATTAATAGGATTTTATTTCTGCTACATACGAAATGTGCAACAAAACCCTAAGTTTGTATTTTATTCCTCATTCTCGCTCATGTTAACTTTATATGGTATAAATCTTTGTTATTACTTTCAAAAGTGATCTTGACCACCGATGAAGTGATCACAGCCACTTTAAAATGATCTCAGCCACTACAAAAGTGATCTTGCATTCCTATATTTCCATGTTAACATTCGATTTCCTGTTCAGTATATCCCAGGGCTCCAAAAAACTTAGTTTAGTTGAGATGTGGGGGGGGGGGGGGTTTGCATGGTAGCCATATGTAGTCCACGCCTATTTTTTTTAAGGCAATTTATATACCTCGGTGTTTTAAATTTTACCGCAATGTATATATATATAACTAAATCTAGCCCAGTTAGCAAACGCCACCCTCCACATGTTACATAGTGGGGGGCAAGGTGTTTCTAAATACAGAAACATCTTTATTCAACTTGAGATTGAATTGCATTTATATTACAAGGTGAAATTAGAAATAAGAAGACATTTCTGCTTCTAAATATAACCTTAAATTATATACGACTAATAATCAAACTCTTATTCGATTCTAGTTAGAGCTGCAATAATGATATCGCTGTACATGTCTTAATGCTTTCTCCAACTTTTTGTAGGTTTTTGTTATAGTGCGGGGACATTTGTGTCATTTCTTTACACTTTGCTATAAATGTACATGTATATACATTTGTAAACTTATTCAATTAACTCAAATGTATATATCATCGGCTTTTGATCTAAAATGTCTAATGTGTCTTCTTTTTTATTTGTTGTAGCTGTTGTACATATGATAATTGTTTAAATATGTGTATTCATATTTATGTAAATGCTTGTTATAAAACAGGTCACATATTCAAAATAGCCAATGGCTAATTAGCCAATGGCTAATAATGTTTTTACCCGGTATAAATAAATAAATAAATAAATGAATAAATAAATAGATAAATAAATAAAAAAAAAAAAAAAAAAAAAAAAATAATAATAAATAAATAAATAAATAAATAAATAAATAAATAAATAAATAAATGAATGAATGAATGAATGAATGAATGAATGAATGAATGAATGAATGAATGAATGAATGAATGAATGAATGAATGAATGAATGAATAAATGAATGAATGAATGAATGAATAAATGAATGAATGAATGAATGAATGAATGAATGAATGAATGAATAAATTAATGAATGAATGAGAATGAATGAATGAATGAATGAATGAATAAATGAATGAATGAATGAATGAATAAATAAATGAATGAATTAATAAATGAATGAACGAACAAATAAATGAATGAATGAATGAATGAATGAATGAATGAATGAATAAATGAATGAACGAATGAACGAATGAATGAATGAATGAATGAATGAATGAATGAATGAATGAATGAATGAATGAATGAATGAATGAATGAATAAATAAATAAATAAATAAATAAATAAATAAATAAATAAATAAATAAATAAATAAATAAATAAATAAATAAATAAATAAATAAATAAATAAATAAATAAATAAATAAATAAATAAATAAAAAGCTGGACAATAAATTGGATGTTTAGAGGTTGAAAGATGAATGCAGGGAACGACCGGTACCATTTAATATTGGGTGGAAATATTGTGAAAATAATCTTTTGGGCGGAACAAAATAATTTGGTCACCGATGTTTGTTATATACCTATTATATACGGAATACGGCGTTCGCTCATCGTGATTGGCTCTATCACTGAAGTTAGGCGACGCCGCGCCCGGTTCATAATTGGATGGGTGACCGCCTGGTGACTGCCAGGTGCTGTATACACTCGTGGGGCTCAGAGAACCACGTAAATCAGATGGCTCGTCGGACTGACCTAGAGTTGGACGTAAAAGAACCTCAATGGACGTAGGCGCAGTTTCCATCCAGCGAGACCCCAGAAAATCAACAATGTGTGAGTACTTGGCACATAAGGCGAATTCGCTTGGAATGAAAAATAGCTTGATGCGCCTCAATGGCAGCTCAGCTGTATATCCCCCAGGAGACTGAGTTGGAATTTGAATGATAACAGGCCTTGCTAAGTTACTCTCGATGTACAGCGCTCTGAACAGCCGCCGGCTGGATACATGCGCTATATAAGATTTAATTCATTCATTCATGAATGAATGAATGAATGAATGAATGAATGAATGAATGAATAAATAAATAAATAAATAAATAAATAAATAAATAAATAAATAAATAAATAAATAAATAAATAAAAAGCTGGACAATAAATTGGATGTTTAGAGGTTGAAAGATGAATGCAGGGAACGACCGGTACCATTTAATATTGGGTGGAAATATTGTGAAAATAATCTTTTGGGCGGAACAAAATAATTTGGTCACCGATGTTTGTTATATACCTATTATATACGGAATACAGCGTTCGCTCATCGTGATTGGCTCTATCACTGAAGTTAGGCGACGTCGCGCCCGGTTCATAATTGGATGGGTGACCGCCTGGTGACTGCCAGGTGCTGTATACACTCGTGGGGCTCAGAGAACCACGTAAATCAGATGGCTCGTCGGACTGACCTAGAGTTGGACGTAAAAGAACCTCAATGGACGTAGGCGCAGTTTCCATCCAGCGAGACCCCAGAAAATCCACAATGTGTGAGTACTTGGCACATAAGGCGAATTCGCTTGGAATGAAAAATAGCTTGATGCGCCTCAATGGCAGCTCAGCTGTATATCTCCCAGGAGACTGAGTTGGAATTTGAATGATAACAGGCCTTGCTAAGTTACTCTCGATGTACAGCGCTCTGAACAGCCGCCGGCTGGATACATGCGCTATATAAGATTTAATTCATTCATTCATTCATGAATGAATGAATGAATGAATGAATGAATGAATGAATGAATGAATAAATAAATAAATAAATAAATAAATAAATAAATAAATAAATAAATAAATAAATAAATAAATAAATAAATAAATAAATAAATAAATAAATAAATAAATAAATAAATAAATAAATAAATAAATAAATAAATAAAAAGCTGGACAATAAATTGGATGTTTAGAGGTTGAAAGATGAATGCAGGGAACGACCGGTACCATTTAATATTGGGTGGAAATATTGTGAAAATAATCTTTTGGGCGGAACAAAATAATTTGGTCACCGATGTTTGTTATATACCTATTGCAGACGAGGTGCAATGTGGAACATGGTTTCCAGTGCAGTATTTATATTTGAAGGTGACGAAAATGTCCCTAAAAGAAAGTTATTGTGGTTGTGAGTATATGTTTATATGAATATTGCTTTACGTCGCTTTCTGCACAATCATGACAATTTCGTGACAGAATGAAGCCCGTAGCCGGAAATATGCCCTACTCTTATTTCGAATGACATCAAGAATTCTTTACTGTGCACAGTACCATAATCAGGACTGTACACTCCATGCCTTTGAACAGTTTGCAGCACTGTAACCACGATGACAAATATCCGGCCAGACCGGGATTCGAACCTGGGACCTCCAAGTCACAAGCCCCAGTCGACACGAATGAGCCGTGGTTGTGAGTATATATAATGACACACAATTTGCGGACGAAATACTCCTCCGGGTATGGGCCTACATATGTGAATATATCCACACACACACACCAGAGGAGGTTGGAAGCGAGGTCACGTGACCACATTTTAGGGTCATATTATCGTTTATGTTCTCTGATAGTGGACATATAGATACTATATTATTCTAAGCGACCTACTTGCAGCACACTTTTCAGTGTTTCCCTTGATACTGGACATTTTAATCGAACCTGAGGCCACTGTTTTAAAGCAGATACTTGTCGCCATTCACTGACCGTCCTCGCTACCGGCTCCCGAAGAATAGTCACAAACAAATACCTGTAATATATAAAATATATCAAATGAGAATGAATCAGGCTCTTTTGAGTTTTGAAGCTTAGTGAGTTTTAAGGTTGAAGCGACACAATCATAAAAATTACAAAAAAATCGGTGATTTTATTTTGGCTTCTTAATATGACCATATGATGTAAACATGTCCATAGACTTGAACTGCAAATTTGTTAAAAAATTTGTTTTGCGCATTTACCAGTTAAGCGATATATAGAGACGAAATTCCCGATTTCTTATATCGGACATATATGTCCAAAATCAGAAATACACGCATCACTTTCAAAATGTCTACAATATATTATCAGATCTACGAGAACTCGTAGAATATTATGTTATATTGTAGACATTGGATTGGACGAGTTGGCCATCTCGACCAATCCAATGTCTACAATATATTGTTGATCTGGTAATTTTCGCGTGTTTAAATTTTCGCGAATTTCTGACTTTTCACGAAGTTTAGAATTCGTATTTTTTTTATCAAGTAACGCTATTATAAGAATAATTTTCGCGAGATTCTTGCATTCGCTAATTTGTCCTCCTCGCGACATTCGCGAAAATTAGAACCTCGCAAATATTACCAGATCTACAGTATTACAAATTAATGATAACTAGAACAGGAGTTCCCTGGATCCGCCCCTGGCGTTACGCTACATACAGAAAGAGATAAACCCAACGCTGGAACAATGTTGTGCCACCGTCTTCGACGCTCTCCCAACATAGTTCCAGCATTAGGGTCGATATATAGCGTTACTATGTCTGGCGTTACCTTCTCTCATGATGTCCTCTGTCCAGTTTGTCCAGCACTCTCGTTATGCAGCCGTCTGGTTTTAATTCAGCATAACCCGGGTGGACCCCACAGCGCCACCCCGTGGAAAACCTGGAATTACATCATATTCAACCCTTTCAGCACGGGAATCGACTTACAAAATGATAAATTGTCATGGACACCGTAGACTGAAAGACAGCCCTCTCACTCCACACATGGACAGATGACACTGCTGAAGGAGTGTAGGACACCGTATTCAAATGAAGTAGAAATTTAAAGATAACTATGATTTTTATGTGAATAACCCTTTGGTCTCAATATTATTGAATAAACCTTTGGTATCTATGGTGATGAATAACCCTCTATAGTACTGAATAACCCTTTACTCTCTGTGGTAATGAAAAACCCTTTGATCTCTATGATATGGAATAACCCTTTGGTCTCTATAGTATTGAATAACCCTTTGGTATCTATAGTATTGAATAGCAATTTGGTCTATATAATATTGAATAACCCTTTGTTCTCTCTGGTATTGAATAACCCTTTGGTCTCTATGATATTGAATAACACTTTGGTCTCTATAGTATTGAACAGCCTGTTGGTCTCAATAGTATTGAATAACCCTTTTGTCTCTATATCATTGAATAACCCTATGGTATCTATAGTATTTAATAGCCCTTTGTTCTCTATATCATTCATCACTGATCAGTATTCAGCACTGTAATTTTTAAAGCTAGAATTGACTAACTCTGTTTCTGTTGAGTAAAGCAGCTACGTCGTCCTCAGACGCATACCTGATTGTAGGTGGTGTGCGCCGCGTGTAAAGAGCAACTAATTATCAATAAAGGGTGATAGTTCTGCGTGTAAATATGATGATAATCGGTAAGTGACGACGTATTGCTCCTATACAATAATACAATAATCGCTGACGTTCTGGTTTTAACCCTTAAAGCGCTGGAATGTTTTTGTATAAACCAAGAGACCAAAGGGTTTTTAAATTTGGAATCATCATGAATGCCTGTAGACGTCAGATTCTGACGTCTAAAGTCGATCCCCGCACTGAAAGAATTAACAATGTATATTGACCGTAGACCCATAACATAGGTATTCAAATGGAGCGGAAAGAGCTAACTAAGACATTTATGATGATTTCAAATCGGACAAAACCCTCTGGTCTCCATGGTTTATACAAAAATATGTCAGCGCTTCAACCCTTACAGTGCTGGGAGCGACCTTAGTCGTCAGAATCTGCCGACTAAAGTCGATCCCCGCACTGTAAGAGTAGACATATTTCTAATGGCGGTAGACCCATAACATAGGTATTCAAATGAATCGGAAAGAGCTAACTAAGGCAGTTATGAAGATTTCAAATTGACAAAAAAACTTTGGATTCATGGTTTATACAAAAATTTGTCAGTGATTAACGTTACCTGCTGAACAACCAGTGTCGTTTTTGGTGTGTTGTACAGGAGCAGCCGTTCACTTTGCCGGGTTTCTTACATCTACAGGGATTACTGGAGTTGAGGTGTCGGACCAGGTGATCGCCAAACGTGGTCCCTCCTGTCTTCTGTATGTGCAGGAACACCAGGGTGCTGCTGTTCCAAGACTCCTCAAGGTCATAAACAGGGAACCTAGGCACCTGATAAACCCATTCCTGAAAAACAAAGGGTTGAACAATTAACACTTGTACTTCATAATTGTTTGTGAGTATTTTTTTAGTTATTTGAAGCTGGGAGTTTCTAACGCAATTTCCAGCTTCGAATGAGTAAAAAAAAATATTGTTTATGAGAAATAGACATCCCCCAAATTGAATTATTTGAGCAACTAAGCATCTACCACGAGATGTGGTACAAATTTGAGTGTATTACTTTAGATCTGGTAATTTTCGCGTGTTAAAATTTTCATTTTGCTTCAGTAGCATAATTTTCGCAAGATTCTTGAATTCGCGAATTTGTCCTCCTCGCAAAATTCGCGAAAATTAAAACTTCGCGAATGTAACCAGGTCTACAGTATTTAGTCTGAAATTTGCTTGAGAACGTATATATACGGTCTTAACAGCTCAAGGATTATCACTTTCACCTCCAAGCTCGTCTATAGTCGTTTCAGCCTTTTATTTTCCATTCAAACAAGAAGAATTGAAAGCAAACATGGGTATTGTGACGGCACTCACCCACTCTCCTCTATCTACCGGGTGCCGATTAACCCGTTCGCACACTGCCCGAGCGGTCAAAAGGATGGGTGCGCGAACGGTCACATAATTAAACTTAAATGACCCTCGGTCAACTAATCTCCTCTATATTCTCATCCACATAAAATAAATAGAAATCACTCTCAGATAAACAAAGAAAAGTTTACTGAGAGTGAAAATCAGGTTCTGACACCAGATGTCATTTGACATCAATTAAAAATACGTAACTTAAAATAGGTCCAAAATACGCCTAATAATTAAAGGGAAAACGCTTCAAAACTGCTCAGAAAACGCTTTAAAACTAATCGGCGAAAATGATCCAAAATATTAAAAGTACGTATACAAGAATAAAAACCACTTCTCAATTAATACTTTATTATATACAGAAAAGCAACATGACAAAATATAAAACAGGGTTCTCACACAGGAGAAATAAAGTGAAAAAGACAATGGTATATCAGACTTATAATATACTTCAATATTGCCATATATGACTGAATATCTCACTGAATACAGCACACTGACTGTAACTCTACTTCAACCTTTAAAGCGGAATATAAAATGAACTCTTTACTATTTCCACAGATAAAATATGTTATGTAAAAGATAACTAAAGGTACGGGTCTGTAAAAACTGTGGCTTCAACTGATCTAGCAAATAGCCCGATCTAACCTGGAGGGAGTACTAACACTGATTCTCCCAACCCATTCGCAACATGGCGAATCCTGCTGTCAAACAATATATAAAAGCTTAGCAAAGGGCTAGATTCCATTTAATGGCTATCTCCTAAAGCAGAGAGACTTTACTGACTAATACACAGCTGACAACCAAGCCCAGTCCCACTGACTACTTATATGAAAATAAATGTGAAACGCGATATTAAATATGCCTAATATTTAATACCACCTCACGTAAAACTGCCAATTTATAACATAGGAATTTAGTAGTGAAGACCTCAAAAGTGACCAAAAATATAAACCTCACTGGGATAACACATCACAGGAATGGCATCACATGCTACAGTGTATGGCATCACACACCAAACTTAACATAACTAAAAGGGGTAAAACTTATCTGTATGCCCAAGGGTTCCATAAAAACAACATTGAGCCCCGCCCAGTGTCATAACCCTCACATATTATTGACCCAAATTCGTCAGTCCCTGTAACCATAACTTAATACCTCTATACATTTTAAACCATCGGTATAGATGACTATTAATCTATGGCCCAACGAATTATCCATAAAAAACCAATAATATGGGGACAATCTAGGCTTTTAAAGCCCATTGACTAAAGGTATAATATAAACCAACCTAGCTCACTTCTCTCTCTCTCTCTTATAGGGGTATCTTCGTAACAAGTGTAAGCCTATGACACTTGTGTCTTCGTATTGACATCGACTTCATACACGCCTCACAGCGTTATCTTCATAGGGTGGAAGGGTGACTGATAGGTATAGGTGAGAGAGGTCTTCACGGCAAGAATGGGAAAATAAACTAACACTGATTCCCGCTAAGGCCCGCCTATTTATGCCCAGCCCCTGGAGAGGGGAGAGGGAATCACAGGACCTGACGTCACTGGGAAAAAGTTCACCTTAAACTGCCTAATTACAGAATATAAATAATATAAACCCATCACAAAATGTCTTATATATGATAAAACATCCTATAAGCAAAGTGTAACATAAAAATAATTCTTAGTTAAACAAATTAACTCGTCACACTAGACACACATGACCCAGTTAAAATCAACTTTAAAAACAATCCTGCCCCTCTATCGCATCAAAGTATGCAAAAATCCCGCTTGCTCCAATTAAACCACTTATCGCATAATACAGCTGAATAAACAAGGATTAATCTGGTACCACACATGGCTCCCAGGCGGCAAAATTCCAGCTTCGGAAACAACATGTCCCAGGAATTCAACTTCTTTCTGTAGTAAGTGACATTTTGAAGGTTTCAATTTTAAATTGGCTTTTCTGATCCTTCTCAAAACTGCTCGTAATCTTGACATGTGTTCTTCTAAGCATCTTCCAAAAATGATCACATCATCCAGGTATATTAAACAAGATGTCCACTGTAATCCCTGAAGAGCTAATTCTATAATTCTTTGAAAGGTGGATGGAGCATTACAGAGTCCGAAAGGCATTGTTGTGTATTCATATAAGCCAAACTTTGTTATGAATGCTGTCTTTGGAATATCATCCTCGTTCACTGGAATTTGATTATAAGCTGATGTTATGTCTAATGTTGAAAATAAGACCGAGCCTGACATCGCATCCAGACAGTCTTCAGTTCTTGGCAGTGGAAATGTATCTGGTACCGTAACTGTGTTCAAACGTCGATAGTCAATACATGGTCTCACACTACCATCACGCTTTCTAACCATCACAATTGGTGAAGCCCAAGGAGATGTGGATGGACGAATCGATCCTTGCTTTACAAGTTGTTCTATTGCCTTGCGGTCTTCTCCTTCAAATGCTAATGGGACGCGTCTTGGAGGTAATCTCACTGGACGAGCATTACTTGTCTCAATTGAATGTTTACCGAGATGTGTTCTACCTAAGTCTGTGCTATCTGTAGAGAAAACATCCTGAAATTCCAGTAGTATTTTAGCCAATTCTTCTCTCTCTGAAACCCCTTGCTTCTCGCTTGCCTCATAAAGCTCTTGGAGGTGGGGTGGGATTTTCACCGGGTTCCTCTTCTTTTTTTCATCACCAAGATTCCTGATGTACCGTTTTCTACCTCTGTGCATAGGAGTATTATCTAGTGTAATGCGTCGTACATTGGACAGATTTCCTGTATTATTACCCTCTGTGTCAAACATAGGTACTACATCATTTTGGTATTGTTGAGCGAAGCCTAGTACAGTGTTCGGAGGAATAGTAACTTCATTCTTCATAGGATTTAAGAGTCGAACCTTTACTGTGGTATTATCAGCAACATTGACCAGGCAGGTTGCCATAATCAAGTTCCATTCTCTATCTAAATTTGGTGCTGGTTCAATAATGACACTCGAGTCATTTTTCTCATTTCCGCAGCGATCAACATAAACGTCTATCAGCATTTCAGACAATGGTGGAATAGTACAATAATCAGCAGCTGCAACCTTTCTCAGTTTATGTTGACTATCAACCAGAATCAATGGAATAGAAAGTCCAGGCAGAATCATCTTCTCCTTTACAAAATCTAGCACAACCGGTCCCACTGGGGGTTCCTGGAGAATATCTGCGCCCAACAAAATGTCTTCTGTAATGTCTGCTACTGTTACGTGTTTCTCAATTTCAGCTTCTCCAAGGTGCAAATTAAACAAACCAACACCTGAAGTTTTTATCACTGATCCATCAGCACTCCTGTAATTTTGGAACGCTTCTAGAACTGGTCGCTTTGTCTCGGGAATACTGTTATATAATTTACTGGAAATTATTGTATTGCATGCACCAGTGTCAATACAACACATTGCGTTGACACCACTCAAAACCGCTTCAACATATATCCCCTTTGAAGTTATTTCTCTGATAACCTTTTTCACTTCATGATTTCCTTTTTCTTCAGTCTTAATTTGTTTCTTGCTCTTGGCTTGCAAATTAACTTCACTTGACTTCTTTTCTTCACAAATTCTGTCTCTGGTGTCTTTATTAATCGGGTTGTCTGTACTTGTAATATGACCTGATTGTATCGGATCCATCAATTGGTCAGTGTAATGAATCCTCTCTAGTTTGACTGTGGTTTGGTCACTGGTGTAGCTGTCATGATAGGTTGGTGAGGCATACGATTCTGTAACACTTGTGAATTCGGCTGAATCGCCTGATACGAAGGAACTGTTGCGCCATGGTAATTGGTGGGACGATATTGATTTGTACAATCACGTGCATAGTGTCCAATCTCCTTGCACCTGTAGCATATGCTGGATTCACGAGGATTCGAGTTTTGAAAATTTGTAGCCATCTGGGGAGGATAGATAGAAATGCTTTTGTTTTGTAAAAGCTTGGTTATCTCTGCTATGATATCTTGTTTTAATGTACTGTCATTTGTTGTAGTTGATATGGGAGTTTTTCCGGAGTTAGTGCAAACTACTTTACTTCCTGTCTGTTTCTTGGGATATGATACACCACGAATATCTTCACCACTGTCATCATAGCCATCGCCTTCGCGGACATCAAATTCAAAATCATTCACCCCTCGCACTGGTCGTTGAGATCTGGAATGGTGACTGTCAGTAGACTGTTTCTTGCTTTCTTGGAATGTCACTAATTCAAATACTGCATTATCTATGTCTATGGGTTGCTTGACATATTCGACCTGGAAGCTGGCACTCTGGTCAAAACTACCATCCAAAAATCGTCTAAGAAGGTCTTCGCGTCTTGTCTCAATATCACGCCTCGGATAAGCTTTGTGATAAAGCCTTTTGAGCTCAGCAGCAAAATCTTCCACTGTCTCTCCTGGTTTCTGACTTCTCTTGCTAAACTGCGACCCGTATGTTCTTGCTGACTCAATCTTCCTGAAGCGATGTTCAATCTCATCTATCAGTGCAGTGAAATTTCTTCTGGTATCAGATGATAGTTGGCTGTACACAAACTCTCCTGCTCTTCCCTGTAATCTTGGTAGCAATTCCCGTAATTTTTCACTGTCTGTCCAATCTTCTTGTGCCGCAACATCTTTAAATCGGTTGTAATAAACCTCCCATGATTCCTGTCCTGTAAAAGCTGGTAATTTCGGGTGGTAAAATCAGTTTTCTCTTCTATTTTGACGTGTACTGGAGCTGTGTATTTCTTCACTGCCATGATTGCTGCCTTCGGTATCTGTAAGGTGGCAAGCTTCACTTGGTGGCCAGGGTCGCCTTGATGGTTGCGGATTCCTGCTATATGTTTGAGATCGTACAGCATTCGTCAAGTGATCTTCTGGAATTTGTTGTGGCAATCTACTTCTCACTGAACTACTTTGTTCTGTCATCATTGGTGATCTATGTCTAACCGACCTACTTTGTTCTGTCATCATGGGGAATGTTGTAGCTAAATCATTCACACGGGAGGGAGGTTCTCCATATAATTTCCTATGTGGTTGCTCTGAATCAGTATTGTAGTATGACACGGGTGGTGCATGCCTTGTCACTGAGCGCTGTCTTACGTTGTGGCTCTCTGCAGGCGCCACTGCTGAGGTTGTGGAATCTGTTAATTTACCAAGTCCCCTTAGGACATTCTCCAAGCCAGTCTTCAAACTTGAAATATTCTCAGACATTTCAGATTGCATTTGAGTTATTTCTGTTCTCATACAAACGGTGTCAGCTGCTACATCCTGTCTTAATCGGGCCAAATCATCTGTCAGCTGATCATGTCGCTGTGCTGGTGCTGCCACTGTGTTTGAAAACCTACTTTGCGGTTCTTGTGCGCTGACTGCTGGACGAGAATGCATGTGGCTTGTTATATGGGCTGGAAGCTGGAAATCACTTTGCTGGTTATGTCTCGGCTTCAAACTGAAAGATGAATCATCTCTTCTTGAAATAACAACAGTCGGAGAATCAGGCATTCTTCTCTTCACAACTTCTAAATCAACTGTACCATCACTGGATAAGTCTGATGCTACATGTGCTGTTGCTGATTCCATCTCATTGGTGGGATGTCTCCTAGGGGATAGCATCATCACCCTGTCAGGTTGATTACTGTAAAGTGACTCTAATTCAGGATTGTCTTCTTGTCCATGTAGAATACTTGCTGTATTGTCTTCTCTCTGATATGCCATTATCACTAATTATTTGGAATGATTGGCTTCACTGAGCAAAATACAGGTAATACTATGTCTGTACTGTAGCAGATTCTGTGTTCAACAGTGAGTTTGAACTCACAGTATTTTCTCACAAAATTTGCAGTGAAATGCAAAATATAATATAACCTTTACACAGGTAATCTTCACATAAATACTGGATAGTATCTATCCTCATAAACACTCAAATAGTGTATCCTCACAATGAAAAATACTGATAGAAGGATATGACTTCACAAAAATACTGAATAGTATTTCATCATCACAAACACTTAATGGTGTGATTTCATATTGAGA
The DNA here is from genome assembly GCA_964017125.1 of Flabesymbios commensalis. Classification (NCBI taxonomy): domain Eukaryota; kingdom Metazoa; phylum Annelida; class Polychaeta; order Terebellida; family Flabelligeridae; genus Flabesymbios; species Flabesymbios commensalis. The sequence goes on along the minus strand of OZ024904.1, from coordinate 97,681,616 downwards.
AATATAATATCTGACATAGAACTATTCAGATAGACAACAACACTGGGTAGTATTTGATCTAAACAACACTCTTAAGGTGTATCATAATATGAAAATCAAATATCTGTACTGAAATCAAATCTATGTGGAACTGACATCATAGGAATACTGGGTAGTATTTATCTTCATAACACTCAATGGTGTATCCTCATATGGAAAATATGGAATATAAAATATCTGAACTAGAATTTCTGAAATAGAAAATCTGTAGACATGACATCATGGAAAATACTGGGTAGTATTTGTCTTCATACACTCAATGGTGTGGCCTCATGTCTGAAATAAAATATCTGAAATAGAATTTCTGAAATAGAAAATCTGTGACATCATAGAAAATACTGGGTAGTATTTGTCTTCATACACTCAATGGTGTGGCCTCATGTCTGAAATAAAATATCTGAAATATAATTTCTGAAATAGAAAATCTCTGACATCATAGAAAATACTGGGTAGTATTTGTCTTCATACACTCAATGGTGTGGCCTCATGTCTGAAATAAAATATCTGAAATAGAATTTCTGAAATAGAAAGTCTGTGACATCATAGAAAATACTGGGTAGTATTTGTCTTCATACACTCAATGGTGTGGCCTCATGTCTGAAATAAAATATCTGAAATAGAATTTCTGAAATAGAAAATCTGTGACATCATAGAAAATACTGGGTAGTATTTGTCTTCATACACTCAATGGTGTGGCCTCATGTCTGAAATAAAATATCTGAAATATAATTTCTGAAATAGAAAATCTCTGACATCATAGAAAATACTGGGTAGTATTTGTCTTCATACACTCAATGGTGTGGCCTCATGTCTGAAATAAAATATCTGAAATAGAATTTCTGAAATAGAAAATCTGTGACATCATAGAAAATACTGGGTAGTATTTGTCTTCATACACTCAATGGTGTGGCCTCATGTCTGAAATAAAATATCTGAAATAGAATTTCTGAAATAGAAAATCTGTGACATCATAGAAAATACTGGGTAGTATTTGTCTTCATACACTCAATGGTGTGGCCTCATGTCTGAAATAAAATATCTGAAATAGAATTTCTGAAATAGAAAATCTGTGGACATCATAGAAAATACTGGGTAGTATTTGTCTTCATACACTCAATGGTGTGGCCTCATGTCTGAAATAAAGTATCTGAAATAGAATAGCTGATCTATCTTCAGAACCTAAGAAGCGATAGTTTAGCGCTTCCTAAATATTCACCACAAAATGGGAAATAATATATACCGGCTGGTATATGTCATCATACAAAGGGAAACATCATAAGGAAGCCATTGCAACATCATAAGGAAGCCATTTCAAGAAACTGGTCACCTCCTAACAAAGACATAAAAATAATAATGAATCTAACATCACTAACTGGCTATCTCAAGGCAAAAAGGGTTTGTTTCACTAGATCCAATGACAAAATAATAAATCAATCCCTCAAAACTAAGGGAAATCAAGGAATTCAACTATTCTGTTAAATGAATCCCACTTCTGACACCAGAAATGTGACGGCACTCACCCACTCTCCTCTATCTACCGGGTGCCGATTAACCCGTTCGCACACTGCCCGAGCGGTCAAAAGGATGGGTGCGCGAACGGTCACATAATTAAACTTAAATGACCCTCGGTCAACTAATCTCCTCTATATTCTCATCCACATAAAATAAATAGAAATCACTCTCAGATAAACAAAGAAAAGTTTACTGAGAGTGAAAATCAGGTTCTGACACCAGATGTCATTTGACATCAATTAAAAATACGTAACTTAAAATAGGTCCAAAATACGCCTAATAATTAAAGGGAAAACGCTTCAAAACTGCTCAGAAAACGCTTTAAAACTAATCGGCGAAAATGATCCAAAATATTAAAAGTACGTATACAAGAATAAAAACCACTTCTCAATTAATACTTTATTATATACAGAAAAGCAACATGACAAAATATAAAACAGGGTTCTCACACAGGAGAAATAAAGTGAAAAAGACAATGGTATATCAGACTTATAATATACTTCAATATTGCCATATATGACTGAATATCTCACTGAATACAGCACACTGACTGTAACTCTACTTCAACCTTTAAAGCGGAATATAAAATGAACTCTTTACTATTTCCACAGATAAAATATGTTATGTAAAAGATAACTAAAGGTACGGGTCTGTAAAAACTGTGGCTTCAACTGATCTAGCAAATAGCCCGATCTAACCTGGAGGGAGTACTAACACTGATTCTCCCAACCCATTCGCAACATGGCGAATCCTGCTGTCAAACAATATATAAAAGCTTAGCAAAGGGCTAGATTCCATTTAATGGCTATCTCCTAAAGCAGAGAGACTTTACTGACTAATACACAGCTGACAACCAAGCCCAGTCCCACTGACTACTTATATGAAAATAAATGTGAAACGCGATATTAAATATGCCTAATATTTAATACCACCTCACGTAAAACTGCCAATTTATAACATAGGAATTTAGTAGTGAAGACCTCAAAAGTGACCAAAAATATAAACCTCACTGGGATAACACATCACAGGAATGGCATCACATGCTACAGTGTATGGCATCACACACCAAACTTAACATAACTAAAAGGGGTAAAACTTATCTGTATGCCCAAGGGTTCCATAAAAACAACATTGAGCCCCGCCCAGTGTCATAACCCTCACATATTATTGACCCAAATTCGTCAGTCCCTGTAACCATAACTTAATACCTCTATACATTTTAAACCATCGGTATAGATGACTATTAATCTATGGCCCAACGAATTATCCATAAAAAACCAATAATATGGGGACAATCTAGGCTTTTAAAGCCCATTGACTAAAGGTATAATATAAACCAACCTAGCTCACTTCTCTCTCTCTCTCTTATAGGGGTATCTTCGTAACAAGTGTAAGCCTATGACACTTGTGTCTTCGTATTGACATCGACTTCATACACGCCTCACAGCGTTATCTTCATAGGGTGGAAGGGTGACTGATAGGTATAGGTGAGAGAGGTCTTCACGGCAAGAATGGGAAAATAAACTAACACTGATTCCCGCTAAGGCCCGCCTATTTATGCCCAGCCCCTGGAGAGGGGAGAGGGAATCACAGGACCTGACGTCACTGGGAAAAAGTCACCTTAAACTGCCTAATTACAGAATATAAATAATATAAACCCATCACAAAATGTCTTATATATGATAAAACATCCTATAAGCAAAGTGTAACATAAAAATAATTCTTAGTTAAACAAATTAACTCGTCACACTAGACACACATGACCCAGTTAAAATCAACTTTAAAAACAATCCTGCCCCTCTATCGCATCAAAGTATGCAAAAATCCCGCTTGCTCCAATTAAACCACTTATCGCATAATACAGCTGAATAAACAAGGATTAATCTGGTACCACACACATCGACATATATAAACTAAAATCTGAGATACAGCCCTCGAAAATAATAAAAACATTGACAAAATCCCGGGAAAATCGGGAACGGCCTGGGCCAAAATGGCCAAATCCCAATCTTCCTTGAAAGATCGTAAATTATTCCCAAGTCTACCCTCACTCTAAAACTCATCAAAACATGCTAAAATATATATCTAATTTACTATAAGATGACCCTGCACCTTTAACAATGCACAATACTTCGTTTAAAACACTTATGAAGTGATGAAACTGTTTAATCGTAACTCTTTCTATTATCGCTCATTTACACGCGATCGCGGCCCACTTAGACTCATATAAAAATGCAAACTTTTACTTAATAATATGTAAGTAAAGATAATCAAAGTAAATAAAGTATACAAGTTGAAAATAATAAAACAGTAGCAAATAGTTACACAAGTTTCACTTTCTAATTGACAATAATAAACTCTTAAATCATGCTTTTGACTGACTATAATAGTGAGCTACAGTCACAGTACAGGATAACATACAGTGACACTGTCACGTCTCCAACATCGGCGTGTACACACACTTAAACCACTATATCGTACAAACAGAAATAATAATAATAAAAGTACACAACCGAAAGATCATATGAAAATATTTTCCTTACGAGGACAACAGAGAAAGCGTCACAGTATTAAACTTGCTAGCTTAAGGAACCCCTTTGGATGAGACATTTTCAATGTTGTCAATTTTGAAAATTTAATTTATATGAAGCTATATAGCCTACTGATCTTAACTAAAAATACGAAAAAGTCAAAAAACAATTTTTCAAGCACCGAAAATGAGCGAAATGGTTGTATTTCCAGGTCGTATATTGCCATGTAAACAAAACAAGTCAGCAATATTAAGTACTTTACATCACATATTCCCACGTATCAGACGGTAAGATCAGAGCTGTTGCCGCTAATTGGTGTCTCATAGTCAGGACACACCTGCAGCACTGATTGTCTACCCAACGCTGGGCCGATGCCATTAGCATGTGGCCCAGTGCTGTGAAAACATTCAATCCTCCTTCAGTTATACAAATAGTTTGTTTGGGTTACTTCTGGTTTCATAGAAATGTTGAATAAAAATATTTGTAAAAATATGAAAATTCTGTAAAAAATAAAAACATGATCCGTGGGATACACTACTTCAGTGCGGAATTAAAAACGAAAATTGATGTCATCCCGAGGGGCTGCTTTAAGCTCCTGATTTTATCACTGAATAATTGGTTTAAAAAAGCATATTCTTCAAAAATCAGGTACGCCAGAAAAGCAATCTTAAACAGGACTATACATTTAGTTCTGATTTTTTTTAAATATGAGAATATTTTTAATACGAAATTATCTGCTCAATTTTCCGATGTGATAATAAACAAATAACAATACACAGTAAATTCCTTAATTAATTATGCAAGATTAAAGCTAAACGTATAACTTTACATAACTATAATAATAGGCCTACACTGAATCTTCAAAATATATATTCAAATATGCAATGAGTCAAGTTTGCCATTGTTGAGTTTTTATACAAACCTTAATCTCAATGAACCTATAAACAACCAGCTTCCAAACTATGAAAACAGGTTAAAGTGAAATGTAAAGAAATATATTTTCTGTATCTTCCGTCCAAGGCTTTACTGCGCTTATAAAATTCATCGACTTGATCGGGTTAACAGAAACGTATACGCATGCAGCACATCGCGTGTTCATAAACAGATATGGAAATATTGGTATGTTTAAGGCGTATATTGCGAAGGAGCGCTAAGCCCTGCGCGAGATTAACGTCGATATACTAGTTTCAACCTTAATGGGACATGCCCAGGTCTAAAATCATCAAAAAATCGGTGGTTTTATTTTAGCTTAATAATATGACCATATGATGTAAGCATGTCCATATACTAAAACTGCAAAAGTTTTTAAATTTTTGTGCTGCGCATTCACCAGTTAGGCTAGATATAGAGACGAAATTCCTGATTTCTAATTATTGACAACCATGTCAAAAATAAAAAATATGAGAATATCAGAGAAAATCATGCAGGATCAGCGTGGTTCGTACCCGGGACGGACGCATGTCTGACGAGGCAGTCAGACGCTCCAGCAAAGCACCACGTTCCCTTCTCTATATGCACGTGTACTATATGGGATAAGTCATGCTTTCACCTTATTAACCCGCGTGCTGCTTGTTTGTCTCTATTTTTCTCTTTTCTATTTTCGCATTTTCAAGCTTCAAATGATGAAACAAATGTCCATTTAACCCTTCAAGCCCCCACGATGCATTAAAGCATCATTTTACATCCCTGAAAACATACTTAATTTTCCTAAAACTGAGGGTATTAGAACGAAAATTTCAATGATACTGGTTTACCAATACGTGGTAATTTTCTTTAATTTTTAAACCACATCAAGTCATCTTCATCCACTACACGCGGCTTGTAGTGGATGAAGATGAAAATGGTAAATTCAGGCTGGAAGGGTTGAACAGATCTATCTCCATAATTGAATTATTTGATTAACTGAGCAGGTTCCAAATAAACAATTGTGACGTATAAAGACGGACCCCGCACTAAATTTATGGTAATTTCCAACTGAAAACCCCTTTTGTCTCCATGTTTTTTTTAAAATATTTTATATTTCAGCAAGGGCTGAGTGATTTTACCTTTTATTTGAATCTTATTGGGTACCGTTTATACGGATCCAACAACACACATGCCAACCCTGAAAGCATAACCCATACAGCCCATCATGGGCCCAACACCTCGTATTTGCAGGATGGATCACCACTGTGATTAAGACATACCTGTATGTTACCAATCCCATGGAGATTCTGTACCAGAATAAGATAGAAAAGAATCAATGACGCAATCAGGAGGTATAGGCCTATCCAAAGAGATGGTCTACAGCAGCTACCAGGCATAATAATCACCACAAAGCGAGGCGTGTTATATGACCTTTTACTGATAGATATCTCACCTATGTAACTGCCTTATCAGTTCTATGCAAGTTTTTTTTCAAAAGCTGATAAGATGTGACTAATCACGTTCCTCAGTGTACCGATATATTAGACCAACGTCGAAGACGTTGGGCCGACGTTGTACAAATGTTATACAAATGTTTTGTGTTCACTGGGAAGGGACTCTCTCTAATATATCGGTACACTGAGGAACGTGATTAGTCACATCTTATCAGCTTTTGAAGAAAACTTGCATAGAACTGATAAATGTTTTGTGTTTGTCCGGTTATAATGGAGAGCCCCTCGACTAGCACTCGTTGCTACTTATGCTATTATATTAGATAAGGACCACCCTTCAATTACACTTTCACTTCCTATCTTCAAAACTTACTTTTTTCACACTCTGCCTCAAGCAAAATATTTATTTCAGTTTGTGTGTGTAGATAATTTTTTCTTAGAAATTCATTTTGTTTACAAACTAGTCTAGTACAGTAGAACCTCGCTAAACGGACCACCCAAGGGACTTAGCAAAAGTGGTCCCATTAGTGAGGTGATCCCCTGTAAATTATACACTAAAATATCTGAAAATTGCCATGCTCTAAGTACAGTATGTGTACCAACTACGTGTATAAGAGATAAAACGAACACAAAACAAATACATACAATAATAAATATCTTTATTCAGTTAGCACTAAAAATAATTAATAAAATAAAAACATTTATGTTACATTCATTGAAGTTTGCCACAGCTTGAATGCTGCCTCTTACAGCAGCAACACGCAAACTATCTTGAGGCATCAACGTTTTAACGATATCAGATAAAAAAAATTACAGCAGAACTCTGGAATAGAATCTATCCATTCTGGAGCATCTAAACATGTTTTAGGCGTAGAAGACAAATCTTGTTCGTCATCATATTCTCCAGGTGCAAACGCAAAAACCTATTATGGTGAGCGCAAACATTGACGATAAAACACAAGTCCTAAGTCTCTTAACCATTTCAAGCTTGGATTTACCATTATCATCTTTATCCACTACAAGCCGCGAATTGCTGTCGCAATTCTCGACTTGTAGTGGATGAAGATGAGTTGTAGTGGGTGAAATATTAAAGCAAATTACAATGTATTAGTAAACAAGCTTCATGGGAATTTTCATTCTAAGACCCATAGTTGTAGGAAAATTAAGTGTGTTTTCAATGATGTGAAATGATGCTTTAATGCATGGTGAGGGGTTAAATGGTTAACCCTTTGCCTGCTGATCAAATCACTGATATTGGGAATGAATCGCTGTCAAGCCTAGTAGAGATCGCATGCGACCTTTTCTTGGCAGCTAAGTACAGTGTTAATGTGATTATATCACAATTCATATTTAGTATGTATATTTGTGTGTATATATATATATGTATATATGTTTCCACTGCACAGAAAGCTAAATAAATAAATAAATGAGTGTTTTAACATCAATATTTGTAAATTTTTGATCCCAAATTAACCAAATATGTGTAATTTTCAAGCACTTGAGGTTGTGGATCGCGGTAGCGAAACACAACCTCGGGTTCTTGAAAATATAAATAAATTTACTTAGCAGGACACGGGCTAACATATTACCTTCTGTCCTGCTCACTTGTCCGTTTATATTTCTCATTTATTAAGACGGCTTTCAAATGAATGCAAATCTAATCATTAAACTTGTGTTTTTTAAAGGAATTCGCGTCGATATTCACTTTCTGTAACGTGAATTGCCACTTTTACACTTTTTATAATTATTTCACGTTACTATCTACACTTTTTAAAATTCCCACGTCAAATTCTGCACCTTTGAAAATGCCAACGTCGCCCGTCGTTTTTAATTCATGAGGAGGCCTACAAAGGTTAAAGCCATGTCATATCCATGCCTTAGTGGCAGAATCAGCATTTTTTTCATTTTTGTAAATTTTGTTTACAATAATTTTGAATAAATATTGACATAATATTTCTGT
>OZ024904.1:97580568-97673017 GCA_964017125.1 Flabesymbios commensalis | reverse complement strand
ATATATATATATATATATATATATATATATATATATATATATATATATATATATATATATATATATATATATAAACATACATTATATGGCAGAAGTTTACTTATGAATCACATCTTCTGGAGGCGAACACGCTTCCTTTCGGTCATGAGGCATCGCTCCACAAAATAAAGAATATTTACGAGTGAACTTCACTCTACCCAATGACCGATAATAGATATGTAGAATATTTGTCCCAATTTAAAGTTTGATCTATTATTTACTATTAGAGCATGCACACAGTAGCTTGTTTGATCATCCATGTTATGTTATATTCTGCAATGTTATGTGTTTTATGTATCAAACTGCCGATGCCAATTTTACAGTGGGGCCATATCCATATACCCAAACCATATAAGTCGTGAGCAATGGAAAAAAAAATAGTCAAAAATGTAGTATGGTCACAATACAGAAAAAATGGTATATGCAGTGATATTGTCTTTAAAAGTTTGTCAATGTTTGTAAAAAGGGTAAATAATGTTGCAATGAGTTGGATATGGCGCTTGTTTAGAGACCGACCTCAGTCAATGTACTGCTAGATTTGTTGTGAGCTCCGTGAATTATTATATTATGTACACTAAATCCAGTAAGTTATGTCAGCTCTGTTCAATGTACAGTCGCCTGACTATGTCATGGGCACGTGTTGTTTGAATGTCCAGCACTTGCCAATGAGTGCGTCAAGCGCTGGACACGTGTAAAGCAATCTATGCTCCAAGCGCTGATATCGTCAGTGGAACATATGCATACAGGCGAAAAAATAATTTTTATTTTAAGTGAACTGAAATGTGAATAGAATATGTGAGGGAATGGACAGAGATATATGATGAGATTGTAAATTTTGTCTACTTTTTGAACCATGAATTTAAGCATTTAGCAGTGACAATATATAATAATATGTAAACGTGTGTTTTTCTCATCATAATAAAATAATTATTCAATATGAGATCTAGTATTATTCTTAATTACCCAGGGGGCAAGACCAGGTTTCCTGACACGGCGTGTTGTAAAAGGTTGGGCACCTGAAATGATGTCTACATATATCTGGGATCACAACCTAGGTGCACAACCTTGAAAATCGACTACTCAAAATTGGCAGGAAGCCAATAACGGTGGCCATTGCCGAAAAACAATAATTTGTCAATATCTCGGTCAATATTTAAGATAATTTTCTTTTAAAGTTGTCTAGACCTATGTTTTCAGGGTCAAAGATTAACATAAAACCAAGCCTGGATTGATGTTATGTCCACTTAACATGCTAGTGGACAAAGCTATGCTTTTATGTTTTGAAAATAATATTCACTGCTAATTATAACTAAGCACTATTGATAGAAAAACATTCAACGTCATAAAAATAATATGTTTATTTATTATGATAAACTTTATATAAAAAGAATTAACCTTTGCAGGTTTATAACATTTTGTATATTAATATCTTCACAATGTAATCAGGCTACAGTTTCATGAATAACAAAATTTAATAATACTAAAAATAATACTGTCGAAACCCCCACTCTAGGGATTAGCACACAGCTATATATCAATGAGTCTGGAGGATAATTCAGTCAATTACCCTCACGCTGATGATATATGCATCTGTGTAGTATATCGGACATTTCCAGAAAGTTAGACCAAAACACTGCTTCTCTGGAAATTCAACATGTTTCCGTGAAGAACTGCAAGCTGTAGGCTAGAACCTTGGATTTTCTGCTCAGAAGCTGCTCAGTTGAATCAATCTTGTTTTCAATCACTGTTTTTACATGTGCTCTGTGGAACTTATCCAAGACTCTATGTCTTTATCAGCCACCCAAATGTCGAAGGCTTCCCAGAATAATCGCCACATGGCTTCACTTAGACTTTTGATAGCATACATTATCTGATAGTAGTCAGCTTTCCCCTAAAGATCTTGTTGCCGTTCCCTCCTGGCAGAGGCCTGAATCCCTGGTATTCTTACAAATGACCTTGATGTATCTGCAAGACTACATTGTTGGACTCGTCCTTATACTTCTCCCTGATAGCAACTGCAGCTTCATATGTCGCCTGCTCTCTAGTGATTACAGTCCACTGGTCGCCGAGGAAACATGATGTCCTTACCAACCGTGTCATTTCCTCCTTAAGCACAGCTGGATTGGTCGGGGATGCTGGGATGAAAGGTTAGTATCCAGTCTTGCTGGCTTGGTTGTGTGGATGAAGTCTTGCACAGAATGCCGAAAATCCTGGTAAGCCACTTTCTGTCTCACATGGAATATCAAGAAGTTGTGACGTGGTTGCCGCTCTACCCAAGCGCTATACAAGAAACATGTATTCTCATGTCCTGTCAGCGTAGGTGTGTAAACGATCTACATCCATGATATCACCAGATTACCAATATACCTGGATATCTGTCTTATCTTTTCCTGAAATGCAAATGGTTGGTATGGAAATGCTAGGACCAGAAGGAAGAGTCTTTCGTTGCTCTGGTCTTGATGTGAAGATTGTTATTGCCTTGGCGTGTTGAACATTGTCTGAGGAATCTGGGCTTTCAATGATGATTGCTGTTGTCGTATTGAAGCTACCACCCTCTAATGTCTTCTTCTTCTAATCTAGGTTGTTCATTGGAAAGACGTGAGGCATCTTCCTGTTGCTAGACATGTTTTCTGGAATGTACACACCAACTTCTTCCACCTGCTGCATGATCTTATCCCTTGAGCCAGGCGGTTGTTCAGAGTAATCAGAGATTTGATGCGTGTCTGATTGAACACATAGTGAGTTGTATCTATTTCCAATGGAGTATGTATCCCCAATTTGCTGCTAAATTTGTTGAGACATGGTTAGAGTTTTTCTGTCACTGCAGACTCTACTTTCACTCTTCCAGAATAGAGAAGATCTAGTGTTTTCTCAGAAAGCACAATGCTGGTGAAGTTAAACGTTAAGCTTATCTGAAACCATTTTCTCAGCTGCTGAAGAATGCTATACAGCTGACTACTGTTGGGTATGTAATTCTTGTTTGCACTGCTTAGCAGCATTTCTGAGTATCTTTGAGGCACTTTCAGCTTCCATTTAAGGCTGTTTGCTCGGTATTCATCAGCATTTTTTCACTTATAGCTCCTGGATAATGGTTCTATACTGGTCTCGCAGTGATTTGATCATAAAGCCACACTTATCATTGAAAAGAGGTGTGCGGATGGCCTTGGACTTATTTATACAAGATTTGTGATGGTATATATCATTTGCCACCATGTCGTGTCCTGGACCAATCAATCTTAACATGATATCCTCTCTTTCCAGCCTTTGAGCCTGAGCAAAGATTGTATTTTGGCTGTTTTTTATGGACACCAATCTAGTTGGTTCTTTGCATCTGTACCAATTTTTGTTGCAGATCACACAATCATGTGTTCTTTTATTTAAATATTGTGTTCTGTTTAGGACTTGTGTGAGGTTTCTCAGAAGATGTAGGCCTACTGAGTCTGCTGCACTTCTTTTCTGATGACGTTTTCTTTGAGCATAAGTATAAGTTCTCGTGTTTGTATATCAGTTTCTACATTTATCATGCCGCTTAGGGGCCTTGGCATCAAGCCATGTCCCCACTTCTACATCATCAGCATAATATAAGTGCCATCTTGTCTAGCATTCATTGACAGAATCAACTATTTGGTGGATGTGATATCACACAGTGGTTTTACACTACATTGTTAACACACAATGCACTTTGTATAGTCTATGCTGGGAATAGAGGTTGCATTTTTCTTCTTTGAAGATTCAGGATTCAGTGATACACCACCTTCTATGACCCTCTTTGTTGACATGCTGAATTTGAGTGACTTGGCTTCTAACTACCTACCACACACCACCACCAAACACAAATAGTTCAAAATAACCAGCCACCATAAGCAATAACATTCAACTAGCAATGTTTAGATGTGTGGTCATTTTACATAGCACTTCATTAAATTTATTGGAATAACGACGCGCTTACATTGTTATGTTCTATGCTAACAAAACACAGCACTATTAAACGTGATATTATGTCAAGGAGTCATTATTTTGCATCAAGCGTGATTTTATTGTGATCTTTGACCCTCAAAACATGGGTCTAGATAATTTAAAAACAAAATATCTCAAATACTGAGAGAGATATTGACAAATTCTTTTTTTTCGGTAATGGCCGCCGTTATTGGCTTCCTGCCAATTTTGAGTAGTGGATTTGCAAGGTTGTACACCTAGATTGTGATCCTAGACATATGTAGATATCGTTTCAAGTGCCCAACCTTTTACAACACGCCGTGTCTGTTTTCAAAAAAAATTGATGTTTGCCCCCTGGGTAAATAGTACGTATTAAATTTCACTGTAAATATGACTTATATTGTATAATACCTGATGTTAATTTAAAAAAAATTCTCCTTTTGAGTGTGTTGAATGTTAAACTTTCAAACTTTGTACCTCTAATTTTGCACCGCTGTTTTTCATGGGGCTCGTTTCTCGGTCTCGGCGGTTTGAAATAAACTAAAATGTTTCTTCTCCATCCACTCGTAAAACTCAGTATTGTGGGAAGCCTGCATGAGCGAGAGGTAGCGTGCTCGACCTCTGACGTCCGGGGTTCGAATTACAAATCCTGTGTCTGGAGGGCAGTGTCATTTCACTCATCTCACCATCTTCAGGAGGTTCTCTTGGCCCAATCTAGCCTGTATGTTAATATCACCTAGCTGTGAGTTGAAACACGAAATGTTGCTTATTTGATTTCAAGCAACAATTTCGTTTTCAGTTTTTTTTAATAATCAACTCAGAAATACATGGACACGGTCGTCCATCTGTCGATCCATCCATCCTTCTGCCCGCTCTACATACCTACCTGCAATCTATCTACGCTATAGTGTAGTGGTCACAGCTCTGTCAACAAGTCGAGAGGTCATGGGTTTAAATCCCACATCGGAGACGATGGAGATTTTTTCGGCGACCATCCCAACACAGGACGAGTTCGACACAGGCTCGATGGATAGGTCAAGCCAATGATCGAGATTAACCCTTTAACCGCCAAATTATTTAATCTGAATTTTCATCCACTTGAAGTTGTGTCTCGCTGAAGGTCAACTGTTTTAAAATATTGCTGATTGATGTCACATTTAATCTTTAAAATGTTTAAAGGTGGTAATTAATGTGGTAATAAAAAATGAAAACCCGAATATATGCGGCACCGGCGGTTAAAGGGTTAATCCACTAACGAATGCGTCTTTGGGCGGGCGGGGCCTAGGGTAGTGGTTAGCACCGCTGCCCTTCTCGCCAGAGTTCGGGGTTCGGTTCCCGGTGTCGGCGGTTTGAAAGAAACAAAAATGTTTCTTCCCCATCCACGTGTGAAAGTCAGTATTGTGGGGAGCCTCCGTGACCGAGAGGTAGCGTGCTCGGCCTCAGACCACCAGGGCTCGAATTTCGAATCATGTGTCTGGAGGGCAGTGTCATCTCAATCATCTCACCATCCTCAGGAGGTTCTCCTGGCCCAGTTTAGCCTATATGTGCACAAAGGTGGCCTAAAGCCCGATTCATTTCATTTCATTTTTTGCGTCTTTGGAGATATGACTCATTTGGGATGATTAGCTACCAAGAGTCTGCAGTCGCTCGTGACTGACGTACCGGAAGTTCTCCTGGCCCAGTTTAGCATATATGTGCACAAAAGTGGCCTAAAGCCCGATTCATTTTATTTCATTTCATTACCGGACCATATATGACAGGAAGTTGGCCATATCCCTGTCATGTAGTCGGATGCACCCCGGTTGGGTTCCCTCCCTCTCTCCCTCAGTCACTTGGGGTCTGCATAGGTATCGAACCAGTTTCTGTTCTGCTGGCCCATCAGCTGGATATGCATAATTTCAGATGCAGGTTAGTATTTACATTTTATTAATCATCAGCTTGCCACATACAGGTGGTTCAGTGAAATTTAAAAAAATATTGTATATGTAATATAAGTCTTTTATCACATCGTATTGAAAGAAATCAAAGTCATTTTTTAATCATTTATTATGTGCACAGGAATAATTCACAGTAGGCCTATAAAGTGTGAGAACCCTACCAAATAAACAGGCATACTTTTTACCTTTACGATTGGAAAATTAGAAACAAATATTAGGATATTGAGTACCAACCATAGATATATCACTGACATAGTCAGCACTACTACAATTACATTAACCCTTTCACTACCAAGCACGACTGAAGTCGTTTTTTATTTTTTTTATTTTAACATGTTGAATCAGAGTCATTGGGAATATAATATTTAAACATTAGGAAATGCAAATATTTGATCGCAAATTAAACAACTCTGAGTGTTTTTCACCCATTTGAAGTTGTGGGTCGTAGTAGTGAAACCCGACAAAGTGTCGTCATTTAACCCTTTAAACACCGGTGCCGCATATATTCGGGTTTTTATTTTTTATTAGCACATCAACCAGCAAGATTTGAAAAAAGCTGATCGCCATTTTGTAAAATATAAATAATTTTCACTCACTTGAAGTTGTGGATCGCGTCAGCGAGACACAACTTCAAGTGGGTGAAAATTCAAATTGAATAATTTGGCGGCTAAAGGGATAAAGCATCCAGAAACTGTGTTAGCAATTCCATCTTCAAATGAGCGAAACAATTGTATAATTTCAGTCTTGAAAACGTTCAAAAAAGGTGGTCACAATTGATGATATGATTGGTATAAGAATATAAGTTTGACTGATCATCACACAGCGCACACCATTGTTGTTGTGTGTTGATGATTCATACACACTTTTTTGAGTAGCAATGCCCCTGGTGACAGTCAAATTGAGACCATCGCTTTTTTTGGTAGTAAGGTCCGTATTGACAGTTGATGCATCACCTGTGCTTCTTCCGGTTGTGGCACTTGCAGAGTTGAAAATGGTTTCCCATGGATGACTATTGCACATGTTCGTTGCGCACGAACACGTTACACCTTCCGTCACCACCATTTTGCCATTTGGCCCCCAAGCGTTAGGTGCCGTGAATGCTGGTGAAGCCTCGCGGCATATATCCTTCGGCTCATTTGCACATGTTCTCACCATTACGGACAATAATGCTGCAACAGAGAACTCATCCTAGGTTGTATTGTCATGCAAGGCTTGATTGGTCGAGATAGTCATCTCGACCAATCAGAAGCCAACAATATAGCATAACTTGTACACGAATACACGCCCTGAACATTTCAACTTTTTACACCAAAATGTCTACCTGATTTTCTGTTTTATATGGGAAGATTATATAGATTATTTTAATGAATAAAAAAATAAATATAATCTTGCTAGATGATTATCAGAACCTTTAAAATTATTTCATTGTAAATGTTCAGTTCAGATATTTTAAGCTGTAATAACATATATTGCTTGATAATAGATTATAATTATGAAAATATACCTGATTTGCATATTTATGCGAATTTATTATTCGGAGCGGTATGCTTCCTATTTTACTGGAATTTTACCCAAGAATCAGAATGGTAAAGGGAGATATAATTAATGGTAATCAGTATATTTTGTTCTAATGCATTTCTTTGGTATGCCTATACTAATTAAAATACATTATCATGGTATATTAATTTAATAAAATATGTTTTATAGGAATCTCTGGCCCCTAAAATCAAGGTGCAAAAATGGCATTTTAAGTTTTAAAACTTGGTCTCTGGCATATTTCCTCAAACCTCATCCCCAGTAATTGTTGCTAATTTGCCTATGTTTTGCTATTGTATTATTCAGATCTTAATGAAATTATCTTGAAGCTATATTTCCAGCAATGGCGGTCAATTTGCTTATTTTATGCTAAATACATATTAAAATGTCAAACAGCTCAGTTTTTATATATGGTCTTCTTGTAAGCTAGATTAATAATTTGATGCCAAATTCGCTGTGCTAAACATAATACCGTGTCCTAGTATGCTGGATTTTTTAAAAACAAGATGGTGGATATCTTGAAAAAAAGTCAACTCGGGGATTGCTAAGGTATGAACTCCTCAGCTTTCTGAAATTTTGTTGCGTTTTTTTGTGCATTTTTTTCTAATGCTCCCGCACTATTTGAAACACTTCGTAATCAGTCTCACAGATTGAAGATATATTTAACTTCTAAAAACGTTAGCCCAATTCAATAGTATGGGTGACACTCAGCACACACCTTAAAGTGTGTGCGGAGTGTCACCCATACTACTCACTGGCCTCCAAACACACCGGAATGTTTTATTTGTCATCAGTGCCTCCGAGGTCACCACTCGCCAATAAACACAAGGCGCTGGCTCAACATTGGACTAACATTGGACTAGCACTTCCTGTTTTCTGGGATCTCTCACCTTCTCCCATATGAGATCGCCCGAGCACGTAGTATGCCTGCTCCACGCATACTTTTGGGGGTTGACACATTTCCTCTGACGTCTGTCCATTGTAACATCCATAATTTGAAGGTTGAGCATTCCTCTGCCACATATCTTGACAGCTATAACACGTCAGACCATCCCCTGTTTACAAGAAAAGGAACTAATTATGCCTGATGTCGCTGGTTGCTTAAAGCGACACAATCATTTGTGCCATTTTGTCTCCTTATATATGGTCACAATATGTCAACATGTTCATAGACAAGAATTGTGTAAGTTTTTAAAATTTTGTTTTGTGTGTTTACCTGTTAAACGAGAAATAAGGATACGATTTAATTTCTGATATTTTTTTTTGCATGTTCAAAATACGAAATACGAGAATAACTGATAAATGAGGCTTTCTGTACAGCTACCCAAAAATTAAAAGACTTTCATAATTCTATTCTACAGCCATGTAACATATTATGGACATATCAAGAAACGAAAATATATTTTGCATTTCGGTGATTTCTGGCCTGATTTTGGCCCTTTAGCGATACTTTTCGACTGTGCCTGTCATTTAAGTGTTAAAAACATTGTAAACTGTAGAGAAAAAAAGGAATGATGTACAGATGATGACGTGGGGTGGAGTGATAGGGCATGGTGGGTCGTTGAGAGTGTTTTCCATAACTCAATCTATACGGGGTTCTGGGCATCCCTGGAAGATTTACCCCAAGATATGCCCAGACTTGCTGAAACGCAGGTCAGGTCCGATAGTCCTAAAGCAACAATATCTAATGTGTTTGAGCTGATGTTCTATTACCCATACATTAAACCTTGAAGCGCTAAAATATGTGTACATAAACCAAAACAAGTTTAAAATAAAATCATCATTAGCTAACCTTAGCCCCAGCAGTGGCTGACCCGGAACGGGTCAGCCACAAATGCATACATAGGCTTCTGGCGAGAAACCCCACCCCTCAGGACCCCTGGTTATCGTGGAGTTAAATTACGAGGGAATCGTACCCACCTGCAAGTATCTATGTGTATAAGCATGGTCCTGAATATTCAAGCAGCTGCGGGCACTTATTAAACGATCTGTAAGATTAATATTAATTACTATAGCCAAGCATATCCAACAAGGGTCATTGTCGACCGTTTATAATTCTCGAACTCCCATTTTGCTCCCGCTCTTCAAAAAATGCTCGGCTAATCAGAGATCTTGTAAGATACCACGTGATCATACAAAAAATGTAAACAAGCACACGTGCCACGTGTATACATCGAGGACAAGTCCCACCATTAATGCAAAGTCACATATTTTAACCACATGTTAGTTTATGCACATTATAGGAAGTGTTATGCCTAGAAAGACCTGTATAGACCTAAGTAATATAACCTATGATTTAAATACACGATAAAAAAGTGCAGTACATGTAAGTTAAATTATATAGCGTAATGTAAAATACCAAAGTAATTTATTTCAGTTATTTTGTTTTGAAGAAAATTATTTTTGTATAGCCTTAATATATATATAGGCTAGTGCAGGAGCCGAAACATCACAAACCAATTATTTAGGGAGTTCTTGTGCACATCACTGCATTAGGTAGGCCTATCGTTGGATAAGTTAGAATATCAGGGTCACAAATCATGTAAATTTTAAAAATGTGATGTTTCCATAGTAAGCTTCAAAAAGATCGTTGTACTCTGAGCCGAGTACAACGATCTTTTTGAAGCTCTTCACAACAAATATCCCCATATTTTTCATATAGCATTATTTTAATGTCACGTATGGTATGTGGTTTTAGTCTAACCCTACTCTCCATACAGCAATGCTAGTTAGGCCTACCTGATGACGTCACACTTATGACGTAATGATCACACTTGAACAGGCTAGTATAAATGATTCATTCTTCACCTAGCAGTGTAATATAGTCTAACAGCTGTCACAATCATATCATCCACAGTGGCGGATCCAGAGGGGGCAGCCAGCGTCCCCCGTTCAGGCCCCCCCGTTCATATTTCGTAATATTCCGGCCAAAATATGGTCGAGAATACGTCATTTGAGGCTTTAGATTATTAAATTTCCCAGGGGAGCAACTGCCCCGGATAGCCCGGACCCCTCTAGGGCATATGAGTGCCAGCTGTGGTGTGTATAAATTCTTGCAAAAATCGGCGCCCCCTCTTCTGTCAAGATTTAAATCCGCCATTGCCTCATCCTTATATACCACCTCTTCGTCTGACACTGTTTTTCACGAACACAACGCCATATTCAGACTAAGACAAAGGATCGAGCCCTAATCTGAGCGAGGCGCGGCATATATACGTCTACATGGACAAAAACAAGGTTCTAAATGGAACTCATTTTAACCAACATTTTCAGTCATATTTTGATCTATCCTGAACTTGGGCCTGAAGTACAACGCATTTCGTGGATATCATATCCCCCCCCCCTTGGTGCGGCCCTCACATGGCCTACTTGGATATAGCTAGAGCCGTCAAAAAGTCACTTCGGGTCCAATCGAAAATGAGAACAACAGTTTTCAAATTAATGAGATTCGACGTGTCATACATGATTAAATTAAAAATGGCTGCCTAAATTTCTGATAAAATTAATACATTGTAACTACCGTTACACACCTAGACCAATACAATCAATAAAACCTTTTGACGCGAGCCAAGCCAAGCTCAAAGGTCACGAAATGTCAAATATATCAGACGATTATAAGTGCGACAGTTTTATAGGACTAGGCCTAGAATTATTTTTTTCAGTTGAATACATGAATGGGGCGTTAATATGTCATGCACATATAACCAAAGCTGGACCAGGCAAACTACCTCATGATGTTGAGATGAATCATATGATACTGCCCACAAAAAGGAAAATTGGGAAACACCATACTTTATTAAAGGGACCCCTTGGGATGAGACATTTTCAATGTTGTCAATTTTGAAAATTTAATTTATATGAAGCTATATAGCCTACTGATCTTAACTGAAAATACGAAAAAGTCAAAAAACAATTTTAAAGCACTGAAAAAGAGTGAAATAGTTGCATTTCGAGGTCGTATATTGCCATGTAAACAAAACAAGTCAGCAATATTCAGCACTTTGGATCACATATTCCCACGTATCAGACGGTAAGATCAAACCAGTCGCCGCTAATTGGTGTCTCATAGTCAGGACACGGGAAGACACACCTGCAGCACTGATTGTCTACCCAACGCTGGGCCGATGCCATCAGCATGGGACCCGATGCTGTGAAAACATTCAATCGTCCTTCAGGTATACAAATAGTTTGTTTGGGTTACTTCTGGTTTCATAGAAATGTTGATTAAAAATATTTGTAAAAATATGAAAATTCTGAAAAAAATAAAAACATGATCCGTGGGATACTCTACTTCAGTACGGAACTAAAAACGAAAATTGATGTCATCCCAAGGGGCTGCTTTAAACTTGGGATTATTCTTTTAGGTTTCGGGCTCGTTTTATTGTTTTAATTTGAAGGGACCTTTCCCGTGGCCTGTGTTATTGGACTGGGTGGGAACGTAAGGAATTAGTCACAGCTGCTTTCTCAACTGACTCGTTTTTAGGTTTTTCCTCCTTGTGTAAATACCAAATAATATGTGGGAGTTTCTATGGCGTTTCTAATTGTTAAAATAACTTAGCATAACCTATGTAACGTGTTTGACTATGTGTGTTTGACTATATGTATTTGCCTATGTGTGTAGATCTTGCAGAGGTTTTATTTAGTTTATTTATATGCTTCCTAAAGACTGTATAGCTCTAGATTTTGTGTTGACGTTGTTTCAACTAATTATGATACATATTTTAACAACCCTGTGTCTATTTAAATATAGAAATAATAATCCTGGTTTTAAGTGTACATATCATGTCAGACACTGTTATTCCCATTTGTCACAAACTTGCTACAACTATTATCAAATTAAATTTTATCATAATAACATCAAGTTTTAAACTCAATGTCTTTAGTTTAATCAGTTGGACATTTTTACTTTATGCCTTCCACAATTTTATCACACAAGCAATGATGTTGTTTTTAACCTCATATTTCTAAAATTGCCATATTATATTCTGCACTGGCAGGTAGCGTTTACACCATTAATGACAATATGGTAATGGTCCAGTACGGGTGCGGCTCACCACAACCATAATTACTGGTAACCGTAGCGGGCCAATACTGGTACGGTGTTTCGCAGCCATAATGTTAGGAGCACATAATTATATAGCCCTAATTGCGGTACCGGCCCTGTAGAGATGTGGTAACTGGTGCCAGTATCATATTATTTATAACCAGGTGTCTCTCATATTTGACAACAGACGCCCGCTACCAAACAAACATTCTGATGATGGGCCGGTATAATTTTTTTCACTGGCATGTAACGTTTGTACCGTACCGTTCATGGCAATAAGGTAATGGCCCAGTACTGGTGTTTCTCACCACAACCATGAACTACAGTCAGACCTCAGATGGACAACATACATACAGAACACAACCAACAAAGCACAGAAGGTATTAAACATGCTGATAAGTAACCTTAAACAAGCCTATACAACTGTAAAATCACAGGCATACAAAACAATAGTCAGACCCCAACTTGATTATGCATCAGCAATCTGGGATCCACACACGGCAACATTAACAAAATACAAAACTATGCAGTAAGATGTGTCCATCATGACTATTCACACTACACAAGCGTTTCCTTCTTACAAAAACAACTAAATGTCCCTCTCTTTCGGTTAGACATCTACAAACTAGACTAGTACTTTCCTACAAAATTTGCTATTGGAAAATTGCCATCCCTATCCCACCATATTTACAAATACCCCTCAGAACTACACGCCACACCTCAAACATAAACGAAAATAGCTACTGATACAGACAACTCAGCACATCAACAGACACATACAAATACAGATACTTCCCACGAACACTCATAAACTAGAATTCACTGCCACTACGGTGCAGGCCTTCAAGGAAGGCCCGACCCGCCATCTCCTTCCGAGCCTGTAATTTACATGTAAACCCCACTGTATATAACCACTGATGCACTCTCGATCCACTATAAAAAGAAATCTGCACTGCATTGCAAAAGTCAGTTCTTTTTTCATGGCGTCACGTGTGATAATAATGGCATTAGGTGCCAATTAAAACAAAATCATATAAGTGTTACAGCCTAGGCTATCAGGGCTGGGCAGGAGGCCGAACAGCTTATCGCTGTTGGGAGCCGAGCAGGTCAACATGTCATGTCACTCACGCCACATAGGCCTATAGGCTTGTAACTTATTATGTTCTAAGGGGCACAACGGGTAAGGGGCTGAACAGGACAGAGGTCGAACAGGAAATGGGCCGAAACGACTAGCATTTGTCACAACTAAATATTTTTATATTGTACACCTATTGAGTTAAATAAATTAGCCAATACAAGAAAGTAAATATTCAACAGTGATATATATATGGGAATATTTTTCTTCTGAGAGCTATTTCAGATGTCTGAGAACTGATAGTTTTGCTGCTTAAACTAAAGGTACACATTTTATACCCTAAAATGGCATTATAACAATGACAAAATCAAGCACAGTGGAGCTTACAGGGCTTTATTATTTTTACTGATAAGGGTTGAAAAACAATACCCCCAAATCACCTTAAAACTCTGTTACAATTCCTGTAATGTTATTAGAAAATATACTCTTTTGCAGTCCCCCCAGTTGACATGGAAGTCCATATTATGTCCTAAATTGTACAGAAAGCATAATCTCAGATATATTATGAGGATAGATCTATCTAGAAGATATGGTAACAGAGTTTTACTTTACAAAGCTGTCTCTCAACAGGGGAAATTTAACTGACCAAACTATTTTCAAGGACACTTCAGGTTTAAACCTCATTATATGTCACAATAAATTTGCCTAAGCGAGACAACTATGCAAACATAAAAAGGCAAATTATTAATTAATACCTTGTGAATAAAACTCCGTTACCTTTTACTAGTGATAAAAAACAAGGATGTAAAGCTGTTTTATTGAGATCACTTTGGGTGTTTCTAATATTGCAGATTAAACGAGTAAAAACAATTTAAATATGATAACTGTATTTTTAAAAGTAGCAAAAAACATTTCCATATAAGAAGTTTGGTAGATGTTACGAGTTACAAAAAAACATGCAAATCAAGCTCCTACAATGAAAACTGAGAGTTGTTTATGCATTGACAGTGTTCTTCTCATGAAAAGTATAAATTCCACGCATTTCATTCTCCAATTTGCATAACCTGAGAGGTATCTTCTCTTCCAATTCCATGATAAATTTATAATTTTATTAAAACTCCGTTACTGTGGTGATGGTAACAGAGTTTTAGTAACACAGTTGAAAAAATGGAAACAGTTGCATGTACAGTATTACTTAAGAACTAATGTTGGTTTCCCCTGAGAAGACTAATATAAGCTAATCTTGGTGCCTGTCAGTATCCCAACGCAACAATCATATTTCTTGTTACCAGAATCAACTTTTTAAATATTAGCCTTTAAAATCTGTGACTAAGTGAATAGTAATATAATTTTAGTAACGGAGTTTTAAATCTGTGTTGCAGCTGGAAATACAATGTCAGGTGGCGATAATGACGGCTTTTCTATTTGCAAATACTGCCTGGGCTAACAGCTCTTTAATATACTGTAATAGGGTTGATACAAATTTGACAGCTTTGTCAACAAACAGTGGTAACAGAGTTTTATCATAGTTTATATACGCTTTTAACAGTTTTTAAACTGTTCAAAACAATTGCAAAACTTACCCAGAATTTTTTTCGCTTGCATTATGTTTGAAATGACAACTCACATTTATTCACAAGGTCGTAGTTTAGGTTTTTACACAAGGTGGTGGTAGTAAACATGATGGCAACGGAGTTTTGAACAAGTTAGGGACAGGCTTTCAATGTTTTCAACTTTTAAATCATTTTCGAACAAATTGTTACCATTTGATCATTGTTCTTCTAGTTGTGGCCACTAGAGCATACATAGCAGTTAAAGCTGCATAACTGTTTGCTTATTTTAATCAAAAGATCAATCCATGGAGAATGGTGTTTTATTTTTTTATTTTACTGCTCCGGTTACTGAGTTATTATGATTTAAGTTTGTTGTTTTTTGATATTGTTGCCCCACCAAAACAAAGACCTGATCAAAGCGGAGTAAGACACACTGTTTGTATAACCAGGACATTATAAGTACCAAGTGGCAGATAACGGTCATCATTAAAAAAAGAGTGGAAGACTTAAAATCATTCTTATTTTTTAAGTGATCATAGATACATTTCACAGTACAAAGTGTATTGTCTCATGTCAGCTAGACATATCTAGAAGTTATTACTTTGTGTGATACGAGTGATATCTGCATATAATGTCATTTTTAATTTCGGTACCGGTATAGAGAATGTCACTCAATTGAAAAAGAGGACCCTGTTTTAGTATAGTGCTTTTAAGTGTGGGCCAGCATCTGAGCCTTTGGCCCGCCATTAAGACGCTCTCCCCCGACCGTGGGAAATTGCAGTCTGAATTACACCAAATTCAGTGTAGGCCTAAATCATCTTTTTTTGCGCAGTCTTTTATTTGATACTTCACGGGCATTTCAAAATAAAGTGGCAATGCTATTAGTGAATTCAAAGTGAATTTTGAATGACAAGAGAAACACGATCTATAGTGACTATGCTAATCGAAAATATCAGACCATTTTATTTCATCGTTAGTCATCACATACAGTTATATAAATAGCGAAATGCGGTAAAATAAAATAATTGTAAAAAAGCAGCCTTTACGGTACCAGTAGCTGAGTTCCTAGCAAACAAGAGGCATTCAACAATTGATGGGTCAATGTTGTACCAGCGTCATAGAAGCTGGACCAACATTGAGCCATCAATGGGTCAGTGACTCGTGCCTGCTGAGTTATCATAGGGGCTGACCTAGTCTTAGGACACCAACCGGTGGTTTGTGTGAGCTAGGCGCTGGCCCAGCATTAAAACAACATTGAGTCAATGCCTCGTGTTACCTGGGGAGGTATTGGTCCAATGTCAAACTAATTCCGGGCCATCGTCTACGGCTCTGGCCCAGCATTAGACCAATGCGGCTCAACGTCTCGTGTTTGTTATTAGGGAGTTTGATGTTGGTCTAATGTAACGTTATATTGGCCCACAATTAACCACTATTAGTATTACGTACATATTGTACACAGACGGACCGATTTACCACACCATATAACTTGATGGTGTATCGCGTCGTGATCTAATCCAGCTACATTTACATTGATTCTGTCCATTTATAAAGTTTTAAAAAATATATGAATGATTGTGTTGAACATTTTAGGTTATTTCGGGCGAAATAAGCAAAACAGTTATGCAGCTTTAAAATACAGTATAATGTAGCTCTATGGGAACATGTATTTATCATATATTTTTAACATAGTTTGGCTGCTTAACATGTCAGCAATAAGTGAATGTGGACAAACACACTGTGACAAATAGCAAAAGAGGTATCACTAGGATTAAAACAATTCAAATATCAAATATTAGGCCTACTTGGGTGGGTGACTTTTTTGTGTGTCTAAACATGAGGGACACATATTTCAAACAATTGTAGGCCTACCCCCAGGAAAAAATATACCCTTATAGACTATATAATATTCAAATAATCAAGATAATACATTCGTTAATTTGAAGATATACTGTAAATCTATAGAATAGCTTCATCCTTGAAAGCTAAGAAATGTATCGTAGGCCTACTTTTTTTCATCATCAATGCTCGTACTTGTTTTGCCTTTTTTTGTTTTCATCACTGTTCGTACTTGTTTTGCAATCTGTTACCATGTTACGCGAGCTCTGATTGGGTAACGGCAATTGAGCTTCATAATACACATTCAGTGTGTAATCATATGATTTTATTGACAAAAACCTTCATTAAACTCTAATTAAAAAATGATAATAACTTTGAATGTTAGATTATAAACATAAACTGTTCCATAATTGATCGTAGTGGTTCGGAAAGTACCAAAAGTTATTCGAGTTAAGGTAAATGAGACATTTCTTACAAGGTGAGCTTAGATTTTTTCAATTTCTCACCCGAAGATAGGTAAAACTTGGCATGCCTCCTCAGCCCATGTGGTTGACACAGGGCTGAAATCTTAGCTAAGCTAACCTTAGTTACTTTTGGTTTCATTTGAATACCTATGTTATAGGTCTACGGCCATTGTAAATATGGATACTCTTACAGTAAAGGGATCGACTTTAGAGTCTGCAGACGTGAGATTCTGATGTACAAAGTTGATCCAGTTATTTCAAGGGTTCAAGCCATACAATGATCTCTGATGAAAGAGTTGTTAAGATGAGTGGCCAAGATAGGTCACTCTCCTAGACAGAGTGCAGCTTCTCCGGGATAGCTGATATGATGTAGACTAGTGGTTCCGTACCATAACTACTACTACTACTACTACTACTACTACTACTACCACTACTACTACTACTAATACTAATACTACTACTAATACTACTACTTGCCGACCCCGATGGCTCATTTGTATCGACTGATGTTTTAACCTAGAGGTACCAGGTATTACTATGTATACTAGTACTGCTACTGTCACCTTAGGTTGTGAAAATATATTTTTGAATTATAACAATAAGTTACTTACCTTGTAACGTAAATGTTGAAAACCACAATATAACTATATGCAGGCGATTCATCTTATTATTCCTACAAGATAACATCAGATGGTAAATGTTTACTACAACGCTAATCTGAAGTTGTCTAATCTGTTTAAAAATTAGTAGAAAGCTTAGATGCGTTGCTAAATGAGGAAAACAATTATTATTAGATGCCTGAATTTTTTGTAGAATTACAAATAATGATCATTTTAAATTTAAAATGTGTTTTCAATCAGTATATTAAAAACATAAATCGAGTTATTGCTCACCCACTTGAAGTTGAGTGTCGTGTGAGCTTATATAGTATTGCTAGTAATATTTGCTGTTGATAATAACTACAATAAATACTAATAAATATGTATAGATATATATTATTTAACGTAGGCCATTATTTAAACTCTTTAATTGAGTGACAATCAGAAACGGTTTGAGATTAATTCCGGCTTCTACCCTGTTTGCTTACAAGCAAAGACTTCAACTACCTACAATGAGGATATGATACTTGATAATAATAACTAATGATATCACTGACAATCAGCCAGTGATTCAGAAGTGTTTACTGACAATAGACTAATTCAAAATGCTCGGAGATTTGACAAACGGACAGATAATGGAAAATTAATGTATTGCATGACTGTGTATATCGTAATTCCCCTTGATGTACCTGACATTAGACTTATTTTTTGTGGAGAATTTTGATACTCTCGCTTGCGTTGACTTCACATTTTGTTACTGTCAGCTTAATCAGCTAATGGTCCCCAACCATTGTGCATCGTTCACTCTTGTGACACGAAAAAACCTTAGCCTTTTCATTTGATCTTTAAACAAGAAAATTAACGATTAAAAGTGGGAAAAAACTGGACAATAAATAAAAAGCTTCTTAATAATGAGTTGTTGAGCTCCAAATGATTATTTTTGTGCAGTCAAAACGTTACAATTTATTTTATTGAAATGACTCTTAAAAGGTTCTTGTACATAATGTGTATAAGCCCGTAGCTCGTAAATAATGTTGGTGTGAGAAAATCAGTAGCTCGTACATAATGTTGGTGCAAAAAAAAATTGTTGGCAGCTATAATGCTCCGCCCATCAACCGAGTGGTATAAACAACACTTTGGCTGCAATGGTTCCAGTGAGAATCGGCAGTTTATAGGGATATTTTGTTTGATTAGGGAGCTTTCTTGATGAAACCCATAATTTCAAATTCTCAGATGACTGAGCTCAGTGCTGTGACATATCACTCATAACATTCACTCTCACTCACTCACTCACTCACTCACTCACTCACTCACTCACTCACTCACTCACTCACTCACTCACTCACTCACTCACTCACTCACTCACTCACTCACTCACTCACTCACTCACTCACTCACTCACTCACTCACTCACTCACTCACTCACTCACTCACTCACTCACTCACTCACTCACTCACTCACTCACTCACTCACTCACTCACTCACTCACTCACTCACTCACTCACTCACTCACTCACTCACTCACTCACTCACTCACTCACTCACTCACTCACTCACTCACTCACTCACTCACTCACTCACTCACTCACTCACTCACTCACTCACTCACTCACTCACTCACTCACTCACTCACTCACTCACTCACTCACTCACTCACTCACTCACTCACTCACTCACTCACTCACTCACTCACTCACTCATGTATTATTGTTAGTAATATCTGCTGTTGATCACGACTACTATGAATACTGATAAATATATATAGCTACCACTTACTATGTCATTCGGTAACAACCAGGGAGGGGTTCAGATTAATCTCAAATTGTATCACGTTTACATACAATCAAAGACTGGTAGAGATAAAACTACTTACAATGAGGACAGGATAGTTGATACTAACAACAAATAATTTCACTGACTATCAGCAACTGATTCAGAAGCTTTTATTGACAATAGACTGATACAAATTGTTGGGAGATTTGACTAACGGGCAAAGAATGGGGAGATTAATGTATTGCATGTCTGTGCATATCATAATTATCCGTGATGTACTTGACATTAGAATTGCTTTTTGTGGAGAATTTTGATACTCTAGTTCGCGCTGACTTCACATTATCTACTGTCAGTTTAATCAGCTAATAGCCCCCAACCACTGTGTATCGTTCGCTTTTGTGACCCGACTAAACTTTCTCCTTTTTATTTGATCTTCAAAAAAGAAGATTTTAAGGAGGAATGAGAATTTAAATAACTAGATTGACATATGGTTTGATACAAATTGTAAAAATTACCCGCCTGAAAATAATTTTCACCTGCTTGAAGTTACGGGGGTCGCAGTAGCGAGACACTACTTCGAGTGAGTAAAAAAATACGATTAAATAGACATAAATTTCAAGGTGGAATTGCTGGCGTTATTTACAGCGTTAAATGTGTTAAAGTTGTCAATAAGTCAGAAATGAAAAGTTGAGCCACTGAATAATGATTTGGTAAGGTTCAGCAGTGATTATTTCGTGCAGTCAAAATGTTGCAGTATATTTTCTTGAAGGGACTCTTACAAATTTGTGTATATAATCTTGGTGTGAAAAAGTCCGAAGCTTGTGAATAATGCTGGTGTGAAAAAATCCGTACCTAATACATAGTATGAAATGAATCGGGCTTTAGGCCACCTTTGTGCACATATAGGCTAAACTGGGCCAGGAGAACCTCCTGAGGATGGTGAGATGATTGAGATGACACTGTTCTCCAGACACAGGTTTCGAAATTCGAGCCCTGGCGGTCTGAGGCCGAGCACGCTACCTCTCGGTCACGGAGGCTCCCCACAATACTAACTTTCACACGTGGATGGGGAAGAAACGATTTTGTTTCTTTCAAACCGCCGAGACCGGGAACCGAACCCCGGACTCTGGCGTGAAAGGCAGCGGTGCTAACCACTACCCTAGGGCCCCCGCCCACCTAATACATAGTATAAAACAGTTCGTTGGCAGCCGATGAGCTGCCTATCAACTAAGTGGTACAGACGGGGCTTGTGAGCTAACTCACTCACTCACTCACTCACTCACTCACTCACTCACTCACTCACTCACTCACTCACTCACTCACTCACTCACTCACTCACTCACTCACTCACTCACTCACTCACTCACTCACTCACTCACTCACTCACTCACTCACTCACTCACTCACTCACTCACTCACTCACTCACTCACTCACTCACTCACTCACTCACTCACTCACTCACTCACTCACTCACTCACTCACTCACTCACTCACTCACTCACTCACTCACTCACTCACTCACTCACTCACTCACTCACTCACTCACTCACTCACTCACTCACTCACTCACTCACTCACTCACTCACTCACTCACTCACTCACTCACTCACTCACTCACTCACTCACTCACTCACTCACTCACTCACTCACTCACTCACTCACTCACTCACTCACTCACTCACTCACTCACTCACTCACTCACTCACTCACTCACCCACCCACCCACCCACTCACTCACTCACTCACTCACTCACTCACTCACTCACTCACTCACTCACTCACTCACTCACTCACTCACTCTCCCAAACATCCACTCAAACACTCAAACACTCTTTCATCCATTTATTCATCAATCAAGCAAACTATATCATCTTTTGGTTCGATTATTGCATGTTATTTTTATTGATGGACTACTTGACGCCTACTATGAATGAGAAAAATGTGATGGAACTGTAAATGTATTTATTTATCACCAATATCTGAACATGGCGCATCATAACATAGTAAGCTCCACCTGTCCATGACCTGTCATGAAGATACTATTTCCGACATGGTGTCATGCGTGCTACTCTTTCTAACATGGTGTCCTGCTTTCAAATGAGCCGTCAACAAGTGCATATCAACAAAAGTGTCAATTTCCATGCCGATATTTCGTGAGCAGGCGTCTATTTCACCTTATGAACACACGATTTCGATCGATTTTATTTCGTACATGTGTTTGCCAGGTGGTACAACAGCTCTTCATAAAGTATCTAATAACTGAAATAAAACACTTTTAGCATATGTAAATATGCGAAAACTGTGAATTTCTGTTTGTCATATGCGCTTGTTGTCGGCTCATTAGAAAGCAGGACATCATGTTAAAAATAGTATCACGCATGACACCATGTTAGAAAGAGTATCTACATGACAAGGTTAATCTACAGAGGATGAAGCTGAGTAGTTTAGCTTAATATCTGTTTCCGCAAGGTCTTCCAGGAGCTGGCTCGTTTAAATTGCAACCACGTCTGGTCATTTCACATTGAATCATACATCAACATTTCATCATGTTTACAAATCATGTTTATAACACTAGATTCACAGTCATGTTATCACATATACATTTCATAACAGACAATAAATCCACTGTAGGTACGATAATTGCAACAAAATGTAATCTAGTAACAATTGGTACAACTAAAAAGAAAGATAAATGTGCCAAGAAATGTAGATTTTGCATTCGAGCAAATAATTATTACTCTTTTTTTCTAACAATCAATTATCATATTAAATATCGACCCAGCCTATGTATTGTAGAAATATGTGCATAACCCGTGGTCACATAATAAGTTTATGTGTTTTAAAAATCAATTATCAAAATTTTAGGCCTTAAAATTTTAACTTTCACATGGCGGGGTGGCTAAAAAGTACAAGGATAGCTGATGTTGCTGCACGAATAATAATACTGAATAAGCGGCCATTTAGTACGGCCTAGCTGAACAAGAATATAACTGTCATTTTTTCAAAAATAAAATATTCGTCGTCATTTGAAGCCAGCTTCAAATGAACGAGCAATCCGTCTCCTTTGGATCTGAATATGTGTGTCTGCCACTTTGTAAATATCACTTCGTAAAGTGGCAGGTACACCCTTTCAGATCCAAAGAGACGAAATAGTAGCTGACAATTCAGAAGGCCAGAAGCGTACGATGTATCGTAACTTGTACGAGAAAACGGATCCATGAGCTAAAATAATTGTGTCCTCAAACATTCTCACAAAAGGTTGCCACAATTAATGATTATTATTATGATTTGTATTGGGATAAAATTTGCACTGTTCTTCGCAGAGCGGGAACCATTGTCATCTGAGTCGGTGACTGGCACACCATGAGTACTATACACAGTGACGGTGGACGTGTCACCTGTAATTCTTGGAATTGACATATCCCAAGTGGCAATCAAATTGACAGCATTGTTTTTCTTAGCAGCAATGTCTCTGTTGACAGTTGATGTGTCACCAAGGCTTCTATGAGTGACGAAGTCCCTAGTTCGTCTAGCTATTTCCACTGTTGAGGCATTGAAAATGGTGTCCCACGTCTGACTGTTACACATTCCCCTTGGACATGAACACGTTACACCCTCCTGGATGGCAATTAAACCATTTGGACCCCATTGCCTAGGTGCCGAGTAGGTAGGTTTAGTTTTTCCACATGCATCTATGGTCCACATCGAATATTCACATTTCCTCACCATTGTGGAAAATAATCCTGTAACAAAGAACACATTGCTGTTTTTAAAGCAGGGGAATTGAAGTGCGGCCACGTTTTCCCATGCAAATATAATATATTAACCCTTGTAATGCTGAATTTTTTATGCATATTTTTCAGTCTATTTCCAGCTGCAAATTAATTAAAATTATATCTTTATATGAAAAATGGACATGTATATGTATATGCCAAATTGAATTATTTGATCAACAGTAGTACAGGAGGGGTCAGTATAATGGGATTCACGGTATAAATGTGGAGAGAGCAGGGGCCCTCGCAAATAATGTACACTACGTAATTTAGATGTTTAGCTTAATCAGAGGGGTCAACCGAATCAGTGAGGTGAAATGAAATGTTTATCCTTATGAGAGGGGACAACCTAATTAGTGTGAGGTCAGCCAAGGGAGGGAGAGGGTCACTTACGAAGTAGATCTTAATCAGGAAAAATCAATCATGTCTTAATTGGGAATGAGTTCAGACAGGGGTCATAAAAACAACATCATGTGGTCCAAACTATATGTAGTTTTTTTATCTAAATTAGGAGTTCAGTTAGGGTCAATCAACCTTGACAATGGAGACATGCAACAAAAATGTTTCACACTTTTTCTTTTTCAATGATTTATAATATGTGGGGCAGGGGCTCTGCTGTACTGGTTAAAAAGCTGCCTGCTTGGGAAATCGGAGATCGCAGGTTCGTCCCCCACTCTGTCATTCAAGTTTCAAAGAAACAAAATGATTCTCCGCCGCTCACTCGTACTGATTTAATATTGTGGATAATTTCCGTGAACGAGAG
The DNA here is from genome assembly GCA_964017125.1 of Flabesymbios commensalis. Lineage (NCBI taxonomy): Eukaryota > Metazoa > Annelida > Polychaeta > Terebellida > Flabelligeridae > Flabesymbios > Flabesymbios commensalis. Next base: position 97,648,687 of record OZ024904.1, on the reverse strand, counting down.
GTAGCATGCTCGGCCTCAGACCACCAGGGCTCGAATTTTGAATCATGAGTGTGAATGGCAGTGTCATTTCACTCATATCACCATTCTTGAGAGGTTCTCCTGGTCCAGTTCAGCCTATATGTGCACAAAGGCGGCCTAAAACACCACTCATTTCATTTCATTTACAATATGCGGATTATGAAACGGATACACGTCTACCACTTTTACACCACGATCGAAATTGTACAAAATGAACAAATTGTGAATACAATTCAAATAAATATAAGTCCAGTAAGGGGTCAGCTCAATTAATGTGGGATCAGCCTAATTAGTATGTAGTACAATGAGACGTTTACTTAATTATACTTATTGATCTAGATCACAATATAAAAGAAAAATATGTTTCAATTCGTGCCCACCATAACTGTCAAGTGTAAAATAAATAATGATAATTCCTTTCTAGTTGAATATAAATTATGCTCAGATACTTGTAGGACAATCAATTATTTTAATTGGTAGTGATCTGAATTCAGACAAGGGTCAGCATATTTAATAAGCAACATGCATAAATTATATGCATATTGAGTCAATGAGTTAATTATGTAAGCCCTAGATGTTTATTTTACTTAGAAGGCTCAACCCAAATAATGTGGATCATACAAAATATCAATGGGTGTTAATCCGAGTTAAAATAGGAATACAAAAAAATATGTTGAGACTCCCTAGTGGATCATTAAATAAATAGAGTGTCACGAATCAGCGATGTAGTCACAAATCTTTTGAGTAAGAAAATGTTTAGAATAACATCCATTTCACTGTTATGATTTATACTCAAAATACTCACTATCTATATACAAGTATAATGCCTTATAGGATTTTCAAATGATAAAAACTATTCTATGTAACACTTATTACAGCAATATTCTAAATTCTAAAATATGCCTTTAAAGTATTTATTTAAAAAAATGCTAGATTCATAGCTTGAAAAGAAACTTTTGTAAGGTATAATTTACTTCTCATTCTCATGATCAATTTGATCTGGACAAGCCTTGTAAATACATCCCAGAACACTGAAAAATGCAAAAATTACTACTACTAATAAAGATGAATTGTGACTTTTCAAGTAACAATAATGTTTGGACTACGTTTTGTGCGTTTTTTGGTGACCATTTTAAATATTGTTAGGTTATTTATGAGAGATTGATTGGAATTTTAGATTTCTGGATTCTGCCTTCTTTGTTGGTTTAATGCTGTATCACTGTCTGTGACGCTGGCAAAACATTAAAACCACATTGCGGCGATGTTTCGTGTTTGATGAAATTACAACTGCTTGTTCAATGTTAAAATGTAGAATTTGAAAGGTTCTACTGTTAATATCAAACACCCAATGTTGGTTCAATGCTGAGCAGCTGCGACGCTGGCCCCACATTGAAACATTATTGGATATAGGCCGCTGTATTTTAATTGATTAAATGTAGAGGGTGCTCGAAGGGTCGGGCGTGTCGCCTCTGACAAAGGGCCCCTATTTAATATTCAAGATCCATTCATGGGCTTCTGCCGACATGTAAATAATTAGACCGACATTGATCCACATAGTGATCCAGAAAATCCTGAACAAATCCTGAATAACATGATGTATGACTTAGAAAAGTCAAAGCACACCTCTCCAAAACCTAAGGATCATTGTGCCAAGGTTTGAAGTCGATTGGATAAAAATTCAGGGAGAAATAGACCTGGACATAGAATAATAAAAGTGTCGAGATCTATACAAAACTTAAAATATTTGGACCAAGAGGTCCAATCATAACTAGAGGGGAATTGTGACTTTTCAAGTAACAATAATATTTGGGCTAGGTTTTATGAGTTTTTGGGGCGGCCATTTTGAATTTTGTTGGGTTATTTTTATTATGACAGATTGACTGGAATTTCACGTATGAGTTTTTTGGCAGCCATTCTGAACTGTAATTTTAGACTTCGGACTTCAGACTTCAAATTTCAGAAGTCCCCACTGAGCTTTTGCACTTGTAAATAGATATATATTTGTTTGTCAAATGGAATCGCATTCAGAGTGCCCAGTACACACATTGACTTGTCTCTCCGTTGACTTAATGTTGTATCACTATCCCCGACGCTAGGCCAACATTACAACATTATGTTTGAATAGAATTGAAACTATCATTTTAAGGTTTCAACTGTCCATACCTAATGCACAATATTGGTTTAATATTGGGCCACTGTCTGCGACGCTGGCCCGGAATTGAAACATTGGATCAATGTATTTTTATTATAAAATCTAAAGACAGGGTGAAGTCTCTCTGGACATAGGGGCACCCTGTTCACCCTCCTGGCAATGAATGGAGAATCACACGATATGTACACTATTGAACCAGCATTGGACCCTATTATAGGCCTACTGCCATGCAGTATCTGCTCACTTTACAAGTAGCCAGATACTGCTTTTTGCATTTGAAGAGCAGCATAGTGCAGTATCTGCTCACTCTACAAGTAAGCAGAAATTGACTTTTGCCAGTCAAGAGTATAGTGATCAGGGAGAAAGAGCGTTTTACAAAAACGTGCCAAGAATAATAAGTTTAAAGTTCCGTTGAAAAGAAGACGATAGCACGATTAGTAAAAAAAATTATCAGCAACAAATATAATTTGTACACCTGGACACATATATTCACCCGTCCGCCTGTTCAAGCATCCGTTCAGATATTGTATAATGTTCCTCTTCTGCCTGACAATATTTATAGAATGTTGTCGTATTAGATAGAAATGTAAAATATATTACAAGTTTGCATAACTTGTACACAGTGTGAAGTTTTATCAACGGTTTTTAAATTAGAAAACGTAGAAAACATGAGACCAAGTGTGTATCACAAAGATGGAAAATGCAGTAAAAGTCAATGCCACAAGTATTCATCATGTAAACAAAGCATACTTCAACAAGTGTTGATTTGTAAAAGCTGTAGATAACTAAGCATAACTTGGGCGGACGTTTTAAATATTTCAACAAGTGTACTTTTACAAATTGGGAGTTATTTGATCCAGTGTGTATTATATGTAGAAAACGTGGGTCGTCACCTACAGGAAATGAGACAAAATTAAAAATAAAGTTATATATCTAATTATACTATTTTCTGGTTAAAGTCACTGCTACCAATATATTGAAAGATTCCAGCACCACATATTAGTAAATGAAATGTAATACAACCCTGTCAATATTCATCAGCATAGTTAAACCACATGTTCCATTGATTGATCAGTTGATCACTGTACTCAATTAAGACAAGTATCAATTATGATCATCATCTAAAAACTGACATTGGCAGGTCATCTCATATTTTATATTAGCTGTGAATATCCAGCTCATAATTGACTACTAAGAAAAATATTATATCGGAATTTAACATTCAATTAACTAACTAACTATGCTAAAACTTGTGGAAAAGACTATAGTATCATTGTCATAAGTTTATATATTGTAAGCGGACCAGTTAATTTACAATTTTTCCACCACATATATATTGTGTTACTAGTCATGATATTCATCCAGGTCAATCGATAAACACTGACAGAAGGGTGGTCTGTTTTAAACGTTCTAATAAATATAAGGTAAGCATATCAACAGTATTTTTGAACACGACCTGAGGTGTGCCATGAAGCAATATAAGTTCTTTTGTGCGTAAATTTCACTGTAAGTCGCTGAAAACCGTCTTTGTATAAATAAAGAGATCAGAAAAATCAGGATACTGTCAAAAAAGCAGATGAATAATATTTTATAATAGTTGACTTTGCTCTGAACGGACGGGTGGACAGGCCGACGGGTGAAAATATAGGTTCAGGTATGTATGCGAATATTATATTTTTTGGTGATGACTTATTTTGCCAATCGTGCTGTCGTCTTTTTTTTAATGTTCTGCTCATTTGATTACAAAATTGCTGTGAATATTTATTATTAGTAATTTTGACCAACAGTGAACCAGCATTGGGTTAGCGTTTGGTGTTTTCTGGGACCTCTCACCTACTCCCTTACTGGATCGTCCCATTACGTTATGTGCCTTCTCCACACACTTTTCTGAGGGCTTACACGTTTCCTCTGACGTTTTTCCATTGTAACAATCATAATTGAAATGCTTCGTATTCCTTGGCCACATATCAAAACAGCTGTGACACTTGAGGCCATCTCCTGTTTATAAAACAGTAACATTTATTCTTTATATTATAGTTGAAAACTACCACCACCACTACTAATACTACCATTACAACTACTACTATTCTACTACTACTACTACTAATAATAATAATAATGATAATAAACTTCTATAGAGCCTAAATCTACGGCGATCCGAGTTCAGAGGTGCGACAAACATCATCGTAATCTGATTCATAGTTCCAAAACCGTTTGCATTTGTCGTCCTGGTATACTACTACTAGTACTACTTCTATTACTACTATTACTACTACTACTACTATTACTACTACTACTACTACTACTACTACTACTACTACTACTACTACTACTACTACTACTACTACTATTACTGGCCGGCCCCGATGGCTCATTTGTATCAACTGGGGATACCAGGTTCGAATCCCGGTCGGGACGGATATTTGTCATCGTGGTTGTGCATATACAGTGCTCCAAACTGTTCAAAGGCATGCAGTGTACAGTGCTGCCTATGGTACTATGCACTATAAAGAACCCTTGAAGTCATTCGAAATAAGAGTAGGGCATAGTCCGGGCTTTGGGCTTCCTTCTGTCGCGATATTGCTATGATCGTGCAGAAAGCGACGTAAAGCAATATTCATATATATACTACTACTACTACCACTACTACTACTCCTACTACTACTACTGGCCGACCCTGATGGCTCATTCGTATCGACCGGGGTTTTAACCTGAAGGTACCAGGCTCGAATCTCGGTCGGGACGGATATGATTGTCATCGTGATTGTTCATATAGGCTACAGTGCTCCAAACTGTTCAAATGAACGGAGTGTACAGTGCTGCCGAAATAAGAACAGGACGTTGGACTTCCTCCTCTCGCGATATTGCCATGATTGTACAGAACGCGACGTAAAGGAATATTCACTCACTCACTACTACGACTACTATTACTACTACCATTGACTAGTCTACTACTACCATTACTACTTCTACTACTGTAGCTCATAAAACAATATATTCAATATAATAGCAACAATTACCTACCTTGCAACGTAAATGTCGAAAAACACAATATAATTATAAGCAGGCGATTCATGCTATTATTCCTACAACGTCACGGGGAGGAATTATTGGGGTGGCGTCAAGTGAGCGATGAGCTGCGTCGAGTTCACACACAATATTATCGCTCAGTTTTTAATCGAAGATGGGCACAAACAAGCAGCGGCAGAAGCCAGATTAACATAAGTATACCCAAACAAACATGACCGCGGAACACTATATATATATATATATATATATAGGCTCAAATAGAGTTGATTGTGTACTGATAAAAGATTGTTGATAATTAAGCAGTACCATTCCACAGCACCCATCTCCTGGTCGCACATGCTCACACTTTTGTCGTTAACAGCACTGTCTGTTGCTCAAGATTTTGCCCAATAACCACTGGTAACAACTTCAGACACTAGGAAAATATCTGAACTCACCCTGCCGAAAGTATCAAATGGTGCTAAAGTATTTTCAATTTATTTTCCACCGTCTGCATATTGCGTGGTGCGACTAGTGTAGAGTGATGGATGCACTGGAGTTGAGTGAAATCTAGCGCCTCGTCCAGATTGGCCCTGATTATTTTGCTAATGTGTTCTGCAGTGATTTATTTGTGTACATCGTTGATTCTACACTGACAGAAGAAAATCATATCAGTAGTCAGTTATACACCATAAACTAAAACATGTCTTGATCTATTACTGTTCTGTAATTTAGAATAAATCAACAACAAAGTCTACAAACTGGGCAATGAAATTGTAATGCCTCAGCGCATAGGCAAGGTCATTAAACGTCAAGCAAAGTAGGTATACTCTAAATCATTGTTCATTTTATGATAGGCCCCTACAGTATCAATCCCATGTTTCGCCATTTAGGCGGAGGATGTAGTCGCCAATTATCAGTCGCCTGCATATAGGGCCTACTAAATTACCCTAAAAAATCCCACAAAAGGTTTCTCAATGTTTTATTGTAGTATCAGGTGTGGTTATTAACCTATCAAAAGTTTATCAATATCGGACCATGCAAAAAGTATATTATACAATATAGCCTTCAAATCATAAAAAAATGAAACTATTTGCCAATTAATCATGCCTGAAATGCCTCGTTCTGATGCATTGTTACTTGTTTTGGGTATAACATTGTACATAGTGAACTTCACACACATAATTGTCAACATGTAATTTTTTGAAATTCATGATGGCGGACCAAAATGGCCGCCAAAATGCGAATAATAAAGGAAATAATAAGAATATATAAATATATCGTCCCCTTAGATATGAAAGGGTGTATCTGCCACTTTGCAAAGTGGCAGATACACCTTTTCATATCTTAGGGGACGATAATGTTCAACATGATACGTTGGCTTACTGGGAAATGTGGTATTATTTGTTTGAAAACGCGAACTTATGTAATGCTTAGATAACACGCTAGCTGAGAAAAACAATTACTATTCAGTTATTTTAACTATTTTTATCGGTACTTTTATTGGTGCCTTCTGAGTAGGTCTAGTGCGTTTAACCCTTTACCCGCCAAATTATTCAATCTGAATTTTCACCCACTTGAAGTTGTGTCTCGGTGACGCGATCCACAAGTTCAAGTGAGTGAAAATTATTCAGATCTGACAAAATGGAGGTCAACTGTTTTCAAATATTGCTGTTTTATGTCACATTTTACCTTTGTCCCATGTTTAAAATGTGGTACTTAATGTGCTAATAAAAAATAAAAACCCGAATATATGCGGCACCGGCGGTTAAAGGGTTAAACAACAAGATTTGTAAATGTTTGGTCTCAAATTAAACAAACATGAGTAATTTTCAACTACTGGTCAGCGCTAGTAATTTTTGCTGCTGATGTCGACTACTATGAACACAGATACAAGAGCAGCATGTAGAGGTTCGGGAACTTGTGAAAATTGAAGCATGAGGCGGAGCCGAGAAATCTTTAATTCAGAGACAGGTATCAGAGACGGGCTGAGATTATTCACAGCTTCTTATTGACATTCAAACAATAATAGAGATTCAACTTACAATGACGATAAAATCGGTGATAACAACAACCAAAGATTTGAATGACAATCAGCAAATGATTGATAAATATTTACTGACAACTGAAAACCAATTCAGATTGTGCGCTGATATCACTAAAAGCTGGTTAAAAGTGAGAAGAAGGATTTGTGCACTTTTTGAACTCTTATCTTTCTAGCTTAAATAATTTAAATGTTCAGCCACTTGAAGTTGTGTCTCGCTACCGCGACCCACAACTTCAAGTGGCTGAAAATTATTTATATTTGTTTACTTTGATACCAAACATTTGCAAATCTTGCTGTCTAAACACTCATTTCATTCCCAATAACTGTGATTTAATTGGCTAATATAACGGATGAAAACGTCTGTAGTCGTGATCAGCAGGCAGAGTGCTAATTATCCGTGATGTACCTGACATTAAACGTATTTTTTTTGTGGGGAATTTTGATATTCGAGGTATTATGGATATCATCCAGACTTTGCATTATGTTACTGTCATTTTAATCAGCTAATTGCTCTCGACCCCTATGTTACATGCTCACATTTAGCAAAGCAGCATTCAGCCCAACTGAGGAATCATTTCATACAGGGAATATAATCTGTGTGTTCAAATGTTGCAGTTTGCTACAGAATATGGGCCGAAGGTTACGCAATAATATGTGAGTGTAGCTGTTTTGTGTTTGGAATGCACAGACAAACGTAACACGGCAGAAGCAAAGCTTCACTAATTTGGAGCAAACTATTCCCACAATTCTAACATACAAAGTAGGTAGCTATGATGCACAGCTACCTACCGAGTCTGTCACAACCACGTCCGAGTACTTCAAATGATAAATTCACCCATGAGGACTGGAGTATAAATATCCACGCTAATGCATTATTTCCATGAGATGTCAAACGGTCATTATAAAATAAAATTAAAAAAACATTGGTCAAGCAATGACGCATTTACCCTTTCAAGCCTGAATTCACCATTGTCATCTTCATCCACTACAAGCCGCGAATTGCTGTCGCAATTCTCGACTTGCAGTGGATGAAGATGATTTGATGTATTTGAAAAATTAAAGAATATTACCATGTATCATATGTATTGGTAAATCAATTTAATGGAAATATTTCTTTTAAAACCCTTGGTTGTAGGAAAATTAAGTCTGTTTTCAGGGATGTAAAAAAATGCTTAAGTGCATCGTGAGGGCTTAAAGGGTTAATTCATGGCAAAGATCACAGACCCGCGCACAGGCTGTTATTACGGACTAAGCTACCTCGACTGATAATTCCTGCAGACAGACTCGTGGTGCTTTTCCAGAACATGTCATAGAGTGGGATGTGTGGTGCAGACCTATGTGGTGAGTTATGCCATAGTCACACTGTCACGAATCCACTGGCGATTCAGTGAGAATGCTGACGATATGTGCGATACTGATGTGAATGCGAATCATGGGGAAAAAAATGTTTCTGGGGTAGATAATTTATTGAACAACAAGCCAAATAGAATCAGTACGTTTCAGGGTTCGGTCGAATACAATTGATGATTACGATTACGGTTATTATTACATGTCATTTTTATTTATCGATTACGATTATGATTACGGTTATTCGTCATTATAATTATCGATTACGATTACGATTATAATTACATGTCAATAAAAATTATCGATTACGATTTTGATCACACTCTATTTTTTAGATTACGATTATGATTACGATTACAATAATCATATTTCGTGATTACAGTAACGATTACGGGTGATTATCTTAGAAATTCTTATTAATAATAATGACATACTATAACAAACTATAAATAACAACAACTGCAATTGAAATTTACTTAGTTTTATTTATTCATATTGTGTTCAAGAATGTCGGTTCAACTTTTAGTGCAGTAGTTAAGCTCCCATAATGAAACAATTGTGCATTTTCTGATTAAAGCATGAAACTTCTACCATTTTTAGTACATATCCTGGGGTTTATTTTAAGATGTGGAGGTAAGTGAAATTTGACCCCTGGTGACCTCTAGAGGTCATTGACCTCGAAAGGTCAAAATATCCAATTGCGAAGCCAAAAAATGGTGAAAATTGTGTTATACAATATATATAAAAAAAAATTTTGTATTCTAGAAGTGTGCCAAATACTCTAAAAAACTAATGGTAATCATAAACATAACACCAAGGTCATGTCAAGGTTAATTTAGGGTTATTTGAAGGTCAAAATGGCAACAAATAGTGAAAATATTCAGTTTTAATCAGTTAAAACAAAACTAGTGGTGCAGTCATCTATTACAAAGGATTGATTGTGACACAGTCTTGCTCAGACATCTTTCTCACACGCACTTTAGGATATTGAGGGCAGTATCTAACTTGGGAGGGGAAATACACACTAAGTATTCCCCTTACTACACCCTTCCTCAATGTTTAATTGGACGAGCAAAAATACAGTGTGCAGCAGCTGTTAAACATCAGTTTCGGCTCCCATGGCGAACTATTGATGCATAATTGGACTATGAAGTCTGACGTGGGTTGGGATTATGTCTTCCTGGGGTATCGTCGAAAAAAATAATGTTAAGGTCATATCAAGGTCATTTCAAGGTCAAACAGACAAAAATCGTAAAAAAATATGTAATTTTACTTTCATAGTAAATATTTCTAGGCTTCATCATTTTATCAGAAAGTTCCTCAAAATACTCGGGCCATAGTGTAGTGTTTAAACTCACATAAATGAAACAAATTGTGCATTTTATAATTTGAGCATGAAACTTCTACCATGATTAGCACATATCTTTATCTTTGTTTTAAATTGTTTAGGTAAGCTAGATTTAACCCCTGGTGACCTCTAGGTCTGTACTCGTTCGTACAGCCAAAAGTGGTGAAAATTGTGTATTATATATATATAAATTATTTTTGTATTCCAGAAGTATGTTAAATGCTCCAAGATACTAATATTAATGACAAGATTAACACCAAAGTCATAGTAAAGTTACATCAAGGTTATTTCAAGTTCAAAATAGAAAAAAAATGTGAAAGTATCCACTTTTTATCAAATTCAACACGGTTAGTTGTGCAAATAACTATTGCAAAGACTGATTTTTTGCGGCATTATTGGTCTGGCATATTTTCCACGTACATTTTCAAGAAACTTGGAGCAGTGTCAACCCTGGAAGGGGTATCACACCCTTATTCTCCTTATTACACTCATTTCTCAATTTTTAATTGAACGAGCAAAATTGCAGCGTGCAGCTGCGTGAAACATCTGCTTGGGCTCCCATGGCAAAATATCGATACATAATTGGGTTATGAAGGATCACATGGTTTGGAATAGTGTTTTACTGGGGTGACGTCTAAAAACAACGTACATGTCATATCCAGGTCATTTAAAGGGCAAACTGGCAAACATTAGAAAAATATATACTTTTACTTACTTACAACCCCGCTGACCTCTTGAAATTGAGCATTTATTTGCAGAATAGGTATCTGATAAATAATTTGGTGATAATGATAACACACGGTCATTATATGTCCATATATATATATCATATGAAAACACACACCGTAGAAATTATCTTAACTTGACCTTGTTAGCCCAATTTCTAGAAGCCGAAGGACGCTCTCTTTGTATGTCAACTGTAGCCGTTTTGTACATCGATTGGTTTATACAAGAGTGAGAGGCAACCTTGATCAGTATTTTAAAAATATACAGCTATATTATGTTATTCACAGTGCTATAATCAAATACTAGTATTTTGTCCGTGGTATCGTGACCAGGGCTATACCACACATTTAAACCAATATGTATCTATTTCGCTTATGAAGGCACCATTCAATTACTAGCGGGCTGGGGTTTTTGAATTTGACAAATTATTTATTTCACTTCCTATCTGAAACAGTTTTTTCTTCACACTCGAGCAATATATTTATTTTAGTTTTTGCGGTCTACTAATCCGTCATACCGGTTTACTGATCCGTTCTAACGGTCGACTAATTCGTTATAACGGTTTACTATTCCGTTATAAAGGCCAAGTATTCTCTTATAGCGGTCTTACCTTATAGCGGTCTAGTATCTCGTTATAACGGTCTACTATTTTGTTATAACGGTCTACTATTCTGTTATAACTGTCTACTATCCCGTTATAACGGTCTAGTATCTCGTTATGACGGTTTAGTATCACGCTATAACGGTCTATGAATCTGTTATAGCGGCTTACTAATCCGTTATAACGGTCTACTATTCCGTAAAATTATCTATTATTTCGTGATAACGGTCTAGTATTTCGTTATAACGGTATAGTTTTTCGTTTTAACGGTCCACTAATCCGTTATAACGGTCTACTAATCCGTTAGAACGATCTGCTAATCCGTTATAACGGTATACTATTCGGTTATAACGATATACTATTCCTTTATAACCGTCTAGTATTTCGATCTAACGGTCTAGTATTTCGGTATAACGGTCCACAAATCCGTTATAGCGGTCTACTATCCCGCTATAACGGTCTAGTATTTCGTTTTGAGGGTCTAGTATCACGTTATCACGGTCTAGTATCACGTTATATCGGTCTACTAATCCGTTATAACGGACTACTATGCCGTTATAGCGGTATAGTATTTCATTATAATCGTCCACTATTCCGTTATAACGGTCTAGTCTTTCGCTATAAGGGTATATTATTCCGTTATAACGGTATAGTATTTTATTATAGCGGTCCATTATTTCGTTATAACGGTCTACTATTTCGTTATGATGGTCTAGTATCACGTTATAGCGGTCTACTAATCCGCTAGAGCAGTCTACTAATCGGTTAGAACGGTTTACTATACCGTTGTAACGACCAAGTCTTCCGTTATAACGGTATTCTTTTACTTTATAGCGGTCTAGTATCTCGTTATAACGTTCTACTATCACGCTATAACGGCCTATGAATCCGTTATAGCGGCTTACTTATCCGTTATAACGGTCTACTATTCCGTTAGAACGGTCTATTATTTCGTGATAACGGTCTAATATTTCGCTATAATGGTATAGTTTTTTTGTTTTAACAGTCCACTAATCCGTTATAACGGTCTACTAATCCGTTAGAACGATCTACCAATCCGTTATAACGGTATACTATTCGGTTATAACGGTATACTATTCCTTTATAACCGTCTAGTATTTCAATCTAACGGTGTAGTATTTCGGTATAACGGTCCACAAATCCGTTATAGCGGTCTACTATCCCGCTATAACGGTCTAGTATCTCGTTTTGAGGGTCTAGTATCACGTTATAACGGTCTAGTATCACGTTATAACGGTCTACTAATCCGTTATAACGGACTACTATGCCGTTATAGCGGTCTAGTATTTTATTATAACCTAATGTTCCGTTATAACGGTTTGATCTTTCGCTATAGCGGTATATTATTCCGTTATAACGATATAGTATTTTATTATAGCGGTCCATTATTTCGTTATAGTGGTCTACTATTTCGTTATGATGGTCTACTAATTCGCTGGAGCAGTATACTAATCCGTAATAACGGTCTAGTAATCCGTTAAAACGGTCGACTAGTCCGTTTAACGGTTTACTATATCGTTGTAAGGACCAAGTCTTCCGTTATAACGGTATTCTTTTACTTTATAGCGGTCTAGTATCTCGTTATAACGCTCTACTATTTTGTTATAAAGGTCTACTATTCCTTTATAACTGTCTACTATCCCGTTATAACGGGATAGTAGAAGTATATAATATAATATATAAGTATTTCGCCTAGAAATAAATTCTAGTATCCGGTATGTTAATAGTGTGGTCACAAATTAGAAGACACTGCTTTGCTGACCAAACTTATTGAAGGAGACATGATTGCTACATGGAGGCTAGTAAATGTATAACTAATAGCCTTAAAACCAATTACATTAATGTAAGTCACGATAATAAAACTGAGCTGTCTACAGATTATCAGATATGGCTCACCTGCATAAAGTTAGGTTGATGTAGATAGATGTGATTCTAGAAAAAATGTATACATGCCACCAGACTGAAGCTCAGGCTCCTTTAAGTGAAGACCCGTTTGAAAAAGAAATTAAAACAGCTCTGAAGAAGACATGTTATCATGTTAACAATTTTTGCCTGTTTGACCTTGAAATGACCTTAACATGACCTTCAAATTGCTATCGGATGGTACTCCAGTAAAACACAACCCCACCCCATGCCACACTTGCATAATTGCATAATAATTGTATAATAAATGTAATTTAGACCGTACAACTAAATATTGCAGAAGGAGCGTAATAAGTCGAATACCTAGAGTATCCTCCTTCCCAAGGCTGATACTGCCCTTAATATCCTAAGATGTGTGTGGAAAATACATATGACGAAGAATATGTAAAAACCAGTCCTTTGTAATGAATGATTGCACAACAACAGTGTGGAAATTGATAAAAAGTAGAATTTTAACTATTTTCTGCAAGTTTGACCTTTAAATGACCTTGGTGTGGCCTTGACATGACCTTGGTTGTTTTTCATAATTCAAAACTGTCACTTCGGGTATTTGACACCCTTTTGGGACACATAAACAAATCATGGACATTGTAATATACAATTTCCACTACTTGTTGGCTTTGCCGTTGAATATTTTGACCTTTCGAGGTCAATGACCTCTAGAGGTCATCAGAGGTCAAATCCAGTTTACCTCCACATCTAAAAATGACCCTTAGGATATGTTCTACAAGTGGTGAAAATTTCATGCTTTAATCATAAAATGCACAATAGGTTACCTTATCCACTAAACTATTTATCAAATCTGAGCAGAATTAGGTTTGTATACATATATACATATATAAGCCCTACACATTGTACATTCACATTGTCTTAGGAATATAGCAGCTTAGACAAATAGCAGCTGCTGCAGTCGCGCCTGCTTGCTGTGCAAACAGTTGATCATCGCGAGGAGCGTCCCTCCTATTATAAAATATATATAGGCCTATACCATCTTGAAAACACGAGATGCTGATCCAATATTGTTGATCCAATATTGGCTCACTGTTGAGCACCATCTGCGTCGCTGGCCCAACCATAGGCCAATATTGGATCAACAAGCTGTGTTGGCTGGGTACCCTTGTTTTCTAGAACATGCAACATGGTATGTACTGTTATGAAGGCGATTTAAACATGCCCCCCCCCCCTCTGTTAGCATTTAGATATAGATCTTCCAATATAAATTGTGATAATATAAATGATATTTCACTGCTAAGCATCAGGTGAAAATTACCGCAAAATAGACATATAGGCCTATTTCAAACCGAATTGTAGATGCAGCCATGACTTTAATCTTTACAATAAGACAAAAATAACCAGAAATATCTATTATTATTGCACCGGACAGTTTTAATTGGATGAGAACGACAAAACAATAAAGTGTTCACTTAAATATAACAACATTGTTGGAGTCTCTCGTGAAGGATTAATCCAGGTGACGATACAACGATGGTAATTGTAATTAACCGTTTACACTCTGGAGATGTCTGCCTACAGCAATGTTACAACTTATTATTTTATTATATATTTTTAATTCACTAATATGGTTGTCGGGCCTCGCAGAGGTCTTCTCGACATGTTCCCGTCAACCAAAATAATAACCAGAGATAATAATGACTTGTACCATTTTTTACATTTTATCTGGATGCTGGGATGCAATGGGTCTTAGGTTTATAAACGCGGCTATAGTCATGCCCCATGAGTCATCAATTGTCTACCTATAATCAACTAGGTGCGAAGACGAAGGAGGGAGGGTGTACCTTGCTTGTCGACCCCCACTAAAAATAACTGAGTCGCAAGGGCCACCTAAAAGTTGTTATGCAGAGTTTATGAACGGTCACATTCTCAACCCCGGGAACGCATCAAACGTGAGGCTCGATCCAAAGCTGGCCCAATGCAGACCAGTGTCTACGACGTTGTACTCACATCAAACCAACACAAGCTGTATGTCTTGCGCTTGCTAATAATCCACATTTATAAATATATGCATTCACGCATGGGCCTGAGCTAAAACACACACATATGAGCTAAAACACACACATATAATTATATATGTGTGTGTTTTCGCTCAGGCCCCAAAAAAATCGCTCTGTACATACATATATAGGCATATATGCCTATATATGTATGTATCAAACTGTTCTAAATAGTTAAAAAAAAATTTAAGTATACAAATCGCGTCAAGTGATATATTATTTATTGTGATATATACTAAAAAAAATCATGATTACGATTTATAATAATCATGATTACAGTGCTTTTAGAATATTGATTACGATTATGATTACGATTACAGGTCATATTTTTTTCTCGAATACGATTATAATCATGATTACACGATTTCATAGAATATGATTACGATTATGATTATGATTAAAAATCATAATCGTCGATTATGATTATAATCGATCCCAACCCTGGCTCGTTTCAAATTACGAATGGCGGAGAACCAAGTAGGACTGAGGATAATGAAGTAGAACCAATACAAATCAGAACGGGTTGACACGAACTAATACGAAATGTTGTGGGAATCAACACGAACTTATGCAAACACACAACATGTCTGCTGGGTCATAGATATAGGCTTGATGTTTATGTTAAAAGTTTTTCACCAGGTGGCGCTTGTCTTGACTAGCGCACACAAACACTGGCAATGCAATGCGTTATGAATGAATGAATGAATGAATGAATGAATGAATGAATGAATAAAAAAATAAAAAAATAAGGGAATGAATGAATGAATGAATGAACGAACAAATGAATGAATGAATGAATGAATGAATGAATGAATGAATGAATGAATGAATGAATGAATGAATGAATAAATAAATAAATGAATGAATGAATGAACGAACAAATGAATGAATGAATGAATGAATAAATAAATGAATGAATGAATGAATGAATGAATAAATGAATGAATGAATGAATGAATGAATGAATGAATGAATGAATGAATGAATGAATGAATGAATGAATGAATGAACGAATGAATGAATGAATGAATGAATGAATGAATGAATAAATAAATAAATGAATAAATAAATAAATAAGGGAATGAATGAATGAATGAACGAACAAATGAATGAATGAATGAATAAATAAATAAATAAATAAATAAATAAATAAGGGAATGAATGAATGAATGAACGAACAAATGAATGAATGAATGAATGAATGAATGAATGAATGAATGAATAAATGAATGAATGAATGAATGAATGAATGAATGAATGAACGAATGAATGAATGAATGAGTGAATGAATAAATGAATGAATGAATGAATGAATGAATGGATGAAGGAATGAATGAATGAATGGATGAATGAATGAATGAATGAATGAATGAATGAATGAATGAATGAACGAACGAACGAACGAACGAACCAACGAATGAATAAATGCATGAATGAATGAATGAATGCATGAATGAATGAATGAATGAATGAATGAATGATGAATGAATGAATGAATAAATTATCGAAGGAATGAGTAAATGAATGAATGAATGAATGAATGAATGAATGAATGAATGAATGAATGAATAAATGAATGAATGAATGAATGAATGAATCAATACATTATTGAATGAATGGTGTTCTAGGCTTCGGGCACATATAAGCTAAACTGGGCCAGGAGAACCTTCTGAGGATGGTGAGATGAAAGAGATGACAGTGCCTTCCAGACACAGGATTCGAAATTCGAGTCCTGGCGGTCTGAGGTCGAGCACACTACCTCTGGGTCACGGAGGCTCCCGATCCACGTACAGGTTAAAATGTGTCATGGAGAGCCTTTCCAGGGTGGTGAGATGAATTAAATGACACTGCCCACCTGGCGGTTTGAGGTGGAGCACGCTACCTCTCGGCCACAGAAGCTTCCACAATAATGAGCTTATGGTACTAATGTGACAAGTTACAACAAGTTATATAGTTTAAATTTTCACCCACTTGACGTTGTGTCTTGCTGCCGCGACCTACAACTTCAAGTGGGTGAATATTATTCATTTTTGCTTGATCATTTGCAAATCTTGATGGTTAACCACTGAAGCCCGTTTTTATGTGCTGAATGCTATGGCATTCAGCACATAAAAACGGGCTTCAGTGGTGAAAGGGTTAAACACTCATATCCTTCCCAATAGCAGTGATTTGATTGGCTGATTAAACAGAATGACATTATTATAGCCGTGCTTAGCGCTCAACCCTCCCAGCGCGGGGACAGTTTTTAAACGTCAGAATCTGGCGTCTGTAGACGTCAGATTCTGACTCCTAAAGTCGACCCTCGCACTGAAAGATTGAAAGAAATATATAATGGGTGTAGCACAGGTATTCAAATGAAGCGGAAAGAGCTATCAAAGACATTTGAAATTGAAAAAAACCCTTTGGTCTCCATGGTTGATACAATTTTTTTTCAGCGCAATAGTCCGGCAGCCAAATGTGGATTTTTAGGGTAACCTTGTTTTGGCTGGTATAGTTTTTTTCTCGACTGCTTATGCATCTCTAGCATCCTAGTGATGATATCTCGGCGGATGTGGGTTTCTAACCCTTGAGGGATTTTCTAAAACGCAAAATTCAAAATGGCCGCCATGAAATGACTAAAGGTATCACATCTTTCTCAATATTTGAGACAGTGACTTGATTTTTTTCACCAAACCATATGTTTTTGATATAAAGGAATACAATAAAATACATGAAAACTTTCTTAGACATTATTATCGTGCGAAATTGCAAATGGCCGACATGAAATCACCAATGTTACCATATCTTCCTCAATATTTGTGATACAGATTTGATTTTTCCACCAAACCCTATGTTTTCGGTATCGAGGAAAACAATGAAACACATGATAATTTTATGGCCATCATTATCATGCAAAATTTAAAATGGCAGCCATGAAATCACCAAAAAGTTATCATACTTTCGTCAATAATTGAGATAGAGACGAAATTTTTTCACCAAAGCATGTGTCTTTGATATATAGGAATACAAAAAACACACAATACCATTATTTTACATCACTATCACGATTGAAATGTTATGTTAACACTTATTTATGTAATATTTCAGTTCTACAGTAATGATAGCTACCTGACAGTGCATCCACTTATGTGTAATATAAGCAGTACACTGGTGCTAACTCACCCAAGCAAATAGGTCCAGTTGAATTACGCCGATGTAATAGACTGTACGACATTAGCTATGACTTCTATATGAACAAATTGGCGTACAGGATAATTGTTCACATATGCCTACACTGAATGTGCACGTCACGACAGTGGCCTTATAAGGTGAAGTTAACCCTTGTCCTGCTAGACCCGGATATATACGGTTTTAAGCATATTTTATATTATGTGACTGAAATGAACAATTTAGTTTGTGGTAGATATCTAGTTAGTAAAATAACTCAATTTAGAAGATGTATATTTTCGACAAATATCTATATTTTTCGTCATTTGACGCTGGAAATTGCGCTAGTAATTCCAGCTTCAAATGACGAAAAATACAATTGAAACAATACAGCAGGACAAGGGTTAAGGTTGTTTCAATGACAAATCAGAGAAACTCTGGATAACAACTTATTTTTACGTTTGAGTTAACATATTATATTGGTGAATATAATGACTGCAAGTCATCACATTCGCCACATTATCTGATATTCATTCTGCACATCAATTTTGAATTTCAACAAGTAAACTAAAGAACAAAGGTTAAAACTCACTTACTCTTATTCTGCAGTGATTTAAACATTTTTCTGGTCAAAATATTATGTCATGTTATATTATAACTAAGAATGATAATATGTGAAATTTTCCATTTTCAAATGTCTATTACACTATAGGCCTAACAATAATGATGTAAAGTAAAGATTATTCAATGGTATTCTATAAAACGACAAATTGGTTGTCGTTAGTTACCAATGCAGTGACCGTATATCACTATAAATTATTCGTGATTAAATAGCAATCCATATAGCTTAGCTTCTTTAAGTATTGTAAAAATGTCATAAAGTAGCAACTGTGTATATTTAATTATCACCTGCATCATAAATACATCAGGTGAACAACTAGGTCATACCATACCATCCTGATAATTGCATAAATTTCTCAATCCGACAAGCCAGCGAATATGTATATCTTGGAGGATTCACATTGCCATGTGATTTTCCAATGCAAAATTATGCTAAAATGGTACTATACTTTGAAACCAAGTTCAACCATTCACTTGCCAGGTAATCAGGCAATCAATATTCCACAATACAGACTTTCACAACTGTACAATCTAATTTAGAGCTGGATAAGAGCATGTTACAGGGAAAATAACAGTTTATTGTTCCACTCTGAGTTGCATTATAGCATTCCTCTAATTATATTAAATTAATGTTTAATAATGTTCATGATAATAAAGTACCTTATGCACTTTGAATTATAATTACACAAGTCAATGAAACATGAAAGGACATTACTATATAATATTTAGGGAGCTGTTATTGGTATGATGATCTGATGTGGTATGTAATTCCTTAGCCCTATTATATATCTTATTCATATAAATTATCTTGTCCACAGGATTAATATCGTTATGTCAAAAAGCGTGTGCAAATTGGTTAATATACTTTTAATTGAATGTACTCAATAATACAATTATTATTACAGTTACTACAAGGTATTGATGTAGTTTTTTTTCTGTAATGGCTACAAATTTGTAAAACTCCAATTAAATCCAAAAGTACTTATAGTACTACTACAATATAGGATATCACCAAAAATATGTTAATAATTCTGACTGCTAGTGTTATATCAGATAAATGGCGAGATGAGATTAAATACACATGTATATCGCTGATTAGTTAGTTATTGTGTGAATCTACATGAATAATAGTATTTATGATACTAGAAGAACTAAGCAAGGTATATTTTTTTCCGAATGGGAAGGATTTTATCATAGTGCATTTAATTGTATTGTAACTGCTAAACTGTGTGGTTACGTGACCTTCCCTTGTCTTTTTTGTGATTGACACCACCCATAGCAGTACCCTAAAATTTATGCCTGATGATTTGTTTAAATGTGTTATATTGATTGACGTGAAAGATGATTATTGTGTAATATCAGATATTTAATTACCGGTATATGATATAAGCTCAATATAAATATAATCACAATACATATTGTGCTAATGTGTGCTATTGTAGTTTGCCCTGTTTATAAATTAGCAAACATCAAGTAGCCTATACGACACATTACAATAACAGACGGCACTCACATAAATATGGGAGCAGGGCTTATTTCTTTCGTGATATCAACATAAATAATGGTTACACTATTGTCATTCACTCGCCCATTTAGTAGAAGAGCTAGTTCCTGTAAGACCATTATTTAAGGAGTTGGTACAACCCAATCTGATTGTATATTATGTTAGAGCAAACCTCCCAGCCTGGTCATTTCTAGGGTGGAAGTAAAGTAGAATGTGGTATTAGTTTTTTTGTACATGCCATTTTCTAACATAGGGGTGAGTTTCGCTATGTTTGCCCAAGTGGATGCCGAGTTTGGAAAATAGTCATATTTTTAGCAATAAATTGACCAATTCTTAAAATTTTGAAATTAATACACTCAGTATTAAATTACCTAACTGTTTGGTCCCTCTGGCCTTAGGTCAGAATGTGTATTTTGAGAATATACCATCTCAATAGTAAATCCGCTATGGATTTTTTTCTTAAATCTTTACAAGAAATGAAGCAGAAATTATACTAAGTGTATTGGCTAAAAATGTTTTATATTACCATCTTCAACAATGCCTTGGGAAAAAAATTCGACCAAATTTGATTCCATAGGTGTAGCTTTAATGGGACTGAGCCCACTTCATTCAGCATACGGTCCTGGTGATTATTGATATATTCTAGTTGTCATGGAGACCACTCAAACCTGTTTAGATTTGGGGGTTGAGTTACGTAAACGTCTTTTTTTGCCGATCTATTTAACCAATCTACACATGGAAATTCAATTTCCGTTACAATGATATATTGCATGTTGCAGTGGAGTAAACAGTCATCTCTCCACAGACGTTGAAACATAATTTGTATTACAAAGTAATCAAAATCATCAGCAAAACAAACTAGTCAACATGGTAAAAAAAACTCTTAATAAAACATAATTATTGCCCATATCTCCATGTTGCCTATGTTTTCTGCACCCAGATATGTATTTGTTTAACACTCAGTGGTATTTATTTTTTTTAAAATGTTGATATATTTTTTTAATGTAAGAATATAGCAGCCTGTTATGAAAATGTGTGTATTTAGTCTGGGCTGAAATCTGAAACATTGAACTCTGCTCGACAATTAAGTGTATAATTTGTTATGCACTTGTTTTTACATAATGCGGGTGTGCTGAGTGCGAATCAGTCAGATAACGTTCTATTATAGTGTCCTTCACCTTTAAATTTGAAAATAAAAAATGGCTGCCAAAACCACATCTCTTCTCCTTTTTTCCGACAAATAAATGCACAATTTATGGTTTCTGTATGATTTGGAGTTGATCAATTTATGTCTCATGTTTTTCGATCAAAATGACCTTTCTTTGACCTTCAAATTCAAAATGGTTACCGCCAGAACAAAATTATAGCGTTTTTATGTATCTAAACTATAATATATTAGAAAAAAACACTTTTATAATGGAAATTTAAAAATGAGCTAAGTAATCCGACAGATTTGTTTACAAAGCATTCGAAACTAGATTTAATCACATTACATTCTCACATGCTTAGAATGACGTCATGATTTTAATTGTAAATATGTAAAATTACGGTCATCTTGGATTTTACGATAAATCCAGGTCAGGCGATGATAAATAAACATCGGACATGAGTGCTTCGGTCCCCAATCAAGAAAAAATCATATATTAAGCGACAAACCGAAACAAAAGGTGTCATTTACATTTTGATAGCCATTTTGTTTTTCGTTCATTTGAGGGTGAATGACGCGGCCATTTTAGATTTTTTTCCAAATTTACTCGGCAGTAATGTTTATTACTGGCTCACTAAGTTACTACAAACAAGTCATATTATCGTCAGCATATTTAGTGGTGTAATCATAGTGACAGTAAATATTTAAAAAATGACGGACTTATTGAATTTGTATTAACATTTTGGCAGCTATTTTATGTTTTGCTTATTTGAAGGTCAAGGTCACCAAATCCGACAGATCCGACAGATGCCGAGCAAACTTCAATGTTTCAGATTTCAGCCCTGACTAAAGACACACATTTTTATAAAGGCTGCAATATTTTCCCATTAAAAACAAAATATGTCACATTTCTAAATATAAATAACACTCTTTTTTAAGCATAGACATATCTGGTTCAGAAAACATAGGCCAGATATGGATATGTACAGTAACTATGTTTTATTTTGTTGTTTCCTTTGATCATGTTGACTCGTTTGTTTTGTTGTTCATTTTAATTATTTCATAATATAAATTATGTTTGAATGAACGTATGTATAGAGACGATTCTTTACTTTACTGCAGTGTGTGATATATCATTAGAACGGAGATTAAGTTACCTATTATATGATATATCGCGTGTGTCGATTGATTAAGCAGAATAGCAATGGCAGACCCCATATAACCGGTCAAAATAAAAAACTGATACGACAATTTGACTTTACGCCCACCATATAAATAATCAGGAAGGTTTGCTCTAACAGAATTATAATCAGATTTTGTCAGTATGGTGGGTTTTACGGACCGATGTTTTCTCAGGTCCAGCTCTTCTACTAATTCCTAAGCTATTGCAGCCGGCACATTCCCAATGTTTGCCAAATGATTTAGAAAGAGCACGTACATTTACCTCAAATTACAAAAAACTGATGCCTCTTTAGATCCTAGATCCTAGGTTCTTAGTCTTATATTAGTGGTTATATAAATATTTAAAGATATTTGTTGATAATACAGAAATGTATAGCTCTGCGAATGGATGAATGGCCCTCAGGAGAATAAATATGTGCACATACAGACTAAACTGAGGCAGGATTATCAACCAAGGATAGTGAGATGAATCAGATCACACTGCCGTTTAGACCCACAATTCACAATAGTTATTCGAGCCCTGACAGTCTGAGAAGCACGCTACTCACAGTCATGAAAACTCCCCACAATACTGAATTCTTATGTGTGTGTGAGGAGGACATTTTTTTAAACATCCACGGGAGACAAACTTATGTGACAACTTATGTGTCATTGCATTCACTGATAACAAACACATGTGGCTTGGTAAAATCATCAAGTCTCTATCTGAAATGTTGACGACGGTATACACATAAGCAGATATACTTTTTTTCGGTAACTATCGTTAATATCGTATTGAGAAATTGGGTGTTAACATAGAATTGTTATCAAGAGAACAATGTCAAATAAAGGTATCTTGTGTTCCATTGTATTCCTGATATCGTAACAAATGGTGTGTGAAATAATGTCGTCCTTATATCAATTATTGATGAAGATAATTATGATAAAATTTGGATTTCATGGCCGCCATTTTGAATGGAAGTGATGTTGAATAAAATTGCTATGTGTTTTACCGTATTCCTTAATACCGAAAACATATGATTTGGTGACAAAATCAAGCCTCTATCTGGAATAATGAAGAAGATATGGTCTCACCACCCTAAAAGAGCCGAAATCCAAGGGGGGGGGGTGGCTACTAGAGAGTCCTTACTCAAATTTCTGCTTTAAATGGTGTTTCCGCGTCTGGTGAATTAAGAAAAATACAGGAATGTTGTAATTCTGTGGAGAAATTGTAAGCACAGACTGTTTTCGCTATCTGTGATATGAGGTATAACTGTTATGTGAGATTTTCGGATGGACACAGGCATTATACATGTGTTTCAATGGGACTGGCATTTGGGGTGGTGAGACCATATGATAACTTTCATGATTGCATGACGGCCATTTTGAATTTTGCATGATGATGATGTCTAATAAAGATTCAATGTGTTTTATTGTATTCTTTGATACCGAAAACATATGACTTGGTGAAAAAATCAAGTCTTTATCTCAAATATTGAGGAAGATATGATAACTTTAGGGATTTCATGGCGGCTATTTTGAATTTTGCGTTTTGAAAAAATCCACCAAGGGTTAGAAACCCACATCCGCCGATATATCATCACTAGTGTCCTAGAGATTCATAATCAGTCGAGCAAAAAACTATATCAGCCAAAACAAGGTTACCTCCCTTAGCTGCCGGACTAACATGTTTAAATAGGGCTCCACGGCGAAAAAAACACACACAAAAAAAAAACGAGTAAATGGTTCTGCCCGTGGCAGTGTCACCTCGTCACAGAGCCAGCATTCCAGCTGTGATTACCCAGCAAACACAAAGCCTCTGTATAACAATTTTGTACTATGTTGGACCAACGTCGAAGACATGATAAGCTAGTCGATTAGATGAGACCTGCGGAATTTTTTTTCATCCGATCAAACTCTTCGGTTATATTTTGTGCGACACTCCATCTGCCCTAGAAAAAGTCTTGACAAAAATATGTTGTGGAAAAATTTGACGTCACTTTGCAATTTTCACTAAATTAACGTTATTTTAGCTCACCCGTTGACCGTATATATTCTTTACCGATGAATTTAATTTGACATATATATTTGTTTCCATAAGCCGGATAAAAAAACTTTTAGTAGCTTTTTATTTGAATCTTTGAAATCATAGATGTTGAACTTTGCCACTAAGCGGTGTAGCTTGTTGCGACACTGAAGACGCACAAGATAGCATCGGCCTTGTCATCAGGTGATAAAAATGACGACGTCGAGGCATGTTTGGACGTAAGTTCGTCAGAAAGGTTATCCAACCTATTCAGTTCGAGCCACATAGAACCTGTTTGTGCACGCACACAACGTTTTGGGCTAGACATGTTACATGAAGCATTTCTGTTCGGGACGATTTATCGTTTGAAATTGTTGCCGGTTGAGCCTGAGGACAGTGAACACTTTGTATAGGATTAAGCCCGAGGAGCTGTACATTCTTAGCTGTGGAAAGCCGAAGCCAGAGGCCGAGGCCTTTTCCACAGCTATGAATGGAGAGCTCCGAGGGTTTTAACTGACTTAAAACACATCCGAATATAATGATGATCCCTCATAATCAACAGCTCGGTCACACCTGGCTCATTTTAATACCATAGACCCACCATGATAACAAAATTTAACAAGTGTTGAAAATGGACCAGGAAAAACTCCTTAGATTGGTGAGATGAATCAAATGGCACTGCCCTCCAGATACAGGTTTTGAATTTCAAACCCTGGCGGTTTGAGGTAGAGCACGCTACCTCTCGGCCACATAAGCTCCCACAATAATGAGCGCCTGGTACCAATGTGACAAGTCATAACTAGTTTTAAAATTTAAATTTATACCTACTTGACGTTGTGTCTTGCTGCCGCGACCCACAGCTTCAAGTGGGCGAGAATAATTCATTTTTAGCTCATCCGGCCTTTAGGCAGAGATGAGCTTAAGGCATCGTGTTGCGTCTGTCGTCTGTCCACAACTCACAAGAAATGCTTCTCCTCCCTCAATTCTTATGCGATTTCAATTTTGTTTCGTTTGTTTCAAAGAGCTCGTGCCTCCTGTGCATAGAACTACTTCAAGGAATTCAGATATTTAATTCATAATCAACTTGCCCTAGTTAAGGATGAGCTTCGGTGTCATTGACACTCTGGTTGCTTAATCATTTTCAAATCTTGATGGTTAAACAGTCAGTCCCAATAGTAGCAGTATTTGATTTGCTAATAAAAGAGAATGACAATTCGTCGCCTCGGAGCTAAAGGATCCTATCTGATACTCGTCAGAGTGGCAGATAGGATCCTTTAGCTCCGAGGCGACGAATTATTGTAGCCGTGCTTAGGGCTTAACCCTTTCAACACGGAGACAGTCTTTATACGTCAGAATCTGACGTCAATGGTTGTAGACCCGTAACATGTATTCAAATGAAGCGGGAAGAACTAACAAAGCCATTTGAAATTGAGAAAAACCCTTTGGTCTCTATTGTTTATAGAAAAATGTTTCAGCGCCAAGGGTTAAAACATTAAAATTAATTCAAGTGAACATTCAACCAAAAGGAATTTCAGAGCTCTAATTTAATCAAATCAGATCATTTTTGTTCAATGTGAGATGGGAATTGCGGCGGCAATTCACACCTCACGTGGAATGAAATACGGCGGCAATACCTGGGTCTTCAAAGGGTGGAAGGTACAGACGAATGCTCCCGTTATAAGTACCAATTAAAAAGTCACTCACAGGACAACACAAGAACATGTTTAAATGGGGCATTTAAATGGGGCCTCACGGTGTTGTGAAGGAACACGCAAAAAAAACGAGTTAATGTTTCTGCCCGTGGCAGTGATCACTTACTACGTCACATAACCATCATTCTAACTGTGACTATAAATACATAAATCATTTGTATACCATTTGTCGATGTTGGACCGACGGCGAAGACGTTGGGCCGACGTTGTAAAAATGTTATACAGATGCTTTGTGTTTGCCGGGTAAATACACCCGCCTCGCAGGTATGTGGCTATGAAGCTGAGAAATAATTAAAGGGTGTAAATCGTTCCGAGCCGCTGAGCATAACAGCAACATAAAATGATAAGATTGTCCATCACCCCCTGAACCTTTACGTACAACTCTACCTGTTACTTACCCTGATGACATCGCAAGGCTCGACACAGTGACCTCCATTTTTAAATATAATAGTTCTAATACGATCAAAAGTTTACGCCTGCTGAAAATGGCCTAGTTTTCGTAGGCACTTGAAATATTCGTCTCAATTTCATGGCATCCGAGTTTTTTGGTAGGCAGCGCGAGTGTCGTTTTTACACAGCTGGCTGTGGAAACAAAATGGCGGTCAGTGTGACTGGGCCTCGCGCAGTAAATGAGTTAGGCGGCCCAGTCATACCGGGTACCTGTTACTTTGTAGCAGCCGAATAACAGGTGGGGCTCAGCTGTTATGTCCACTTCGTCTCTAGTATGGTCAAAGCTGTAAGGAGTGGGGTCCCTTACCATGTCAATTTAGATGAAGACATCCCAGCAATCACAAAACATTTGTATAGCATTTGTACAATGCTGGAACGCTGGCGTAGCGGTTAACCCCTTCAGTGCGGGGGCCGTCTTTATACGTCAGAATCTGACGTCTAGACACAGATTCTGACGTTTAAAGACGATTCCCGCACTGAAAGAATGAAACAAAATATATAATGGCTGTAGACCCGTAGCATATGTATTTAAATGAAGCGAAATAGCTAACTAAGACATTCATTTATGATTAATTTATATTGAAAAAAAATCACTTTGCTCTCCATGGTTTATACAAAAATATGCCAACGCTATCAGGGCGAAACCTATGCCGGCGCCCTAAGTTTAAAAAAAATGTTTCTTTCCAGCCCACTCCTAAAGATCGTGGAAATCCTCCGCGAGCAAGAAATATCATGCTCGACAGAAAGGGCTCAAATTTCGAATCTTGTGTCTGGAGGAGGGCATTTTAATATCCCTTTAATGATCTCCTGGCCCATCATAGCCACTTTTTGCAAAGTGGCATCATTCATTCATTCTAGATTGGTGTATATTGCCATCAGTTCTGTTAGAAAATATGGAAATTAGTTTCCAGTGGGCTCAATTTGGGCCTTTCATCCCCCTTTTAAACTTTAACATCTATTTTATGAAATATCGCATCCGCTCTGGGTGCAGAAACGAGCTCGTTCACTTCCGAAATTCTTGTGACCCAATCCCTGAGGCTTACGAGAATGATCTTCCTCTCGTTCATTTTCCTCGTATGTCTCCCTGTAGCATGTATGGGCAGTAAACGAGCATTCGGACCCACTCGTTCAATCGGTGGCAATTCTCGTAAATCTAATGAGCTCGCTGGATTCGCCAGCGAGAATACCTTATTAAAACTACTCTCGGGCTGGTATGTTTTCTTGGTAGACATACGTGCAGGTAACATTAATCGCTACCCAAACACAAACCATATGTATAGCATTAATTGTGTACAATGTTGGCCCAACATCGAAGATTCTGACATCTATAGACGTCAGATTCTGACATCTATAGATAGTCCCCGCACCGAAAAAATTAAAACAATGTTATGATGGCCGTAGACCCTTAATGAAGTAGAATGAAGTAGAAAGAGCTAGCTGAGACGTTTATGATGATTTCAAATTGAAAAAAGAACACAAGCTAGGTTATCGTTTTGTGTTTATATCAACATTAGGTTTTGTGTTTATGATTTGGTGTGTATACCATTACATCGCGAGACGTTCAAACTATTTTGGTTTAATTCTGCGCCACCATCTGCGAAGTCGACCCAGCATTGAACAACCACATAATAATGAAGGTCTCGTGTCTGCTGAAAAACCAGAAAACAGGGTGCTTGACTTCAGATCAGGTTTGGGGTTCGATTCCATGAAAAGTATACCTCTCTTGGCGCCATAGACGCTAACCAAACCTGGGGAGGGGTTGAACCAACACACCACTCCTTAAAATTCAGGTGTCATATCTGGCATTTTTACCATTTGGCAAACTTACCCTTTAGGCCCTAGAGGTCTGAGCTATTTAATTTAAGCTTAAATTCAGTCCGGCCATTTGAAGTTGTGTCTTAAGTCACGTGACTGAAAATTACTTAAATATGTAAAATTAAGTCACATCACATATCAGTTTCCCAGATTTGAAGACATTTTTCAGTTCTGAAAACTGATTCCACAAGCTCGACTAAAATCACAGAAACACTGAATTGTCCTAGCATTCACCCAGCGTTTGGTCTTTCGGTGTAGTTAGTATGGTC
Organism: Flabesymbios commensalis; assembly: GCA_964017125.1. Lineage (NCBI taxonomy): Eukaryota > Metazoa > Annelida > Polychaeta > Terebellida > Flabelligeridae > Flabesymbios > Flabesymbios commensalis. The sequence continues at coordinate 97,619,631 of OZ024904.1, read as the reverse complement.
GACATCAATGCTCCAGGGGTTGAGGTAACTAGCGCCAGATTCATGCGTGATTTTAAAACAGGTTTTCACGCGTCATGTTTCAATGTTAACCCAGAGTCGAAGTCGGCAGGTCAACATTGAGCCAGCATTGGCGAAGTGTCTCGTGGTTGCTGGAACTTATGCCAGCCAGAGAAAAGGAAACTGTTAACACGAGACGTTGATCCAATGCTGGGCTAAGGCACTAGCTAAAACGGACAAAGAATGCAGACACAACTTCTTTTCTGATGTTTGCATGATCAACTAACCGGCATTATCCATAGAATTAGGCCACTGTGTTTTTCTCTCTGTGTTGGAAGAGTACAATCCTAATCTAATGAGGGAGGGCGCAAAAAACATATTAGAAAAAAAAGGGTTTTTGGAAAAGTTACCGGAGGCGACCAGAAAAATTTCTGGAAAATTTAATGAAGGCGACGAGATAAAAATAAAATTGAACCTATTTTTTGAAAAAAAAGTCAGTAAGGGCGATAACAAAATAAACAAAAAGGCATAGCCGGATCAAAGTTTTTATCTACTGAAATCAACTACTGGGAATTGGCAACAATCCAATTAGAGCGCTGGGCTAAAAACACATGTTTTTTGGTAGTGGGCAGCCTTAATCCATCTTCCCACGCAAGGCTCGCTTCTCCCGAGGTCGTAGGCTGCGACCTCGAGAGCAGCGAGCCTGGCTGTCAGGAAGATGCCTTAATCCAATGCGCGCTTATCTAAAACAGTGAAAATAACATATATAGTGGCCCTTTAAGCCCTCACGATGCATTAAAGCATCATTTTACATCCCTGAAAACACAATTAATTTTCCTACAACCAGGGGCTTTAGAATAAAAATTTCCATGAAGCTGGTTTACTAATATATGGTAATTTATTTTAATTTTCCACCCACTTCAAATCATCTTCATCCACTACAAGTCAAGAATTGCGACAGCAATTCGCGGCTTGTAGTGGATGAAGATGAAAATGGTAAATTCAGGCTTGAAAGGGTTAAGTCACAAAACACGCAAGTAATAGCAGCTAGGATTCCGTCAGTGTCAAATTATTCTGAATCAATACTTCAATCACGCTTCTTGGGCAAATGGTAAATAAGTATAATATCTCAATTTTTCAGAAATTCAGGTAATTATGTTAATTAAGGCTAATTAGATATGGATACAACTTGTCTCTTTGGATAAAAAGTTTTGGTTGGACCCAAGGATCATTCATACCAAATTGCATGCTTGCCTTAAAAAGTGCAGTAGTTGGCCATTTTAGAGCTCTTAGCATGTCTAATAGAAGGCCTACGCGACATTGCCCGAGCATTACCGCCAAACACGAGGCGTTAATGATCCAATGTTGTCACAATTCTGGGCCAGCGTCGTAGACGTTGGGCCAACGCTATAACAAAATAGTTTCCAATGCTGGCTTTTTGTCGGTCCACCCTCTGCGACACTGGCCCAGCACTGGACCAGCACGCGACCACCCAGTCAGCACGATGCACTGACCCGATGCTGGCTCAATGTTGGGCCAGCGTCTGTGACGCTGGACCAACATTGAACCAGCATTGGGTCCGTGTATCGTGTTTGGTGGTTAGGGGGTACCCTGACAAGCCATGCGTGGTGAGGTAGTAACGGTCTTGTTAACGAGGCGTAACCTATTCAGAAGAACCAGGAAGAAGACGCATACAGGTCTGTCTTGGTGTTACTAAGAGAGAGCTGTCCGTTATCAGGTAAGCTTTTCAAATATGGGGCGGATCCATTTACGTTTTTTTTATTCATTTGGGGACAATCAAATTTCTCAGCCCGTTCAGCAAACATGAGAAATTACCTTTATTACCATCATTTTTTATATTTTTCTATACGATTTTAATTAGTCATACTTTCACCTTTCTTTTCTTTCAATGTGTTCTATATTAACGGTATATATAAGGTTTCCGTCCTACATTATCTTCGTATTTTTTATTTTAATCGTAGGCTCACAATATACGTTTGACCTCTTATTTCCATCTTCCTTTTTTCTATCATTTTTTAACGATATGCATAAACTCACATTTTTTATTTTAAGCATTTATTATACGTTTTTTTATTTCAACTGCAAAAAAACGCTTTTTCTTTTTCTATTTTAACAATATGTATAGGTTTTCGTCTTATTTTCATCTTCCTTTATTCTATTCTAACTGTCTGATAGGTTTCCGTCTTATTCTCATCTTCCTTATTAGCATATTCTTTTTTTTTCTATTTTAACAATATATACACCTCAAACTTGCTCGTCAGTTCTTTTCGTTTTCTTTTAAGTTCCGTTTGTAGAACCTGATGATTTTTAATTGAAAAAACCCTTTGGTCTCCATGGTTTATACAAAAAATTTTCAGCGCGTTAGTGACATGTGTTCTGTTTGTTTCTTTTCAATACTTGCCCAGTCTTAAAATTATCACTTGTCAAGATTCCACCCCTCTTGGGGGAATGGAGAGGGTGTGCCTATGATCTAAAATCGTGTGATGACGATGTAGTGAGGAATGTCTGGAGGTAATGGAAAACGGCACCGGCGGCAATTACCCAGCAAAAACAAACCGTTGCCCCAATGTCGGACCAGCATCAAGCCAACATTGGATCAGCGTCTTGTGTACATGCTGGGAATGTGGCCAAGATATAGTGACGGCGGCGGTAAAAACTACGGGGAAGTACCCGACAGTTTTAAACCTGTTCAACAATACTTTACGAAGGAGGCAATAAGGCGTGAACAGCGTTCTGACACAGTAGGTCTAAGCACCGTCGTTAGTAGGATTTGATTGTGCAAACGTGCAGGTGGAATGTGTGTATTTAGTATAATAACTTTGACCTTGTATTACTGTATTACAAAGTAAGGTATGAAGCGAATTTTTCCTCGTGCATGGAGCGAATTTTTCCTCGTGCATGGATTTTTAAACTCAGAATTGCGTATAGGATAAAGCTCCAGGAGCTCTACAGTGGCAGATACACCCTTCCATATCCAAGGCGACGATATGCATATCCAGATCAATTCAATTTAATGCCAGTTCTATGAATATTAAAAAATACTGCATAAAGAATATGATGGACTGTCCCTTATAGTTCATTCATATACTAGTTGTATGAATATAGTAATTTTATTATCCTCATTATAAGGCAATGTGATTTTAAAACTTTGGTTACTACGCGATATAAGTATATTTTATTATATTGAACTTAATGTAGGGGCCTACAAGCTAGTTTGAGTTTTAGATAAGACATAGGGGCCTGAACTGAAAAAAACTCGGTAAAGTAGTTGACCTGACGTTGAAATAATGTTGGCCCACCGTCTACGACGCTGGGCCAGCTTTATATCAACATTAGGTTATCGTTTTGTGTTTATGATTTGGTTTGAATACCATTAGGGGAGAGGCCATCGCGAGACGTTCAAACTATTTTGGTTTAATTCTGGGCCACCATCTGCGAAGTCGAACCAACAGGTGTGTGACAACAGGTGTGTGTAAAAGCTGTACGAACAGGAAGGTTGCGAGCAACATGAATATTCATTATGAGGTCACCAGTTTACTGTCTGCGGTAACACTCAGGTCAAATTGTCTGAGTTGGCCAGGGAGGAGGGGGTCGTATACTCATAGCACATATACGTGATATCAAGGAACCTCAATAAAGACCCTATTGAGGTTCCTTGGTGATATCAAGGAGTCTGCCGGTAACAGACAACTTGATAGATGGAGATGGCTAATTCGCGCCCTGGCGGTCTGAGGCCGAGCACACTACCTGTCGGTCAAAGAGGTTCCCCACAATATTGAATCTTTACAAGTGACCGGGGAAGAAATATTTTGCTACTTTGAAACTTGAAGGCCAGAGTGGGGTTCGAACCCGCGATCTCCGATTTTCCAAGCAGGCAGCTCCAACCACTGCACGAGGGCCCCCAGCCGCCCTCAAATCGAAAGTAGATGTATTATTTATAGTGGGGGCTCTTAGGTAACTAGGTGTGCACTTCTGGATAAAATTTTTGAGCTACTGTACTTAAATTTGTTGCGCTCTTCTCCTGGCCATAATTTTGAAACTATTGGTTTGATGGAATATCACCAAATGTTGTACAATGATTCTCATGAGCTCTGTATGTGCCGTTCGTGGTTACTATACTTTGGTGCACTTTATATACAAACTTTATATACTACTTTGACTTAGTTTAGTGTATTTGACCTTGATGGATCGTTAACAAATTTGGTACAATCCAGTAACTCTAGGTGTACCTTCGTGGTTACTGTCCTTTAGTTTACTTTTATTATTGTACCAACGACTCAGTTAAAGGGACTGGCCCAGGCTAAAATCATCAAAAAATCGGTGATTTTATTTCGGGTTCTTAATATGACCATATGATGTAAACATGTACATAGACTAGAACTGCAAATTTTTATAATTTTTGTGCTGCGCATTCATCAGTTAGACTAGATATAGAGACGAAATTCCCGCATTTCCTATTTTTGACATGGTTGTCAATAATTATAAATCAGGAATTTCGTCTCTATATCTAGCCTAACTGGTGAATGCGCAGCACAAAAATTATAAAAAATTGCAGTTCTAGTCTATGTACATGTTTACATCATATGGTCATATTAAGAACTCGAAATAAAATCACCGATTTTTTGATGATTTTAGCGTGGGCCAGTCCCTTTAAGTGTCTTTGACTGTTCTTTTCTGGGACATATATAGTAAAATACTTGATCATGTTGAAGGATTGTTACCATCCTGTTAATCCTAGAGTAAATCGGGATGTAAAAAAATGATTTACTCTTGCAAATTTATTTCTTTCGTGTGACAGGTGGTATCGGCGATGTTGTTTCTGATGGTAATTCTTAAATAATGCGAATTTTTTTGACACATATGCAGTAAATAAAATAGTAATAACAAAGAATTCCAAAAGTAAATGTGAAGAAAATTACCATTGATGAGTTCTCTTCCCAAAGCCATCTCTCTCCATTTGAAAAGCCCTATATACACTGTCATTATAAATATACCACCTTTCCAGTGGCAATTGATCGACGTCGACATACCAGTGCATTAAAGCACCTGTATATTTGTTTACGTTGCATGTATCACTGATAATGTTTGTGATCCAGTCTGTGTATGGTGACAATATTACCAGGCGTATACACTGACAATAAGTGGTTCACTCAGAAAACATCACACTTACACGCATTATATCATCAAAATTGATCTGTCCAGCACAAATCAGTGTAACACCTGGAAAACAGCTGTAAAAGTTTATGGGACAAGTGGTTCACCAATTACATTTTTGTCGCCAAATAAAAACTCTCATGTTAAGGTGTTAAATATTGCTCAACATTGTCTGAGAGTAGTCATATTGGACGCCATTTTGAATAACTAAAAGTGTGACTGCACTATAATTATATTACTGACACCAATACATCACCATTAATACTGAATTAATTGATTATAAATAATAAAGTTGTCCCAAATGACATTACAGAGGCGTTAGCTGAAAAGCCTCTTGGGATAAAAGGGTTAAATATATTTTCAGAATAGATGGGGGTAGGCTATATAGATTTACTAATCACGAAAATATTTGAAATGATCCATCACAAAAGAGAATTGAGCTAAAATCTATCTATTTACTCAAAAAACATAAATCAGTTTCACACCCGAAAAACGGCTGGAAAGGTTTAAGGGCTAAGTGGTTCACCAATTACATTTTGGATGTTTTATGTCCCTAATTGTAAACTGTCATGTTAAAGTGTGTAAATATTGCTTATGGTTGTCTGGGAGTAGTTTAGATGGACTCATAGGCCATAAAACTAGTTGAAATGATGTATTACAAAAGAAAATTGATATAAAATTGAAGAATTTACTCAATTTCATAAATCTGCCCATACACTGGCAGCCATCTTGGACGCCATCTTGAATAACAAAAAATACAAATTAAGTGACTAATGTAAGCGTTTCTTTAATATGCATTTAATATAGTATTACTGACACCAATATTCGTCACCTTCAATACTTAATTAATTGATTATAAATGATAAAGTTGTCCCAATAGAAATTACAGAGGCGTTCGCTAAAAAGCCTCTTGGGATAAAAGGGTTGAATATGTTTCCAAAATTGCTGGTAGTAGTCTATATAGCTTTACTGACCACGAAACTATTTGAAATAGTGTATTACAAAAGAAAATCGAGCTAAAATTGATCATTTTACGCTATTTATCAAATATGACTATATGCTGGCGGCCATCTTGGACGCCATCTTGAATATGGCATAGTGCTTGAGGATGAAAACCAAGATGGCGGCCAAAAACTAGACGTACCAACTTGCTTCCATCAAAATTCCTGTACTGGAAGATCCTAACTATCTGTGTGCCAAAATTCACAATTTTATCCAGAAGTGCACACTTCATCAAATATATTGACTTAAGAGCCCTTATATGGAAATAAACTACATACATGTACGATGCAAATACGATAATAAAGATGGTCCACCATTTTCTCCTTATAACTGAAGCCCTACGCGACATTGCCCGAGCATTACCGCCAAACACGAGGCGTTAATGATCCAATGTTGTCACAATTCTGGGCCAGCGTCGTAGACGTTGGGCCAACGCTATAACAAAATAGGCTCCAATGCTGGCTGTTTGTCGGTCCACCCTCTGCGACACTGGGTCCACCCTCTGCGACACTGGCCCAGCACTGGACCAGCACGCGACCACCCAGTCAGCACGATGCACTGACCCGATGCTGGCTCAATGTTGGGCCAGCGTCTGTGACGCTGGACCAACATTGAACCAGCATTGGATCCGTGTATCGTGTTTGGTGGTTAGGGGGTACCCTGACAAGCCATGCGTGGTGAGGTAGTAACGGTCTTGTTAACGAGGCGTAACCTATTCAGAAGAACCAGGAAGAAGACGCAGACAGGTCTGTCTTGGTGTTACGAAAGGAGAGCTGTCCGTTATCAGGTAAGCTTTTCAAATATGGGGCGGATCCATTTACGTTTTTTTTATTTATTTGGGGACAATCAAATTTCTCAGCCCGTTCAGCAAACATGAGAAATTATCTTTATTCCCATCATTTTTTCTATTTTTATATACGATTTTAATTAGTCATTTTTTCACCTTTCGTTTTTTTCAATGTGTTCTATATTAACGGTGTATATAAGGTTTCCGTCCTACATTATCTACGTTTTTTTTATTTTAATCGTAGGCTTACAATATACGTTTGACCTCTTATTTCCATCTTCCTTTTTTCTATCATTTTTTAACGATATACATAAACTTACATTTTTTATTTTAAGCATTTATTATACTTTTTTTTATTTCAACTGCAAGAAAACGCTTTTTCTTTTTCTATTTTAACAATATGTATACGGTTTTCGTCTTATTTTCATCTTCCTTTATTCTATCTTAACTGTCTGATAGGTTTCCGTCTTATTCTCATCTTACTTATTAGCATATTCTTTTTTTTCTAGTTTAACAATATATACACCTCAAACTTGCTCGTCAGTTCTTTTCGTTTTCTTTTAAGTTCCGTTTGTAGAACCTGATGACTTCAAATTGAAAAAACCCTTTGGTCTCCATGGTTTATACAAAAATTATTCAGCGCGTTACGGGTGAATGGGACACTCCCTCATTCATTTAGTGATGTGTCTTCTGTTTGTTCCTTTTCAATACTTGCCCAGAGGGGCGACTGTCTTAAAATTACCACTTGTCAAGATTCCACCCCTCTTGGGGGAGTGGAGAGGGGGTGCCTATAATCTAAAATCGCGTGACAATGTAGTAATTTTATAATCCTCATTATGAAGCAATGTGATTTTAAAACTTTGGTTACTACGCGATATAAATATATGTATTATATTGAACCTAATGTACAAGCTAGTTTAAGTTTTAGGTAAGACATAGGAGCCTGCACTGAACAAAATCGGTAAAGTAGTTGACCTGACGTTGACATAATGTTGGCCCACCGTCTACGAGGCTGGGTCAGCATTATATCAACATTAGGTTTTGTGTTTATGATTTGGTTTGTATACCATTAGGAGAGAGGACATCGTGAGACGTTCAAACTATTTTGGTTTAATTCTGGGCCACCATCTGCAAAGTCGACCCAGCATTGAACAAACACATAATAATGAAGGTCTCGTGTCTGCTGAAAAACCAGAAAACAGGGTGCTTGACTTCAGATCAGGTTTGGGGTTCGATTTCATGAAAAGTATACCTCTCTTGGCGCCATAGACGCTAACCAAACCTGGGGAGGGGTTGAACCAACACACCACTCCTTAATATTTAAGTGTCATATCTGGCATTTTTACCATTTGGCAAACACGACCCTTTAGCCCCTAGAGTTCTGAGTTATTTAATTTAAACTTAAATTCAGTTGAAGTCCGGCCATTTGAAGTTGTGTCTTAAGTCACGTGACTGAAAATTACTTAAATTTGTAAAATTAAGTCACAGCACATATCAGTTTCCCAGATTTGAAGACATTTTTCAGTTCTGAAAACTGATTCCACAAGCTCGACTAAAATCACAGAAAACTGAATTGTCCCAGCGTTCACCCAGCGTTGGGTCTTCCGGTGTAGTTAGTATGGTCGACATCAATGCTCCAGGGGTTGAGGTAACTAGCGCCAGATTCATGCGTAATTTTTGAACAGGTTTTCACGCGTCATGTTTTAATGTTACCCAGAGTCGAAGTCGGCAGGTCAACATTGAGCCAGCATTGGCGAAGTGTCTCGTGGTTGCTGGAACTTATGCCAGCCAGAGAAAAGGAAACTGTTAACACGAGACGTTGATCCAATGCTGGGCTAAGGCACTAGCTAAAACGGACAGAGAATGCAGACACAACTTCTTTTCTGATGTTCGCATGATCAACTAACCGGCATTATGCATAGAATTAGGCCACTGTGTTTTTCTTTCTGTGTTGGAAGGGTACAATCCTAATCTAATGAGGGAGGGCGAGAAAAAAACATTTTAGAAAAAAAGAGTTTTGGAAAAGTTAACGAAGTCGACCAGAAAAATTGGACAAATTTCTGGAAAATTTAATGAGACGCGATTAAAATAAAATTGAACCTATTTTTAAAAAAAAGGCATAGCCGGATCAAAGTTTTTATCTACTGAAATCAACTACTGGGAATTGGCAACAATCCAATGAGAGCGCTGGGCTAAAAACACATGTTTTTTTGGTAATGGGCAGCCTTAATCCATCTTCCCACGCAAGGCTCGCTTCTCCCGAGGTCGTAGGCTGCGACCTCGAGAGCAGCGAGCCTGGCTGTCAGGAAGATGCCTTAATCCAATGCGCGCTTATCTAAAACAGTGAAAATAACATATATGGTGGCCCATTAAGCCCTTACGATGCATTAAAGCATCATTTTACATCCCTGAAAACACAATTAATTTTCCTACAACCAGGGGCTTTAGAATAAAAATTTCCATGAAGCTGGTTTACTAATATATGGTAATTTATTTTAATTTTCCACCCACTTCAAATCATCTTCATCCACTACAAGTCGAGAATTGCGACAGCAATTCGCGGCTTGTAGTGGATGAAGATGACAATGGTAAATTCAGGCTTAAAAGGGTTGAGACACAAAACACGCAAGTAATAGCAGCTAGGAGTTTTTCTTACAATATATTCCACACGCAATGGCTTATATTTCAACTGAACCGTGTAAAGGCGCCATTAGCAAAGGTAGCTAGTGATCATGGAGGGTTTTTATTCATAGTGACATTAAGGTTCAAAAGTAACAGCCACCGACCATTTCTAAAAACGATTTTTTAAATTTAATTATGGGCGTAGCGCAGTTGTGATTTTGAATAAATCTGCCGCACCCTATCGGATATGAAAGGGTGTATCTGCCACTTTACAACGTGGCAGATACATCCTTTCATATCCAACGGGACGATATATGATCTAATATTTTGTCTGAGATCAGTTAGCTATGTAGCCAAGTTAATATTCAAATCTGAAATCGATGCACTTCAAAGAGTCTGCTAGTATACGATTGTCAGATTTAGCATGTTCCGCTAGTCATATACAGTACATTTACAGCAAAAAAAACATGAGAATATCGCGAGCTTGTTGAAATTGATTTGGTGCTATTACAAAATGTATTTAATCTGCAATCCGCTAGCATGGCTATTACAAAATGTATTTAATGAACAATGCCGCAATAACAAAATCTATTTAATCAAATCAATATCAAATCAAATTGTATTACCATATTATATCTGTACAAAATTCAGGGTATAGGCCTATACATTATATATACAATGCTGATATTAGTGGCTATTACAAAATGTATTTAATCTACAATGACAGATATAATATCTACCTTAATTAAAGTAGCTTTTGCGATCAACTGCAATATCTAAGAAAATATTAAAACATTTATACACACTATGCCCTAAATAGTAATGTGTACTCTACAAATAAGCACACACTGTTTTTTGTCTTTGCATGACAACGGGCACAGTACTACCATGCAAAGTCAAAAGGCAGTAACCGCTTACTTTTCAAGTAAACACTTTTGACATCTTTTGACTTTACAGAACACGGCACAGGGTAGACACTGTACACACAGAATTGTCCGTTATCAGGTTCATATAGGCTAATCATGATAAGGCCACAGCAAACTAATTTTATGGATGACGGATTCGCCGTTACGTCAATGTTACGTTTTTTTTCTTTTTTTTGCGGGAAATCAATTTTTTTTTAGAAAAAAAAAATTAGCTTGCTCGCTCTCTTTTTTCTGTTGATAATCCGTCATCCATAAAATTAATTTCGTGTGGCCTTACTCTAATGAGCTTCCGTACGAATACTAGTGACGAAGCCACCAGTTGGCAACCATTCGTCCGGCCAGACCCCTGGTTAAGTGTGGCCTAATGTATCGCTTTGTTAGATACTTATCATCATCGCGTAGCATATATCGCGTGTATATCAATTGCAGTGCCTGACAAAGTGAAATTTACCTGGTAGAAAGGACAATTGGTCTCGTCTTCACCTTGGTATTAAAGGGTGGTATCTGTCACTTTGCAAAGTGACAGATACGACCCTTTAACCCCTAAAGCGCTGAATTGATTTGTAAAAAACATCGCAACCAAATGTTTTTTTCAATTTGAAATCATCACAAATGTCTTAGTTAGCTCTTTCTGAGTCATTTGAATACCTGTGTTATGGGTCTACGGCCATTATAAATATTTTTACTCTTACAGCAAATGCTGTATTCTGAAGCTTTAGCTAAATTGACACGATTTAATTGATTTCGTAAATTGAGTAACTTATGAGAACATAATAAACTTAGCAGCTTAACAATATAAATTATTAATATCAATCCACATGTGTGCGTTTAAACGCCTTGTTGACTTTAACTGCCCATTTAATGTAATATGTGTCTGGTGTTCCATGTGAATAGCCATAGCTTATCGATTTATTCAATAAAAGAGAGAAAAATATTTGTGTATCTTGGCTTATTTTTTTACATTTCTGAACTGCGCCATTCGACTAATCATGCTGATAATTAGGCCTACGTGCACAGAAAACGTGACGGATTGCACATGATGTTTGCCAAATATTGTCTACAGGGAAGATGTGTAGATGGGATTAGACCCCTTAGTCTGGGCTAATATTACATACCAAACAAGTACGGTAACAGACAAAAGCTACAAGACGGATAATGCTTATTGATAATAATAGGCCTGCATAGATTATAATATACAAACCAAGACCATAGATCGTGAATTTCATGAAAAACGTTACCAAACACATAAAAATGAAATTTCTCATTTCGCCATTAAAATGTTTTCTCTGCCAAGTAATCATATTAAAGCTTGTGTACCGAAAAATAAATTATCAACTGTCTATTATTTTTACGAAAAAAATCGACCTCATTCAGATCTATGGGATTTGAAAAAGTGCGCCTTTTTGCTTGCTGTCGAATTCTCTGAGGTGTCTTATTTGAATTCAACCTCCATAATTTAATTGATCAATAAAAATATGTTAGATGTCTTATATCGTATCCGTGAATGTTTAGATCACCCTGAATCCTACCATATGGAGTTCTTAACTTATGTTCTACAAAATATCGCAACAAACAAACTGATGTTTTCTGGGAGAAACACAAATGTGTGATTACGTAACGAAAACTTAAACTTTTGAAAATATTTTTTTATATGTTGCTTTTAATTATGTGAAAGCACTGTAGTGATCTAAAATATGAATGTTGTGGTTACCTTTATCACATTTATTTTGTACTAGGTCGCTTGTGAACAGTGTAAATGCCGTTACGTAATCACAAAATTCACCGTTACGTAATCACAAAAATGACAAATATTATACAATTATCATGTAAGTTTCTATATTATTCGTTCTGTGTCATACGTGTATATGAGCAATATACATCTAGTAATGCCTTCAGGCAGTGCGAGTTGAAATCGCAAAAAATGTGTTCAACTTGTGATTACGTAACGCTGGAATTCACGAGATTGCGATCGCGACGCGGCAAAAACAGCAGCACAAGATCAAGAATTATAAAGGCTAACTATTATCAGATTATGTTATCCAGCCGGGCGGTCACCCACCGAGCAGAAACGAGACATTGTCTGTGACGCTGGGCCAACATTAAAATACCATTGTATTTACTGGGCAGGAACCTGGTGTCATATACACACATAGTCGTCACCTTGTGTATAATTTGTTAACAAGGCCCGCTGGCGACGGAAATAGGCCTCAGCCTCTAATCATCGTTTAAAATTAAAAATCATTTGAAACAAAAGCATACTCGACAATAACCGGCATCCATTATTGAAATTGTCCGAGAACTGGTTATTAGCAGCATATGCAGTACAAATTAGACTGCACATTTTGTTCAATAGTATTAAATGGTTTAGCTATCTGGCAAGGTTTTCAAGGTATTACGCATATTGAAGTCACAACAGAAGTGTGAAGTAAATGGCAGCAGGTCGGCCATTTTGAATATGATGAAGTTGAATTTTTTCATCGTATATCCCTACCTGAAACTGCACATTTTGTTTAATAGTAATGGTATAGCTTTCTGGTCTGGTTTTCCACATATTACGCATACATGTATTACAAAAATAATGCCCGATAATTTTTGGCCGCCATGACCTACTTTTTGTGCAAATCTTGCCCAATTTCAAACTCATGTGAGCTATTAGTGAAATGGATATATGGTATGAGTTTTTGAGCGATATATAAAAAAATGTTGAGTGAATCGCGTTAACGGGAAAATGTGTCGATCGGAAGTGACCGCAAGGTCTGCCATTTTGACTTTGATCAAGTTGAAATTTCTCATGGTACATTATTCCTACCGGAAACTGCACATTTTGCTCCATAGCAATGGACGAGCTATCTGGTCCGGTTTTCCAGATATTACGCATATTAAAAAAATAATGACCGATAATCGGCCCCCATGACCTAGTTTCTGTCAGAATATTGCCCAATTTCGAACTCATCCGTGCTATTATTGAAATGGATAAAGGGGGGCCCACGGTAAAAAATTTTGAGCAATAGGCCTACATAAAAAAATGTTGAGTGATTTTCGTTAACGAAAAAAATTGTCGATCGGAAAAAAGTCAAGGTCATAGGGGTCACAGAAAGATCAAATGTGAAATTAGTCAAGCTTTAGTCATGATTAACCAGACTCTGTATGTGAAGTTTGATGTGCATTCAACTTACGCGAAACATGTCATAGTGCTAAAAGTGGCGGACAGACGGACGGACAGACGGACGGACCAGCCTGATGACGACAATAGACATTCGCCAAAATATTGGTAATGATTCATCATGCAATTCCTATTTTGAAAGGATATATTGATTGATTGTCACCTACTGTGAACGCCAAAAATATGTTTTTTAACATAATATTCATAGCTGCATGATTACGATTTCTTGCAACAATATATTCTAAATTGATTTCATAGTGTTGTTGTAATAAATTACAGAGTCATTTGTCTGCACATTCATACTGCACGGTTAACCTGTTAACAGTGAACATATTTACTTATACTAGGTTATATACCACTATATAGTCTGTCCAACGGTGGAGGATTGTCCAAAATGAAAGTTAACTTTCGTTGATTAGGCCTGCTCAGTCAATTCTAAAGCGATTTTCATGCAAGTAGGCCTACTGTCATTTGGTAGCTGACGAGGTCGCCGGTCACAGACACGGCTGACCAGCTGCCTATTGAAAAAAACAGATGCATCTGTTCGATGTTTGGCCGCAGGAATCGGATTGTTTAGTGGTCTACAATCAATTTGTGACGCTGAAAAAAAATGTTTTTATGGTCATGTTAAGAAAATATAAACAATTCAACATTCGAATCGAGCAAGTATGATCAGTACAAGCGCTATTGTGTTTAATCTTTTTGCAGCTGCAAACAACATTCAGCTCTCTGTCTGGAAACGCAGTGCCGTCTAGTCATTTGGCACCTGTCCTGAAAATGTCATTAAAAAATATTGTATAGCTGAAAAGTTAGAATGTTTGACATTGTAGTAAATATCTAATTATGACGCCCCTCTATAAACCTATCATTAACTTAATTCTGGTTTATTCTCAGAATTGTGTTAGGGGCCTAGGCCTACATGTCAAAATGGTGAAACTCTTTAAATACTCACTGGAATTCCCGAAATTTGTCGCCAAATGACTTGATAATAATGGTTGTAAAATTTAGTAAAAATCAATGGAGAATTGACTGAGTAATACCCGAAAAGCTAACTTTCCTTTTGGACTTCCACCGTCGGACAGACCAGGCCCATATATAGGCAGTGATTTATTGTCGCAACGAGTGATCAGGGCAGGTGTTTTAAGTAGTGATAAAGTCAATATCAGTTTTGTTTTGCACTCTTGTGTTATAATGTAATTAAACTGTTCTCCTCCGTGTAGGACCTATACTTTCTGTAAAACGGATCAGATACAAACAGATAGGGCCTAAGCAACACCTCACAGATTTTTTTTCTAAAACTGTGAACCGGTCACAAACTTGCTCTGGATCCGCTACAGCACTGAAGTACATATTAAATGTTGCATTTTGATGAGATTTGAATGCTCTGTTAAATATATCCTAAAATTAATTATTCTTCACCCTTCCATACATTGTGTACGCACGTGCGTACTGGCGTACGTCTGGCTACGCGCCTGACTAAAGTCGATCCCCGCGCTGTAAGGGATAATATAAGGGTGATGACCTGTTTTCGGAAAAGCGTGGCCTCTAATATTGACCTTTTATTCTTATCTTAATATTCATATAATTCCCAATATTAAAACGGACAGAAGAAGAATATTTTTTGGTTTTAACCCTTTAACCGCCGGTGCCGCATATATTCGGGGTTTCATTTTTAATTAGCACATTAAGTACCACCTTTTAAAAATGGTAAAGATAAAATGTGACATCAATCAGCAAGATTAGAAAAGAGTTGACCTCCATTTTGCCAAATCTGAATAATTTTTACTCACTTGAAGTTGTGGATCGCGTCAGCGAGACACAACTTTAAGTGGGTGAAAATTCAAATTGAATAATTTGGTGGTTAAAGGGTTGAGCACCACAAGACGAGTATTGTTTAAAAAAACAGAAATTATTGTTTTTGAACAAATGCGGAATTGTAATTCTAGCCGAAGTTACAACCAGAATGAGTTGACGATGTGTATTATATGATCAGATTTGGATGCCGATATGACAACATGGTCTGCATGCTCCCCTGTCATCGTATTTCTGTAGCGAATATGGGATCTAAATATATATAAAGGTCATAGTAATAATTTATGAATTCACTAAATTGCTTTTAAAACTTTCTGTCAGTTCGGTATCGCGGGGAGCTATTTTAACCATTTGGGATGATGACAGGATCTCACTAGTCTATCAAACCCGAAATATGTTGGAGGGTGAGATCTTTCTAATTGAGTGATATCTGGACTACAAACTTCATATAGCGTTCAAAACGCTGAATTATTTCTGCATAAACCATAGAGACAGCAGGGTTTTTCAATTTTGAAATCATCCTAAGCTCTTTCTGCCTCATTTGAATACCTATTTTATGGGGCTACGACCATTAGAAATATTTTAATTCTTTCAGTGCGGGGACCGTCTTTATACGTGAGAATCTGACGTCTGTAGACGGCAGATTCTGGCGTATAAAGACGATCCCCGTACTTAAAGGGTTAATGTCGTTTCACTTGACCATAAATGAGGAATGCTTCCTGAATGACAGAATTATAATTGTCGAATCTCTTTCAACTCTCCTCGGTTGAAAACGTTTCTTGCGAACATAATTAAATTAAATTAGACTAATTAGACTATTAAATAGACTATTAAGCGAGATAACTGTCACGACCTATATAAGAGCTCTGTCACGATCTGTTGTCACGACATAACCCCCCCCCCACTTCTTTCCTGATCGGAACATATACATCATGATGTCATTAGTAGGCATATGTACTTCAATAGCACGGCCGGGGTTTTCAAATGGCTAAAATTACACCACGCTCGCCTCGCTTCGTCCTGGCTTCATGAATGTCTTAGCGACTAACCCCTCCGCAATAATATTTTATATAAGCCATAGAGACCAAAGGTTATTTTCAATTTGAAATCATCATAAATGTCTTAGTTTATGGAGTTTATTGGAATTATGCCCTGTGCAGTGATTTTCACTATATCACTCTTCTTGACTAACAAGCGTTACTCGAGCAAACAAACAATCGGCCTAATTTGCCCTCAATCACGACTGACACGATACGTTGAATTTATGTTGTTTTAAGGCGCAGACGCTGGGCCAGCCTTAAGACATTGATTCAACGTTTCGTGACTGTTCTCAAGCAGATCCTCATACAGTCGCCGTTGCAACACGGCTGGCCGCCATTTTGAATCGTCTCGATAATCACGATAATTGAAGCACACTGGCAATTAGTAGAGGCTGAAGAGAACGTACACCGACCAGACCCAATCTTATTTTGATGCTGGATCAGTGTCGCGTATGTCGTGTATACTAGGTATTAAAGCTCGGCATTGTTCAGCGTGGGTGAGACCCTTTACCTGTTAGTGACGTATTTCGTGGGATTTTACCTTTCACCTGCCGGGGTACTGGGATGGTTGCAAAAGTCGAATTCACATTAACCGTGGTGAATGATTTTTGCTGATTTCTCAGTAAATTATCAACCAGTTGCCAAGAAGTTTGAACAGCACGATCTCCTAGTGATGTGGTCTTGAAAATATCATTGAAAAATATTTTATGGTTTATGTAGCATGTACTAAATAAAAATAAAACAAATCGCCTTCGACCATTAACTTCGTCTCACAATTTAATTGCATGTAAAATGGTCTAATTTCTTAAATACCTTTTAGAACTTCGATTTATTTTCAGAATAGTCGACGCATGACTAAACAATATTGTGTGTAAATTGTTATGAAAATAAGTTCAGAATTGACTGAGGAATATCAGTGAATTTCAATGACTTGGTTAATGAATTAATTGTGAATTTGACTGGACACTAGACTATATGGATGGCATCATGCACAAGTGGTCTAACCCACATTTTGACGATTTTGAGAAAAATCGCGCAGCAACATGGAGTACAGGATAAAACGAATAAATACAAATTAACACAAAAAGGTAACAAAATCAGTGACCAAATGGTCCAACCCTGAATGTGAAACTCGTATATTGAACAAGTTGTTGCTATCAATGACATATATTTGCATTGTTTTTTTAATGTGGGTTAGCCCACTTGTGCATGATGCCATCCATATTATCGATCTGTTCCGTCTGTTGCATGCTGTACGACATGGCTCGGGATCACAAGTCTATAGGCTAGTGGTCATGAAAGGGAAGCTGCAGCCTGCACGTGTTTGGCTATTATCTCCGAGGGGGGGGGGGGGATGCCAGCAGGTTAACCCTGGTTACTCCGCTCAACAACGGTGCCAATGTAGTTCCCGCATAAGGACAGGCACTGCATGGTGTTTGTCATAGTAAAGCCTTAAACCGCCGGCAATACAGTGTTTGACATTAGGTCTCTCATATGGTACAGAATGAAAATGCTACTCTGGAGACTATCCGACCCGAGGATAGCGGTTTTTCAGCATCAAATGCATTGCAAAAACCAAGTCTCCCATCGTCTGGAAACTCTTAACCGGTGTGTCGAGAAACATAATCTCAATAACCCACCATGCCCTATCACCACACGCTCACGTAATCGTCTGTACATCATTCATCTCATCAATGGACTGCACTGTTTATATCGTATTACAATGTCACTTAAATTACCATTAGCGCAGAAAAGTGACGCTGACCTTTTCAGAAAGGGAACCGTCTTTAGACGTCAAAATCTGACGTATTGAGACGTCAGATTTTGACGTCAAAAAACGGTCCCCCCCCCTTAAAAGAATTAGGAAGGTATAATGATCGCAAGCCCATAGCATAGGTATTGAAATGAAGCAGAAAGAGCTAACTACGCCATTAACTTTTGTCTCCATGGCTCATACACAACTAATCCAGCTCTTTGATGATTAAGCAATACCCACCTGCTAGTGACGCCTAAATTAGTTGAGGGATATATTGTCAATGAGGCCACAGTAAAATGCTCTGACCGTTTTTTGCGGCTTGAATGAAACTTGAGATAAGGTTCTTTTTACACCACAGTTTTTGCAGCCGTTGCTGGAAAGGGCTGGCTGTATCGTGCCATTAACAAACGCCCTATTTATTGCGAACTCGCAATTATCACGATCAGGTGGCACACTGAGCCGCCACAAATTGCCACCCATTCGACAAACACGTTATCTGGCCCAATGTTGTTTCAAAGTTGACCCGGCGTCCTCGCCGTCGGCCCAACATCAAAACAACATTGGGTGCAAATAGCGCGTCGTAAACCATACCTAGGTGTCGCCTCGCCTGCGGAAACCAGAGATTGTGCATGTAATTGGTATCATTGGATCTCAGCTAAAATGCCAGCCAATGGACCGGTAAGGAGGACCTGTAAAACCAGTTGTGCCGCTGGTGATTCAACATTTTTTAGAGTTTGTCGCATAATTATTCAGCCTATAAAACTAGACCTGTACAACTAGCATGTAAATGCCTACAAAGAATGAATGTAAATCAAAATTTGCAATCAAAGGTTTTTTTCAATTTGAAATCATCATAAATGTCTTAGTCAGATCTTTCAAATTTATTTGAATACCTATGTTACGGGTCTACAGTCAATAGAAATTTTTACTCCTACAGTGCGGGAGTCGACTTTATAGCCGTCAGAATCTGACGTCTACAGACGCGCTGTGAGGGTTAAATCACTGTTATTGGGAACGAGGTGTGTATTGCGACATCTAGACCTGCAAATGGTAGGTCTCAAATTAAATAAATGTGAGTAATTTTCAACCACTTTAAGTTGTGGGTCGCGGTAGCGAGACACAACTTAAAGTGGGTGAAAATTTAAATAAGATGAATTAAAGGGGAAGGGTTGAAGTGAGCGGTTACTCTTGTTTCTTAACATCTGCCCAGCATTGGGCCAACATAGAACTATTACTTAACAAGAAAGCTGTTATGCGTATATTCCCCTTTGCATGAGCGGCATTCAACGTATACCGGTTGTAGCACTAGTGGAATGTTGTAACATATAGTCTATGACATAGTTATCTGGAGCGCATGCTTTTCGTCGAGATCTCCGTCAATTCTGAACCGATTTTCTTGAAATTTTGCACAGGACATTTACCAGTCATGTGCTAACATCAGTTAAAATTTCGTAAAGTTTAAAGTTAGACCATTTGACATGTAGTAAGTTGAACATATGACGTCCCTCTATAAACCCATTACACTAATTCTGGGATTTTATTATATGTCAAATGGTTTAACTTTTAAAATATTGAATATAATTCCGCGATTTTTACCAATGTTAGGACATGACTTAGAAATGTCCTGTGCAAAATTTCAAGGAAATCGGTTCAGAATTGACGGAGAAATCGACGGAAAGCATGCGCTCCAGATAATTCTGTCCTAGACTGTAATTATATGTGATATTAGAGACCGAGCTTGACAGAGTATTCGCCTGTCAGTTTTGACACAGAGCTGAGCACGGCTGAAAGTTGGCAAAGAGCGAGGCAGCTATGTCTGAGCCCCCTCCCCCACAAAAAAGATAAGTTGAATGTCGATGACACCTAGAGAAGATAGACATGATAGATAAATTAAAATCGATCACGCAATGCGATACCCAGACATATCTTTCAAACCTGATGAAACCCGATTCAAATACTAGAGATCTGGTGATAGTCGCGAGGTTTTAATATTTGCGAGGAGGACAAACTTGCGAACTCAAGAATCTCGCGAAAATTATTTTTACAATAGCGCTTCTAAAAAAAACGAAAATTAGCGAATTCTAATTTTCGTGAACAATCTAAAATTCAAAAATTTGCGAAAATTTAAACACGCGAAAATTATCAGATCTACAGTGTAGTTTTTTCATAGCAAAACTTGTCATCCTTATCATAACTGTAAATAAATAGCATTATGCCTACTTGTAATAATTGTGCGACCCAGAGCTATCTTAAACAAAAGAAGGCCTGATTCAAATACCCCGTTATATAATTAACTGTAAATGTATAGCATTATTTGTATTTTATTTTTTGTAAGTGTGTGGTGATTAACCCATAAAGCGCAAATAAATGTAATAAATACAATTTAAATTTTCCACCACCTGAAGTTGTTTCTCGCTACCGCGACCCACAATTTCAAGTGGCTGAAAATGACTGATTTTCATTTGAGACCACACATCTACAAATCTTGATCCAGGAAGATTCATTTTATTCCGAATGTCAGTGATTTTATCGACTAATATAACATACTAAAACGACTAGTGTTACGTTTAGCCGTTAAAGGGTTAATTGTATTATAAGTATAAGCTATACCTAGTCTGAATGTGTGGTATTGTAAATATCTGGTATAATGAATGAATGGGGTTTTTTGCCACCTTTGTGCACATATAGGCTAAAATGGACCAGGACAACACCTGAGGATGGTGGAACGACACTGGCCTCCAGACACATGATTTGAAATTCGAGCCTTAGCGGTGTGAGGCCGAGCACGCTACCTCTCGGTCACAGAGGCTCCCCAAAATATCGAATATTTAATCTTTACGAGTGAGCGGAGAAGAAACATTATGTGTGTGGTGTCTTCTCTCACAACAAGGCACGATACATTGACCTATTGTTGGTTCAATGTTTGGCCATTGCCTGCGACGCTGGCCCATCATTGCACCAACATTGGGTCAGTATATCATGTTTGCTGGGAACAAGCTGCTTATGCTTTAACCCTTTAACTTTAAGTGCTAACCATTTTTATTAGCCGTTTTATTGGCCGCAAATCACCGATATTGGGAATAAAATGTGTGGTCTGGAATTAAACACATATAAGTAATTTTGACCCACTTGCAGTTGTGGTCGCGAAACACAACATCAAGTGGGTGATAATTAAATTAAGGTAACTTAGCGGAAAAAAGGTCAGCTATCTTAATGCGCAATATGTTCGTTATCTGTTTATTAGCTATATGTGTGTGATGATTAATCGATATGATCTTCAAGAATACCGACCCCGTAGGCCGACATCTGACTAATTTCATCTTTTTGTATATTTAAGAAACTAAAAAGTCACAAACATCATAAACGGCCGCAAATAGTACAAAGGGAAATATAATCAATGTTGCAATAATTATGTCACCATATTTTCTACAATGCTAAAACACAACTAATCTCATTGAAATTTTACACTGTTAAGTGGTGAAATTAACCCCTTTCATTTCAAGAGCATGAATAAATAAATGAATGAATGAAAGAATGAATGAATGAATGAATGTATAAATGAATGAATTAACGAACAAAACTGATGGTTTCTGAGCTTGTATAGACATATTGCTTGTTCTCAGCTAACCTGGCATAGTGTAATGAACGCATATGTATTCATATGCACATGTACTGTGTATCGCGAATAAACAGAACAAAAACGAAAAAACGAACGAACGAATGAACGGACGAACGAATGAATGGCTGAATGACTAAATGAATGGTTGAATGAATGAATGAATGAATGAATGAATGAATAAATAAATAAATAAATAAATAAATAAATAAATAAATAAATAAATGAATGAATGCATGAATGAATGAATGAATGAATGAATGAATGAATGAATAAATGAATGAATGAATGAATGAATGAATGAATGAATGAATGAATGAATAAATGAATAAATAAATGGATGAATAAATGAATGAATGAATGAATGAATGAATGAATGAATGAATGAATGAATGAATAAATAAATAAATAAATAAATAAATAAATAAATAAATAAATAAATAAATAAATAAATAAATAAATAAATAAATAAATAAATAAATAAATAAATAAATAAATAAATAAATAAATAAATAAATAAATAAATAAATAAATAAATAAATAAATAAATAAATAGATAAATAAATAAATAAATAAATAAATAAATAAATAAATAAATAAATAAATAAATAAATAAATAAATAAATAAATAAATAAATAAATAAATAAATAAATAAATAAGTGAGTGAGTGAGTGAGTGAGTGAGTGAGTGAGTGAGTGAGTGAGTGAGTGAGTGAGTGAGTGAGTGAGTGAGTGAGTGAGTGAGTGAGTGAGTGAGTGAGTGAGTGAGTGAGTGAGTGAGTGAGTGAGTGAGTGAGTGAGTGAGTGAGTGAGTGAGTGAGTGAGTGAGTGAGTGAATGAATGAATGAATGAATGAATGAATGGATGGATGGATGGATGGATGGATGGATGGATGAATGATTGAATGAATGAATGAATGAATGAATGAATGAATGAATGAATGGATGGATGGATGGATGGATGGATGGATGGATGGATGAATGAATGAATGATTGAATGAATGAATGAATGAATGATTGAATGAATGAATGAATGAATGAATGAATGAATGAAAAAATGAATGGATGCATGAATGAAGGAATAAATAAATGAATAAATGAATGAATGAATAAATGAATGAATAAATGAATGAATGAATGAATGAATGAATAAATAAATGAATGAATGAATGAATGAATGAATGAAGAAATAAATAAATTAATGAATGAATGAATGAATGAATAACTGGTATGTTGTACACCCCATTCATTCCGACCTTAGTCCAGCATCAGGACGACATCTCGTGTTTGCTGGGTTAACAACGCAGTGACTCTCTATTGTGGATTTATTGTTTCAGGTGTAACTAGAGTACATATCTTTTCGTCACAATGGAGACACGGACACTAGCAGTGTCAGTCGCCCTCTGCTTAGTGGTCACTTTCCCTGGTGTACTGACTCAGGTGGACAACACTCTGAAGGTAAATATAACAGTAACATGATTTTTTAGTGCGATATACAGTTTTGATTGGTCGGACGCAGATGCCAGCAGCTCGGGACAGAGTCGAGGGCCGCTGGCATCTGCGGAGGGACAATAAAAATGTATATCGCCCTGAAAATCATGCTATTACTATTATTATCATTTATCCACCGAATCTTGAGAACATATTTATTATTTGTCTACAATTAGGCTACAGCATATACCTACATGGCTACGCAGATACAAACCATCTAGCTAAAAAAGATGGTTCCTCTCCCTGCGATCAAACAACACAAATAAGCTCAAAGTACCACGTATCACAACTAAGTTCGGTGCTCGTGCCTTTTCTGTTTCTGGTCCTACTCTCTGGAATTCACTGCCTGCACACCTTAGTGTAGCTAAAAATATTCCCTCATTCAGAAAACTGCTTCAAACGCATTTCTTCGCTCTGGCTTTTTCGCCCTAGCTCCTCTGCCTTCCTCCGAGGAGTTAGGCGCTATAGAAGTTTTCATTTCATTTATGCAATAGGCCTAACGCTGTTGTAGACTAGACTACACATAGTTTTCTGGCTGCACTGGCTTACGATGTTTGAGGATGATGTTTGACAATGTTCATTATTCTATTTTCGGATGAGGCATGTCTGTGTTTTGCCTTGTACAGTACTACGTGCACGCGT
The DNA here is from genome assembly GCA_964017125.1 of Flabesymbios commensalis. Lineage (NCBI taxonomy): Eukaryota > Metazoa > Annelida > Polychaeta > Terebellida > Flabelligeridae > Flabesymbios > Flabesymbios commensalis. Next base: position 97,595,603 of record OZ024904.1, on the reverse strand, counting down.
GTTCTATGCGGGCTGGCACCTGCTTGATAGATAGCTTGGTACACCAACAAGCAGCGTTATAGCGTTAGTTTCTGCATTTATATGCCCTATAGACATGTTGTCGTGGTGGAAAAGTTATAATAATGCTGCTGGCAATTGTGTCAGGCCAATAAAAAAGTCTATCGCCCTCAAAATCATGTTATTGTTATATTAACGCCTTGTTGCTGACCATTTATGCCTGGCTCCTGTGTGCGAATATACGACAATGCCCTGTAGTTTGACAATAACTGTTTTTTTTATTGGTATCGTTTTTATTTTCAGCCTGGTGCTTTTGGAAGTGACGTTGTGCAGGCTGTTGTTGACAGAATTACGTCTTCTTGTATATTTGACGATGACAAGGAGTACATCAGGAGAGTGGCTTATGTCGAATCAACAGACGGAGCTCAGCCTAAAACGTACAGATCCGGTTATCATGGCGGGATATGGCAGGTAAATAACAAACATAAAACCAGATTGTAACAATGTTAAGTAATGAGAGTTCAATTGGGGGCTTCAACACCAGACATTGTTACTGGCAGGTACTCAGTATCACACAGGACTCGCCAGACATGAGGTGTCCTGTTGGGACTCGGCTCCCATTGAGTGCTCAGGAGAGTGAGTTTACTAAATTTAAGGAATCGGATTGGTGGAGGTGCCATTGCACATCAAAAAATCATCACACCCTTCCGGATTCACTATAAGATTGGGTTATCGCCCAGACTTAGGGGAGAAAGTAGTAGAAATTCACGCGAGTCGGTTCATGTTTTTTTGCAGGACTTTAGTCAGACCTAGAAAATCTCTGTAGTAAGTGGAGCTACAATATCTCCACTTACTACATAGAATTTCCAGGTCGACTTTAGTGGGAGCTGCTTCGGTATCTTACACATTGTAGATCGCCAAAGCCACAATTAAATTATCTAAAAATAATTATACAACAATAAGAGTACTAACAACAGTTTACTAATGAATTGAGCGTCTATTATATATTTTATATATCTTTGAAACTTCTAGTCCACAAGTGTTGTGTTACGCCGTGCCACAGATAACATTTGGAAAAGTTAATAGCTGTATGGGGAAATCCGCTGGGTAGTTACCTGGGTAGTTAGCTGGGTAGTTACCTTGGTAGTTGACTGGGGAGTTAGCTGGGTAGTTAGCTAGATATATGTCTGGGTAGTATGCTGGGTAGTTAACTATGAGGCGTTCATGACACAGGGGATATACCTAGTTTGAGCAGAGGTAACTCGTTTGCTTGACCCAGTTGAGCCCGGCGGGATTCAAATCTATTTTATTTGTATAATTTGGACTGCTGTGGATGATGAACGGTAATTTTTTTTAGTTATTGCATCCTTGGCAAACACTCGAGACGCTGACCCAGTGGTGTAATGGTGGGCCAGCGTCGTAGAGGGGGGCCCACCATCACACCACCACTGGGTCAGAGTCGTGGGTGGTGGTCCAACACTTGACTAACGTCTCCTGTGTGTTCGGTTCATGTATTTTCGTAAGAAAACAGATAGAAAGGAATGTTCACAAATATGTCTTGTTCTAGTAAAATACAAACTCGTGCAAGCACATGTTTTATTAAAAAAAACAAAAACAAATCGATCATGGAAATAAATTGCTGTGGCCTCATGGGGATATATGGCATGATATTTTTGTGATAAATAGATAAATAGCGGATCAGTAGGTACAATACAAATCTATATACTTGTACAATACTTGCCATATCTCGTGATAGAAATGGTCTAGGCTTGTAGGGTTATAAAACGGTAAAACTACTCTTAGAGCAAAATGTTCTTGACGGTTCTTGCAGACAGGGGCGGACCCATGGGGTCACATGAATCCCCTTGATGTATCCAAGTCCGCTTAGCCCTTTAACCGCCGGTGCCGTCCATATTCGTTTTTTACATTTTATTGTAGCACATTACATATCAGCTTTTAAACCTGTTAAAGATAAAAAGTGACATTAATCAGCAAGATTTGAAATAAGTTAGCATCAAATTTGTCAAATTTGAATAATCTTCACTCACTTGAAGTTGTGGATCGCGTCAGCGAGACACAACTTCAGATGGGTCAAAATTGCAATTGAATAACTTGGCGGTTAAAGGGTTAATGTACCTTTTTTAGCCCAGTCCACTTATTGTGCCCTGGGTCGGTGTTGGGTCATCCCCTTGCCTATTAGATACATCACCGACTCGACTAATTATACTATGTTTTATTTATTTGAAATGAACATGATTATAATTACAATAAACTATTTTAATGACATTACATTACAATTGGTACTGTATATTTTATTCAATAAAGAAATATCCAACCACAACATTTTGCTTTGATCCAATACCCACCAGACTATTAAAATCATGTGCTGATGTACTGTTGACCACTATTGACAACATAATTAATTTGGCTCTTCGATTAGACCAGTTGCAAATTTACATTTTGTAAAATTTAGTACGTAAACTATTGGAAAACGAATTCGCTCTTACCAAGAGCGAAACCACCTTTTCATTCAGTATCAAGCCCATATACAAACTAGAGAAACTGCGTAACTGAAGGTTCAAAATGACTTATTGAGGATTTTAGATGGTGAACAAACAACACTTCTGGTTCTGTGAGACCTCTCGGCAGTGTCTGATACACTGGAGTCTGCTATGGAATGAATCAACAGGAAATGGTTCAAAGAATGTTTGGATGAACCATTCCAAACAAAGTATTGAGTTCCCCAGGGCTCTGTCCCTGGACCACTCCGTTGCACACTCTATGCAACCATTCTCAGAAAAATAATGTTTCAAGCATAATGTGTGTCACCATCTTAATGCTGATGACACACATATCAATATCACATTATCCAAGCAGAGCCTGATATGTTATTGTCACAGCTACAAGACTGTCTGTTGGACGTATGTGACTGAATGAGAATCGCAAAGTCAAGTTAAATCCAGATAAGACAGGGGTCTTCACAAAATTACAACGAAAATAGTTTGTGGAACATGTCCCCGCAAAATTATTAGATCATGAAGTAGCAGCAGCAGACCCAGCTCGAAATCTTGGAGGTTTGTTCAATGGTACTCTAAATTTCCAAAAAATATATATCACATGTTTGTGCTACAATCACACTTGGGAAGTCGACAGCGTGTTTGGCATCTGAAGTAGCCAAAACCGTTGCAAGTAAACTGAAATATTGCAATGGCCTCCTCTATAATGTGACAAACCGAGAAAAGTTTCAGGGAGTTCAAAACGGTCTGGTTCAAGTAGTGAGCTATTTTTCTAGAACAACACCCCTTCTGAAGTCGTTGCGTTGGCTTCAGCTCTCCCTCAGAATCAAATTTAAGATATATTTAGTCCCCTATAAAGCGGTCTGCAACGATCAGCCTTTATATATAAAAGAAATGAAAAAGGGGAACAAGGTAAAAAATCGAAGATCACGAGTACGGTTCTGAACCGTACTCGTGATCGCTCATCTGACCAAAATTTGTTATTTGTTCCTGGGAATAAAACCAAGATGGGTGAGTGACCTTTCTTTGTGGTGGCACCGAACTTGTGAAACCATCTTCTTTGTGAAAATAAAACTTCTAGAGCAGTGCACTATTTCAGGACAATAATAAAACTTTTTTATTTTGACCAAGCTCAACCGACATAGTTTCTTTGTGTCCTGGCATATGCTCAGTTGGCGACCTAGAATAAAATAAAGAAAACGATGCTGAACGCTCCTTCTGATTGTTGTGCCTATGAGATCGGGCCACCGACGAGTTAATAAATATAGACGTTCATAATTAATTAATTAATTAATTAATTAATTAAATAATTAATTAATTAATTAATTAATTAATTAATTAATTAATTAATTAATTAATTAATTAATTAATTAATTAATTATTTATTAACTAATTAATTAACTAATTAATTAATTAATTGATTAATTAATTAAATAATTAATTTCAATAATTAATAAATTAATTAATTAATTAAATGATTAATTAATTAATTAATTAATTAATTAATTAATTAATTAATTAATTAAATAATTCATTCATTCATTCATTCATTCATTCATTCATTCATCCATTCATTCATTCATTCATTCATTCATTCATTCATTCATTCATTCATTCATTCATTCATTCATTCACGTGATCATGTCTCAACCAATCAGTCAGCTCAAATCCAGGGTCACTTGGCTGAGCCAGTAGGAGAAACGGGTTTCTGGACATTCTCCAATTAAGACCGTGGCAGTCGTTCTCAGGATATTAAAGCATCTGATATATCTGATTGATTAATTCGTGTACTTGTAGGTTGATGAAGAAATGTTCAATATCACACTGGCCTCAACCGCTGCCTACATACTAGAAGTCAACACCTATTATAACATAGACTGGGCCAGCATGACATGGTCGGACCTGAGAAAACCTCTGTGTTCTGGCCTGGCCGCCCGAATCTACACAGAAGAAATGCGGGGGAGCACTCTTATACCCAGACCAGCGGAGGACCAGGGAGACTTCCACGTGAATTTCTACAGATCTGGAGGAGACGCCGATGTCTTCACGGCCCTAGTGAATGAGCTTGATCAAAGTAAGTTGTTGTCCCCGCAGGGACACGAGACCCCATGTTGGAAGTGAACAGCTATTTCATTTCAACAAGGGGTATCAATCCCCTGTAGTAGTAGCATATCATCCCCTCGGAGCTAAGATATGCATATGGCACTGCTTTTTGGTCGATACAGGCTGAGATTGGTACGCCGTCGCCAGATACAGGCCGAGCCGAAGGCGAGTGCCTGTATCGACCAAAAAGCAGTGCCATATGCATTTTATCGTACGACCACCCACATGTTTAACTGATAATTAATATATTTAGACTGCAATGCGTCAGTATAACGTAAATAATTCGCAACCGTTTACAGGTTTTGGTCGATACAGGAAGTTATCAGTACAAGTCTCATGGTCGATAACACCTGTGAGAGTACGATAAACTGTAATATCTCCTCTCATTTCCAGATATATGTGTTTGTATGGTAATTGAGTTATCTTATTAGGCTGTGAGAATGAGTTCCAACACCTCTGTAAACAGAACATGGTGTACTTGAGGTGTTCAGAAAGATATATTTTATTATGCTTCCCCTGTGTCAGTCTGTGGGGTACATATTGGTTTACCTCTGTCTGCTCAGTGTGTCCGTGTCCGCGTTTGTGAGCTGATTTCCCAGCAGTTTCCATCGTGCAGGCTGAGGCTGCCCCATCTAACACGAGACGATGACCAAATGCTGGGGTGATGTTGGCCCACAGTCTACGAGGCTGAGCCAACATTGTCCCAGTATTGAGTTAACATGTCGTGTTTGGCGCCATGTTGAATGTGGGCCAGCATCACAGACGCGGGCCAGCATCAACCCAGCTTTGGATCAAGGCTTCGTGCTGGTTCTACTATACTATCCAGCTCACTATTAACCGTGTAACGTGCATTCAACTAGTCCGATGTCGGGCCATTGTCTACAACGCTGTTCAACATTTAAACAGCAATGGGACGGTGTCAGCTGTATCCCGCCAGCATGAAGCCTAGCCTAGGGCTGAATAGATGCCAGCACCAGTGACGCTGGCCCGTTGTTTAGAAAAAACGGTGACCCTTCTAGTTGTTTTTAGTTATTGGAAATCCAGGACAGGACAGTAATTACGAGGGGCACTTTTTTACTGTTATTTATGTTTCAGAGTGCAAGAGAGGAGGGGCTGACATTGTGTTTGTACTCGATGCCTCTGGTTAGTATAATAGTATTACATGTTCTGTAAAGATGATTGAGATTGACAGTTACCTGACCATTTAAACGTTAGACATTACATTGTTAATTATTCGAATTTAACCGTTAACATTTATTTGTGTCCAAGTAAAAGTTTCGACGGTTGACATGGTTGACATGTTTTAGTGGGAGGATTTACTATTTGTGTGTCAAAAGCCATTCTTTAGTGGGTCACACACTTATTGTAAGTACATGACTTTAACATCCTCATTGGAAAACACACTTTTGTTTCAAGCTTGTGGATTTGATTCCAAATCTGATAATGACAACTAATTGCATGTGTTGGTTACAGGAAGCATAGGTACCACTAACTTTGAGTCGATGAAAACGTTCGTACAGGACGTGGTGAGAGGATTTAATATAGCTGAGAACGAGACAAGGATCAGCGTGATCGTATTTTCCTCAGGATCTAGCATAGTGTTTCGATTGAATGAATATTACAACAAGACAAATCTGATAGCCGCCGTGGCCAACATAGTTTATATTGTAAGTACACTAGGGTAACCATTTCGATGCGGGAACTTTAGACGTCAGAATCTGACGTGCATAGATGTCAGATGCTGAGGTCTAGAGACGAGTGGCCCCGCACTGAAATTTAAAACAATTATGATGCCCGTAGACCCATAACATAGATACTCAAATAAAGCAGAAATAGCTAACTAAGGTACTTATGATGATTTCAAATTGAAAAAACCCTTTGTTCTCCATGACTTCTACAAAAATATTTCAGCGTTGTAAGGGTTAAACACAGTAACGTGATGTGTTGACCGTCTGTAAGAACTAAAACGTGGTTTGTTATTGAATCAAATTATTACGTATCGCAGCAAGATGCCAATCAAGAGACACCGCAGCTGCTGCTGGATTAAATCAAACACATCTTCCTTCCATCTTGTTTTGTCCGTTTTGGAAATTATGATGACATTAAATACAGAATTGAACTGCGTTTTCACTAGTATACACTATACACTTGTACAACACATTTAAAGTTTTTAATTAATAAAAACGGCCTATGCATTCACTTTGGCTTTAAATTGACAGGGTGGTGGTACCAACACAGCCGCCGGCTTAAATCAGCTGGTAGACGAAGCCTTCCTGGAAAGCAACGGAGGACGGCCACTCACTGAAGGGTTCCCACGAGTGGGCATAGTGGTCACTGACGGTCAATCTAATGATTATTCGGCCACCATACAGGCCGCAGCCAGAGCCCATGCTGCAGATCTCACCATGTTTGCCATTGGAGTCGGCAACCCTGACGAACAGGTACTTACATGAATGAGAATATGAAAAACATCCAATGTACATATACTGTGATATATATTTATCTTATTGATCTCGATATAATAGTCACACAGAGAATGGAATAACTGCCTATAGTTTTATATTTATTTCATGTCAGTCATGTCATCCAAATGGTTATCACACATATCAGCGATTTTTAACAATACCAGTTTACAGGATCCGTCTGAAATGGCCTCATTTTTTTGAAATAAAACTCGAATATCAGTAATTCAAGAATAATTCAAGATTTCCTTTATAGAACCTACAAACCTAAATTCTAATTAGAATTATATCTATGCATGTCATCATCATGTCTTGTATTTTATGTAGATTTAGAACATCTAACCATAAGCATGATAAGCTCCCAAAAGAAAGAATATTCCCCGCGAAAATAGATTGTGTACTTAGGATTGTGTACACCAATAAACGTTGTGATGATTTTCACCTGATACCCAAATGTTCATTACCTAAAAATATACGTGTAAATCTCTTACCCACATTGTTTACTGTGTAAAAAATTAGCGCAATAAATACAACAATCATTTAACAGCTATAAGTTGTAGGCCTATATTTAAATATTGTACCATAGAAGTAGTCATTTTGTATATGAAAACTTGCTCCCACTCTTGCTGCTGATCATTTTAATGTTGAAAGTTATATATTCACTTAATATGTTATATTCATACCGACATTGTATTTGTGTTGCACCCCATGACCCACAAATGCCTGAGTAATAAAATAAATATTGTCATTGTGATTGCATGTTCGCCTGCCTGTTTTTTATCTGCCTGCCTGCTGCCTGCCTTTCGTTTGCCTGCCTGTCCGCTTGCATATCTGTCTTTTGTCTGCATGTCTGTCTATTTTTGTATGCATGCTTGCTTGTTTGTCGGTCTTTTCTATGCCTGCTTGCCTGTCTGTCTTGTATCTAACTGCCTGCTTGCCTGTCTGCCTGCCTACCTGTCCTATTTCTGACTGACTGCCTGCTTGCTTGCCTGTTTGTCTTCTTTATGCCTGCCTGCTTGCCTGTCTGTCTTGTATCTGCCTGCCGGCTGGCCTGTCTGTCTTTTGTCTGCCTGCCTGCTGCCTACCTGTCGTTTGTCTACCTGCCTGTCTGTCTTGTATTTGCCTGTCTGCTTGCCTGTCTGTCTTTTGTTTGCCTGCCTGCAGCCTACCTGTCGTTTGTCTGTCTGTCTGTCGGCCAGCCTGTCTGTCTTTTGTCAGTGTGTCTGCTGCCTACCTGTCGTTTTTCCGCCTACCTGTCTGCTAGCCTGTCTGTCTTTTGTGTTCCTATCTGATGCCTGTCTGTCTTCTGTCTGCCTGCCTACTTGCCTGTCTTTTGTCTGCCTGCCTGCTGCCTACCTGTCGTTTGTCTACATGCCTGCCTGTCTGTCTTGTATCTTTCTGCCTGCTTGCCTGTCTGTTTTTGGTTTGCCTGCCTGCTGCCTACCTGTCGTTTGTCTGTCTGCCTGTCGGCCAGCTTGTCTGTTTTTTGTCTATGTGTCTGCTGCCTACCCGTCGTTTTCCGCCTACCTGTCTGCTAGCCTGTCTGTCTTTTGTGTTTCTACCTGCTGCCTGTCTGTCTTCTGTCTGCCTGCCTACTTGCCTGTCTTTTGTCTTCCAGCCTGCTGCCTGTTTGTCTTGTATTTGCCTGCCTGCTGCTTTCTTGTATTTTGTCTGCCTGCCTGCTGCCTGCCTGTCTTGTGTTTTCCTGCCAGCTGCTTGCCTGTATTTTGTCTGCCTGCCTGCTTGTCTGTCTTTTGTCTGCCTGCTTCCCTGCTTGCCTATCTAGCATGTGTTTGCCTGTCTGCTGCCGCCTGTCTGTCGTTTGTCTGTCTGCCTGTCAGTCTTTTGTCTGCCGGCCTGCCTGTTGTTTGTCTGCCTGCTCGCCTAGCTGGCTCTTACACTGGATAACAGTACGTTCTATCTCAGTCACTGAAAATATTAAAAGGGTCTCTGGATAACTGTGACCTGCCAACCCCAGGTGTTGGCACATTGCCAGGTCCACTCAGCAGCCAGGCTTGAAAACATAAGTACAATTCTGAAACTCCCACCATACTTTTTTGGGGAGCGGATTTACTGGCATTGCCCGGCAAACACCACACGTTGACCCAATTCTGGGATGATGTCGGCCCAGCGTCATAGACGGTTGGCCATTAGCCCAGCATTGAGTTACCCTGTTGTGTTTGCTGGGTCGCCAGTCGATACTTTTCAATGTGAAGCTGTAGATTAGAAGTGTCTTTATATAGACATGTGTCACTGCTAATGTAGTGTATACCTGCCCTGCATAATATATATTTATTTGTTTTAGGAACTGGATGCAATAGCTACAGACCCGGATTGTCTACACAAATTTTTCCTGACAGGTTTCAGTGAATTTGCCACTCTGAGCTCTCAGATCGAAAAAAAGCTGTGCAACGGTAGGGCAATAGAATTCTAGTTTGGATTACAAATTTTGGTATGATTATTCTGTTATATATCAACATTTACAAAAAAGAAAATCGCTGAAACACTAACTCACTCAAAATATATATATTTTTGTAGCTCCTGTGATTTTTCAAACCGTCAATTTTACTGTATCTGACAAATGAAACCCGGGGAGAGTCAGAATTGTAGACTGCAAGTCTCTCAGGAGGGCGCCACTATACAGGTAAACAAAGAAAGGAACCGAATAGAACCCAGTAAACACAAAACATTATGTTTACTGGGAGATTATAACATTGATTTATTTTACCACCTGCTGGTGAAAAAATCACCACCAGAATCTCTGTTCTGGTATGACTCGACTGACCGTGATAATATTTTTGACACACATTCACAGCAAACAGTAGCCTTTACATGGGTCTTACAAGTCAGAGGATGTGCTGACTGATACTGGAGTGCCAGTTGTATGTATATAGTATAGGAGCCAAGTAGCGATGGCTGACATATCTAAACCGACTGATATATGTAGCTATCATAATCGTCACTGACTAAACAATTATTACAGTAAAGAAACATTCAGTCATTCTGGATGATTGATTTTTTATTTCAGTCAATCACGTTAAATTCCTTGTCCTCTCCAATCCCTGTTTACTATATTTCTGAATGACGTTTCTCTATATCGCAGATAATAACGGACGTGGGAAAAATCATATTCTACATTGCGCACAACACTTACCCCAGCAGCACGTACTACGAGGCGAAGGTGGAGGCGTCTCCAGGAAAACCCGCCCTCATCTAGATTGGGTATGACCAGGACGGAGAGGTGTTCTGTAACTACAAGGCGATCAATGTCACAGCCGAGGAAAGCGAAGTGGAGATAGAAGTAGAACCAGGCGGTAAGTTTGCCGTGCTTTGTGGAGTCCATTCCACTAAGACTAATTTAAACTTGTCTGACATAAATAAGAAAAAGTTAAGCTAATCTTTATTTTAAGATTCTTAGTTGGATAGGCCCCTGATGCTCTTTCTGTCAGATACCGAGTTATCCTACGGAGTTACCGAGAATCACAGTTTGATTGTAGATCATTGTGTATCCAGTTTATCAGGCCTAAATATCCACATTGGATACAAAACTTAGATTTTCAGGGTTGTGTGATGCATTCAAGAACCTCGCTGGTCATCACCACTGCCTCCTTTAAAAGTAGTTGAACTAATGTTAATTCCATCACTATGCCACGTGTTTGGCCATGTGTAATACTTGGTCCGACCATGTCGTTTAGAATGTCAAGGCCACCATTTTTTTAGGCATTTCCATATTGGCCAGATGCAAATCATATCAAATTTATGAATGTTTCTAAAAGAACATATTCTACAGTGTATGCGATCATGGCCAAGAACTGCGCTTTGTGAGGCTGCTTCGAGTGTAGCAAAAGGCCTTTGCGCGACTTTGTTGCATGAGAAAGCACTATTAATAGCCACCTGTGATTTCCACATCACGATGCCAGATTTCCTGCAACGTCGATGTTGTTTAGTACCTTGTTTTCGTCTTTAATTTAACATTATTGATTCTAGAACATCATGATTTTTACCCTAATCCACTTTAATCCGTTAAAGGGACTAGTCCACAAACAAGTTTTAGTCCCGATTGTCAAAAAATAATGATTATACCAGATTGTTAAGAATAAAAGCCACAATTCAGTAACTGTTGACTTTGTGTCGATCGCGATGAAAACTATATTGTTAGCTAGCTAGACATTCAATTATAATTTAGAGAGTATTTTTCACAATTAATAAAATAACATTATTCATGTGGATCTGTTTTTATGTTTTTCTTGTCTCTATTTTCCACAGAAGTCAACAACTGCCTGAACGACACGTCCCAGTGCGGTGAAAATGGAAACTGCTCCTCCACACTGGACTCCTGGTACTGCAAGTGTGATAAGGGCTGGCAAGGCAAATACTGCGACCAATGTGAGTCACACATCCCTGGCCCAATTTAGTCTACCTGCACTCAAACGAGGCAAAAGGGCCATATTCATTGTAATTATATTTGTAATTATACCATCACTCATTCTTGTGTTGGTATTGGAAGAGCATAGCAGTGAACTTACTTACTTTGCCATTTATGTAAACTGGGAGGGGGCAGCTTTTTATTCAGATATGGTACATGCTATATATTCATAAAAAAACACAATTAATCAATTTTCTTCAAAAACCACAATGTCATTATTAAAAATATATTATTAATAATTGAGCGGGTGCTACTAGTGGGATATTGCTGTTTATGCAGACGTAATATTTGTTAGCTGATAGACTGTGTGTACGCTCTTTTGCCTGCCTAGTCAGCTGCTAGTCTTGTGTATGCGAGTTGCCATGGAGGTACAGGTGCACGCGCATGTTCTATGCTGGTAGCGTATAGGCCTTACAGGGGAGGGGCAGGGAGTCGCTGGTATACTTTGCTAATATGCGGGTGTACATCTGGCTGAGGAAGAGTGAGCTGTGATGTTTAGCAAGGTGATTAGTTTGTGTGGACATGTAGGCCTATATTGTAGCCAAACTGTAGACAAATAATAAAAATGTTTTCAATATTCTGTGGATAAGTGATAATACTAGTAATAACATGATTTTTGTCGTGCGATAGGCATTTTTATTCGCCCTCCACAGATTCCAGCAACCCGCGGCTTTGCCTTGGCATCTGCGTCAGGCTGATGAAAATGCCTATCGCACTCAAAATAATGTTATTGTTATATTAGCAAACATATGCAATGGTACCTCAATTCGTAATGTGACGGCCAGTACAATCAAAAATAAAAACCCTACTAAATTCATTTAAATATCAGTGTTCATAAGCGAGTACGGCATTCATACATCTTCATTCAGTTGAAATGTGTTTCACCACCTCACCCAGGTGCTGGCATAGTTATCATGTACGACAAGCGTAAGAGTCAGTGCTCAAAATAGTATTTTTTGTGTACACATCAAATAAATATAACTGACAATTATCTGTCATCTGTTTCCAGCACCAAATCCAGAGATAAAATAGCTACAAGGTGTTCTATACCATGTAGCCAAAGAGACACATATAAAGCGAATTAAACCACTAAACGCTGTAGTTGTTTATATATGTAAAAACAATAGTAGAAACTACATGGTCTATCAATCTACACATGCATACATCCCTAAATAAAAGTATTACAATTAGCATAGAATGCATCGGCTGACGTCAGCTCATGTAGTCGTCGCGCAGCCGGAAAATGCTAATCCAGATAGATATTCAATACACTATTATGTAATACACGTTATTACTCCCATGTGTGAATATTACACCTAAAAGAACTATTATTTGACAAGAATCAAAATATTGGTCATGGTTGGTCTTTATATAAAGGCTTGATTATATTATATTCCCATGTGCGAATTTTTCTCCCAGAAGAACTATTATTTGACAAAAACTTGACAAAACTGTTGGTTATGATCTGTGTGAGCCATGTGTGAATTTGTTTTCACCACAGCCACTGGGAATTGTCCAGATGGATGCATCGAGTTCAATAAAACCTGTTATTTCGTGTCAGAAGAGACAACGACTTACACCAACGCCACCTTGGAGTGCGAGGGCATGAATGGAGATCTGACAAGCGTCCTCACCTCGCAGGAAAATCAGTTCCTTGCCGATAACAAGTAAGTCATATGTCATTTCCACTTTAACCGCAAAAGCGCTGAATTTATGTAGGCTATAAGCCACGTAGAAAGGAGAACGTTTTTTTTCAATTTAAAATCATCATAAATGTCTTAGTCAGCTGTTTTCGCCTAATTTGAATACTTATGTTATATGTGTACGGTCATTATAAGTATTTTTATTCCCACAGTGCGGGGATCGGCTTGTCAGAATATGAAGGTAAGGTTTGATTCCTACATTATGTTGTATATTTTCCAGGATTCCTAGTGGCCGTTATTGGATAGGGCTAACCAGAGACGAGGCTTCAGCTCAGGCAGATGCTGATGTTTGGAGCTGGGTGGATGGAAGTCCTTACAGCTGGACTAACTGGGCTCCTAAAAACCCGAAACTAGACACACGGTGCGCAGTTATGCTGAGGCTCAACGGAGTCTGGACAGGTGTGGACTGTGACGATAAGAGCCATAAGTTTATCTGCAAAAAGGTGCGTTAATTCGATTATAATATACAAAGTGTGCAATTGGATAATGAAGTGGAAATTAATTATTATTTTTTTTTCGAAAACGGATGTCGGGAAGAAATAATTTCCAAAAATTTGCAACCCTTAAAACGTTATGCACTACTATTGTAGTTCTAAATTTATTATATTAGCAGTTCAAATCACTTGATATTGGGAACGATTTGAGCGTTTAAACATCAAGCTTTGTTGTTTGATGTCCTTCAACCGCCGGTGTCGCATATACGCGGGTTTTCATTTTTTATTAGCACATCAAGAAACACTTCTTAAACATGTTGAAGATAAAATATGACATTAATCAGCAATATTTGCAAACAGTTGACCTCCATTTTGTCAAATCTGAATAATTTTCACTCACTTGAAGTTGTGGATCCCGTCAGCGAAACACAACTTCAAGTGGGTGAAAATTTAGATTGAATAATTTGGCGGCTAAAGGGTTGAACAAATATTCGCCCCGCATTTGCAGCAAGACACAACTCCAAGTGGGTAATAATTTAAATTAATTAACTTTTCTTGGCAATGTGTGATCCTGAAAAAATAACCTTATTGTAGCCTTTGACGTGTTTTATTGTCAATAATGTACAAGTAGGAATATAATAGATCAGGCTATTGTGAATAAGCTTGAAACAGTCAGTAATGGTAGATCATTGGACTGTACCATCATGCAAAGGGCCCGATACTGGAATAAGATTGAAGCTCGCTAATGTATTATCAATGGGATTTTTGTGACTTTTGACCTTGTCATACACGCTGGTGGTCCGATCCCCTATTAAATATTGCGTACTTGGATTCATGTGACATTTTCAAAGTCTATTATAATTTTTTTGATATTTTTTCAATTCGCACACATATGGGTCACCAGTCCATTAATGGCTCATTTCGACTTATAATGGATGAAGATGACTTGAAATGGGTGACAAGTGAAGAAAATGTATTGCTACTATTAAAACAGTTCCATGGAAATTTTCGCTCTAAAAGCCCTAGGAGAAGGAAATTGAGTCATTCTTTACAGATGCAAAATTATGCTTTGATGCAGCGTTGGGGTTTAAGAGGTTAAATGTTGTTTACGTTTTTTTTCAGATTCCACAAGAAACTGGTCGTGAGTATTCAGATTTTTGTCTCAGTTTTCTTAATTATAACAACCGAAAGCTTATAAACACATGTGTGTGTCCTAAATATATATGGCAAATATAAAGCCCCACTAACGTTACTCCGCCAAATATAAGTTTTCCCATTCACCATGTTCACAGAGAAATAGAAAATCATCAAGTGATTATTTTTCTCGCCTATACGCGAAGGCTTTGTTATCGTTTTTGTGGACAAGATTTACAATCGGGTTCGAAACACTGGCG
>OZ024904.1:97313068-97578068 GCA_964017125.1 Flabesymbios commensalis | reverse complement strand
GTGCTCTGTGGCTTAAAACAAAACAAAAAGAAATTGAGACAATTTTACGGGCTTTGTACCTTTTCTAATTCGTCGCTCTAAATAATAACAAAATGCCATATTTCGAATACAATTAATAATAAGTCCATCTGAAAAACGTCACTTAATATAATTTAATATTATCATGATTGTTTTAGCTACGTTTAACATCAGGGCATTTCCATTAAGATTTGGGTTGGTATTGCTGTAGCGCCGCACCCCCTCCTCCTTCAATGTCCTCAAAACACGAAATTAATATATTACAGCCAAACTGTCCTCTGAAAAAAAAAACATTTGAAGCTTTATACCCTTTTAGAGCTTTAAAATCTGTATGTGCCAGCTGTGGTGTTTGAATTTTAGTTTATTTTTGGCGCACAGCCCCCCTCTCCCTCATTAGTGAATTCTACTGGATCTGCCACTGTATTAAAAAACAGTGGTTCATCCCACTAAACATCTCAAGTTGGCGATTATCTTAACTCATCTCACTTTTATTAGAACAGTTGAGATTCATCTGAACTTTTCTATGATTAGTCTTAGCTAAGGTTTTGAGATGTTCAGTGGGATGAAATGAACCCCATGGCATTTCGTCAGGATTAAAATTGATGTGGACTCGCAGCTCACTGCGAATGAGCATACGAGACACTTAACTATCTGGGCATTAAGTCAAGGAGCGCCGAGTATATTCGGATCTACGAATCTATCGTAATTGAGTTCTTTCTTCAACTTAAAATACACAAAATAGGTAGCCTACATATGTCGCAAAGTTTGATATAGAAGTAATAGCCATGCAGTGTCATGGAAAAACTTTTATATTGAGCCCGACCTGGTCAGTATATCAAACAATTATATATCATCTATGACAATTGAGTCATAATTATTCCAATACAAAGGCAAGCTGATTTTGTCATCGCATGCTCAGGGGTTTTGTCAAGTTAAAAAAAATACAAAAATCCGAGAAAAACTCGGAAGTGGGTGGGTGGATCCAGCCCCAACTGGGATTTTTTTTTTTTTAGAAATTTTGTGTTTTTTGTGTTGTTTTTTTCATGTTTCCAATATGTTTCAAAAAAAAAGAAAAAATTGGATAGGCGGGTGGGTGAGCGTTGTCTGTCCAATTCGAGTTTTTCTCGGATTTTTGGATTTTGACAAGACCCCTAAGTGTGTTATCGGGACTAAGTACTATCGGCCGTGATCATTATGGCGGTCTGGCTTTATGGTTCACTCGTCTACATCACGTATATTTAACCATTACAACGACGGTATATTTTAGTATAAACCATGGAGACCAAAAAGGTTTTTTTTCAATTTGAAATCATCATAGATGTCTTTGGTAGGTCTTTCTGCTTCGTTTGAATAATGTTATGGGTCTACGGCCATTAGAAATATTTTAATTTTCCTGCAGACGTCAGATCATGACGTATAAAGACAGTCTCTGTGCTGAATGGATTAAAAACGTTAATATTGCCAATTTCCAAATTCAAGATATGACATTTAGTTATTACAAGACAAAGGCAAACTGCAGTGAGCTATTTTTGTCATCTAATTCTAAGTGTAAAGGGGAAATATCAAGACAAAGTACAATTGCCCGTGATCATTATGGCGGTCTTTCTTTGGTTCAGTCGTCCATAATGTATATTAAACCATTACAACATACGCTAGATATATGTTTGTATGAACCATGGAGACAAAAGGGTTTTTTATCAATCTGAAGTATCTTAGCTAGCTCTTTCCTCTTCATTCGAATACCTATGTTATGGGTTTACGACCATAACCTTTAAAATTCTTTCAGTGCAGGGTTCGTCTCTAGACGTCAGAACATGACGTCTAGAGACGGTTCCCGAGCTGAAAAAGAAATGAATGGGATTTTAGGCCACTTTTGTGCATATATAGGCTAAACTGGGCCAGGAGAACTTCCTGAAGATGGTTTGATGACACTGCCAGACGCAAGATTCGAAATTCGAGCCCTGGCGGTCTGAGGCCGAGCACGCTACCTCTCGGTCAAGGAGGCTCCCAACAATATTTAATCTTAACGAGTGGGCGGGGAAATTTTTTGTTTTTGTGAAACTTGAAGGTCACAGTGGGTTCGAACCTGCGATATCTGACTTTCCAAGCAGGCAGCTTTAACCACTGCACAAGGACCCCCGCCCCCCCCCCCGCACTGAAAGGAATAACATTACGCCGAATTCTTATCTGTATTACAATGACAACCTACATACGTTACCGTGCAGCTGTCGAGGTGAATATAAAACAAAACTCTTTTTTGTTGAATAGGAAAAACAACAAGGCCCACTGGCTGGGATTGCAAAGAAATGGTCAAGATTGGGATTGGAGCAATGGCGATCCCACCGGATATACTAACTGGGACAATAATCAGCCTGGTGATGATGAAAACTGCAGCTCGATGAACAAACGTAGCGGCAAGTGGAAGGCGTCCAAGTGTGGCAAAAACAAGAACATGTTTGTTTGCGAAAAGGTAAGTTGAAGGCACGTCGCTTTTCGCCACAAGTATGCTATTCTACCCCTCCATCTAAACAACAAGTGAATGACGGCGGTGATTGGTTTATCTCGTCATGCGAGTGTGAGCCACTCGTCCACAGGTCGGGAGTAGAAAACTTGGTAGAATACGTGGTCCGCTTTAGACATACTATCACGAATATAATTATATATTCTTGATAATAGCCTTTGAGAGCGCATGTCCAGCAAAGACGACACGCTGTACCAATTTTGGCTTAACCCTTTAGCCGCCGGTGCCGCATATCTTCGGGTTTTCATTTTTTATTACCACATTAAGTACCATCTTTTAAACATGTTAAAGATAAAATGTGACATCAATCAGCAATATTTGGGAACAGTTGACCTCCATATCGTCAAATCTGAATAATTTTCACTCACTTGAAGTTGTGGATCGCGTCAGCGAGACACAACTTTAAGTGAGTGAAAATTCAGAAAATAATTTGGCGGTTAAAGGGTTAATGTTGGCCAGCGTCGCAGACGATGTGCCAACACTAACCCGACAACATATCGTGTTTGTTGCGATATATTTTGACAAATATTCCTTAAGTCAACAATTTCATCTTTAAATGAAAATAATTGAAAAAAATACCCATTTAAAGATATTATGTTTAAAAACCGAAAAAAAACGCGGCACATTGCTTGAACACCTTTACTTATTCCCAATGACTTGTTTGTCAATGCGTTTTCCTTTTTGTTTTTCTTAACCCTTGTCAATTTGAAATCGTCATAATTGTATTTCTGCTTCCTTTGTTATATCGGTCTACGACCTTTATATTTTTGTTTCCTCTTCCAGTGCGGGGAGCGATTTAGACGTCAGAATCTGAACGACTATGGATGTCGGATTCTGACGTCTAAAGGCGGTGCCCGCACTGAAAGGGTTGAATGCCACAGCTTGTTAATTATAACTGTTTTCATTGCAGGAATGCTAATCGAGGACTTGGAGAAAGAACGATTTATATATTAAAGGCGTCCAGCTCCATCTCCACCAATCCGATGTCGAGTTTGAAAAGTTGACTTATATATGAAACTTTCTTCGCGCTCCCCACCAATCAGATAGCGACTATTAAGTTATCTTTTAATATGGGGCATCTACATTCCACCGATACAAAATCTTTAAATGACTATTTAAAACTAAATTGTGTTTGTGCTCAGCTGGCAAAAGACTCACGTCAGTTATATTTGATTCCACCTGAATGTTTGAATGGCGACAACGATGTTGTTGTAATGTTTTCCCAACGTTGCACACGGTGGGCCAATATCACAGCAACATTGAGTCAGCATTTTGTGTTCGCTGGGCGGCGGCATTGACTTGTGTGTCGGCTTAGCTGCTATGAACATATTTCCATGTATCACATAATTATGCTATTACATAGAATCTTCGGTTTAGTTAATTCCCTTCTCTAAAAAAATTCTTTAATTTCGAAATTTACATGAAACGTGCCTGTGAGAAGGAGGTTTATCATACAGATGTGTATTATAATTTTGTATTATAATTTTGCATTGTTGCAGAACAACCATTTTGTATGTCTTCGCATATATCCAGGATTATTAAATATTATTCAGATACTAGTTTCCGCCCAAGTATGGCATATTACCCCTCTTTATACAAAGCATGACGGGCTGTGATTGGTTTATTCCGCCATATGACAGAGTGAATCAGTCATTTTGTAAAGGTAAAATACCATACTAGGTCAATAGCTTTGATAATATATTTAGATTGTTAGCCTGGGGTGTTAAATGGTGGCATCTGCCACTTAATAAAATGGCAAATTAGCCTCTTTAATCATGTTAATCCCTAAGTGCAGAGCGTGACGATTTTATACGTCTCTGCTATATTTTACATGGATCATGAATGCTTTACATTATTGTATAAATCAAGGAGCTTGTATGGATGGAGATGCTGTGGCGTCACAGCCCTGAAGCCACCCACGGCAGCGGCCGCCATTTTGGCTCACCCAAAACATTGGTATACTCCGCGTGATATCCATTGCTCAAGCGTATTTTTCTATTCAATTTCACAGTACTTAATATACTTTTCACAATGCCTGCTTGTTCAGCGCATGGTTGTACAAACCGACCAGATAGAGATCGAAAACGTTTCTAAGTAGCCTTATCAGTTTTTTCTACATGTTTTCGGATGTGCATGGATGGAATGTTGAGATAAGGATTAGTAGGGTACTATGGCTTCTGTATACAGTATGTATATGTATGGATCCCGGGCAGAGATAGAGGGTTGTTTAGTAAAGGGGTCTAGATGTGGGGGGGGGGGGGGGTTGGTCTCGTGTCGATATAAGTTATTTCGTTTCTGAGTAAAAAGAGAATGGTGGATGACAGTTTACTGTCACAACAAGACGATGAGGATATATACATTCCAAGTGAAAAAAAATTGTCTTGTTGTCTTGTTGAGAAAATAGTTGCGTATATAGGTGGTTTTGTATGTTTTGAATTAAAGAAGTCGTTTCATTGTGAAACATGTGCTAATGCTCTGATTGACTTGACGACATCTTCACTCTTTATTCATTGATTGCACTAAAAAGCACAAGTTGTTTGACGACACCTTCAGCTAATGTTATTGATATTTGTAAGATAAGTGAGAATTTGTTTCGACAGTATGTCGCTTCTAGTGGTAGCGAGGGTATGTCAAATACCGCATGTCACAAGCTAGTTCAGTCAGTTATGAAATATTATATCGAAAAAAATATCTCTTCAAGCATTAATGACCATATGTTGCAAAACGAAGGTTACAACAGTCATTTTGTTTTACTCCTTAAATCTGTAGTTCAGAAATATTTACAAGTTCGCTATTGTAAACAAGTAAACAATATAGAGTGAAGTTGAAGGAGAGAATTAAAATCATCTAAAAGTCATCAAGTTTTGAACAGATTAGTGATATTTTCTGGACAATAATACTGATTAGAAACATGTTTTCATAATGGTCAATGATTCTGACTGTTTTTAAAGTTTTTTGTGCTTATTAGGTTTTTCATTTTCCACTGTGTTGTCATGCGTTGTTTCCCGTGTGCATATTGTTATTATTTTATATGTTATATGCCCAAAAACCTATTAAAGTATAATTAATAATAATAATTATAAACGAATCCATATAATTATAACACGTACCTACATTGTGGTCAATGATTCTGACCGTTTTTTTTTTAGTTTTTGGTGCTTATAGGGTTTTTTATTCTTCACTGTGTTGCCATGCGTTAATTTGTTTCACATATATATAAAACAGTGTGGATATACAGTATTTTGCAGGGCATTTAATTACACCATTCAAATACGTTGCCTTCGTGGTTCCGTTAGTACTAACTTATTATGCGTTGTAAATGTGCTATATCGTTATTAACACATTTTAAGTATATAATAACTATATAACGATGTTGCTATCGTCCTGAAATTCAAGGTGGGTTTTAACCCGGAAGGACGAAATATTGCTCTACAGGAATTCCATTGTAATAAATTGATCTATGCCTACTTTAAATAATATTTTTACGTGGTGATTGTTTCTTCTCATTATGAGTTTATTTTAGATTCACCAATTTAAAAACGTAGGCAAATAGGCCTATGCTTCACATATGAGAAGGGGAATAAGCAGAAGTCTCCTTAAAAAAAAATATTTATAAGACTTCTAAATACCGTAGGCCTACAAGTATAGACAATTATTAGCCAAACAATTTATTAAAAATGTTCTTTTCTTTTGCCCCCTTAGTTGGCACCCCTCTGAGTGGTATATATAGTGGAGTCTATAATAAGTATCCCAGAAAATGAGACCTTCACTAAGGTGTGGTTCATTCGCAGTCTACGACGTTGGCAAAACATTAAAACAACATTTCACAACGCCTCCCTAGTAAACACAAACATTTTTAGAACCTTTGTACAACGTCGGCCCAACGCCTTCGACGATGGGCCGACATTGTCCAATTTTTTGTATTTTCTGGATCTTCTTTACCGGGATTCATAGTGCCAGCAGTCATGAGTACAGACTATCTTATCGTTTTTTGAGTAAATCAAGATGGCCGCTGGGTGCACGGATTGGCTTCACTCACTGCTGACACAGAATCAGTCACGTCGCCTCTCCACTCATATAACCTCCTTGGTATAAATTAATATTGATGTATTTTTGTGTTTTTCTAATAAGTAATAACCAATACGTGATATTTTGCATTTTTGCACCAGTATATTGTTCAGAAAAAGGGAGTATCGTCCGATATTATCCGATTTAGGGACCGCGTTTTCGAATGATGATAAGATCTAATCCTAACTATTCTACTAAAATTCGAACATTTTCATAGATCGTCGTTAATTTGTACAGGTGTTGCAAGGGTAAAAATAGACAAGAAATTTAACAAAAGTTACAGTACTAAAGTTAAGATCCTAACTTGGTTCGAAAATATGGCTCCTAATTATGTAAAACTGCTGCTTGTGCAGCTGTGTGGTTTTTGGTCGGCAACAATTATTTAGAGACAATTAATTGTCTCTAAATTTGGCCATAATTAAAATAATTCTAGATTTCTACATTATAGAGAGTATGCACGCTCTTTTGTTAGCAAGATATAATTAATTACGATTCAATATTTATTTTAACTATCGAGTCACCAACGTCAAATTGATTTCATTGAACAAAAATAAATCACATTTTTTAAAAGAATAGCCGATCTAAATACTTGACATTATAGGAGCTGTCAGATTTTGTGGAGACAATTAATTATACATTACAAAATTACATCATTACATTAGTCCAGGAGCACTAGGGTTCAAACTGTAAAAAAGGTAGAAGCTGAATTTTTCACATGTGCCAAATATCTTGAGGATGAATATACAAAAGTCCACACGTTTTCGGTGTGTACTTTCCGCAGAATGCCGATTTTTCAAAAAGGCTGTCACAAAGCCTTCAAAGAAATATTTTATTGAGGCCTTTTGACCAAAATATGTTTTGTAGTTGTTCTATTATCTACGAAATTAATTTGAATGAAACGTATTAGCATCAAATCAAAATGGACGCCCTCTGTCATCTTACATCAATAATCTAAAGTAATAAAACAATTGTAACAAATATTAATACACTGGTTAAAGTAGAATGGGTTTTTTATATTTCAATGTCATCTAGAGGTCAATAGATAAACTGGTTTCCAATGACCACCATGTGGTTATTAGTCCAAGATCAACATATTCGAAAGCTCGCTCAAAATGGTCGGACCGGACACGGCCTCCTGTACTTGTTCAAAGGTGACATATCAGCCCTTATATAGTATGAATAAATTTGTGACAAATAAATCAAAGTTGCCACAAGGTGGGGCACAAGTGTTTCCTTATATGGGGTGATTGGCTATCATGTAACCCTCTGAGAGGGTCACATGATAGCCAATCACCCCATATAAAGACATAATTATTCATACCATATAAGGGGTGATGGATCACCTTTAATACTATTTTTCTGTTCGCTTGGACCCTTGGGAGTCTAGTAAGTAAGTAAAATTTCTGCTTTACTTCACTTTTCGGCCAGTATGGCCATTTAAGTGAAAATTCCAGGTATTACAATATCCCATATTGTATAGTCAAAGTAGTAAAGTAAAGACAAAGCCAATAAAAGCATGATCGTACTAAAAAATTCAGTTTAAAGTGTTTGATATGATAAGATGACGATGCTCCTGGCACCTATATGTAACGAGTCTGATGACATGTTGTAGCGCCTGCACTACAACACAGTTTAATGAGTATAAAAATATCAGTATAAATAATGTAAAATATGAAGTTATTATAAAATGAACGACTTATCAAGTCACTATATCTCCATGAAATTGGAGTGATTGTGTAAAAACTACAAGTCTAAGTTTAATAATTAAAACATGTAATATAGGTTACATTCCCGAAGGAACTGAATAATAAAACCTGCAGGGGTGTCCCTGAATAGCTCAAATAAGGAATTAAATGCAAAATACTTCCTTCTGATGTGCGCATATTTCGCACAACTGAGAAGGACATGTCTTACAGTGAGACGAGTATTGCAGCACATAGGTCGCAATTCTCCTCTCAATAAATAGCCGTTTGTGAAATAGGCATGGCCAATTCTGGCCCTGCATAAGACAACGTCATCTCTTCGGCGTTCCATTGGTGTAAAAGATCGCTTAATGATTGGCTGTACCTCGAACAATTTGCTGGTGACATTGATGTTCCATTCACCTTGCAAAATGTCATCAAGGTAGACAGAGATGTTATACTTGAAATCAGTATATGGTATATAATAAAACTGTTTTGTCTTATCCAGGGCAGCCTTGGCCAAAACATCAGCCCGTTCATTACCCTGTATTCCAATATGGCTGGGTACCCAGCAGAAAACAATGTCCTTGTGCCCAGACAAGTAGTGACACATATGCAAAATATTGGAAACAATTGGGTTGTTGAGTTTTTGACTCTTAAGAGCCTGCAATGAAGATAGCGAGTCTGTGATGATCATGAACTCCTCGTCACTACTATCCCAGATGTATTCGATGGCAGCTTCAATAGCTAACAGCTCTGCTGTGCAAATTGAAGCCTCATCGTTAATGCGGCAGCTAAATTCATGATCACAGACAAAGGACATAGCTGTCCTCTTGTCTTCCTTTGATCCGTCAGTATACACCTTCCGGTGCCTCGGAAATCTACAAAATAACTCAAGCAACATGCTCTGGAAGACAAGGGGACAGGTGTCTCCTTTCCTGAGATCTGAGAGGTTAAAAAGTATATTAGGCTGCTGGAGAAGCCAGGGTGGACATTCTGGTGGGCGCACAACGCTAATTGCGTCGAGCTCCACCTCCATGTCCTCCAGATGGGGTTGAAGCCTTATACCCAAAGTAGGTATAGTCCCTGGCTTGTTATTAAACAGTCTCTTGTACTCTGGGTTGACAACACACGAGTATGCGGGGTTCTCAGGATTTGCTTTCATCTTCATATAGTATTGCAGGCTCAGCTTCAACCGGCGAGTCTCTAAAGAGGGCTCACCGGTCTCCACCTGAAGACTTTCGATTGGTGATGTTCGAAATGCCCCTGAGCATAATCTCAAACCTTGGTTCGCGATTGGATGAAGTACTGCTAAGTACGATCGTCTCGCTGAACCATAAACAATACAACCATAATCCAGTTTGGATCTGATGTGAGACCGGTAAATCCTCAGTAAGGTTGTCCGGTCACCACCCCAATCCTTGCTGGATATAACTCGTAGTAATTGTAATGCTTTCCTACACTTATCTTTCATATATTTGATGTGTGGAATAAAACTGAGCTTCTTGTCGAAAAACAGACCAAGAAATTTGACCTGCTCTTCAACAGGAAGCTGTTGTCCATATAGTTTGAGATTAGGCTCAGGCTGTAAGCCATTTTTTTTGCAAAAATGTACACATAAAGTTTTTGTGGGAGAAAATTTAAAGCCGTTCTCATCCGCACAAGTCACCAACTTATCGAGGCAACCTTGCAGGCGCCGCTCAATTATTGCCATATTGCTTGACTGGCAGTAAACAGCCAGATCATCAACATATAATGATTTTTCAATATCGTCTGGTAAAGCATCAATTATACTGTTTATTTTAACGGTAAATAGAGTTGGTGAAAGGATACTACCTTGTGGGACACCCTCCTCCTGTGGATTTAGTGTAGAGTGGGTGTTGTCTAAGCGGACTTTAAATTTTCTCCCCTTTAAAAAATTGTCAATGAATAAG
This sequence comes from Flabesymbios commensalis, assembly GCA_964017125.1. NCBI lineage: Eukaryota > Metazoa > Annelida > Polychaeta > Terebellida > Flabelligeridae > Flabesymbios > Flabesymbios commensalis. The sequence continues at coordinate 97,567,845 of OZ024904.1, read as the reverse complement.
GGTAATCTACCCTTCAGGCCCATTTCATGGAGATCTTTCATGATACCACCCTTCCATGTGGTATCATAGGCCTTTTCTAAATCAAAAAATACTCCAACTGTATGTTGATTTTTAACAAAACCTTGACGGATATAAGTCTCTAGTCTGACCAAATGGTCTGTGGTGCTCTTTCCTTTTTGAAAACCACATTGATATTTAGTTATTATGTTATTGTCTTGTAAAAACCATGTGAGACGATGATTGATCATGCGCTCCATGATTTTGCAAAGACAACTTGTCAATGCTATTGGCCTATAATTATTAGGATCTGTTCGATCTTTTCCAGGTTTAGGGATCGGGATCACTGTTGCTTCTCTCCATCCATCTGGGAAATCCTGAGATTGCCACAGATCATTCAAGAGTAGAAGCAACAGATCAAGTGATACATCAGGCAAATGTTTCAGAAACTGGTAGTGAATTTCATCAGGGCCAGTTGCCGAATCAGTTGCCTGAGCGATAGATTTAATTAATTCTCGTTTAGAGAAATCAACATTGTACTTTTCGTCATTATCTGACTCAAAGTCCAATGTGTTCTCCTTCTCCTTGTCCCGAATCTTTCGAAATTTTTCCTGATAATGATCTGGCGATGATTTAGCAGCGAAGGATGTCGCCAGCGTTTCTGCAATATCCATTTTATTGGTTATTGTGTCAGAATCAGTGACAAGGTACTTGATGGTTTTATCTTTCTTCTTGCCACTGATTCTGCGCAGCATTTGCCAAGTATGTTTTGCCGATGTATTATTATTTAGTGTGGAGACATATGTTCTCCAAGATTGCCGCTTGGCTTCACTGATTGTGCGGCGAGCTTTAGCGTAATCTTTCTTATATCCGTCAAGGTTTTGTCTAGTTGGATGTTTTTTAAATTTTTGCAAGGATTTTTTCCTTTTGTCTATTGCCTTTCGGCAACCTTCGTCAAACCAGGGTTTGTCGAGTTTTTTGGGAACTGTCGAGGTTTTGGGTATGCTTTTATCTGCTATATTGTGTAACTTGGCTGTAAAAAGGGCTATAGGGTCATCAACCCCCTCTTCATTCTCAAATTGTGAGATTGTGAGGCTCTCCCCACAAGACTGTTGGAAGGCCTCCCAATCTGCTCTGTGCAGCCTCCAATGCTGCACTCTTTCTTCAACAATAGAGTTGTTGCTCTCTATAAATATAGGATAATGATCACTGCTACAGAGATCCTCGTTGACCCTCCAAGTGTAATCCAAATATAAATCGGGATCACACAAGGATAGGTCAATGGCTGTTGCAGTTCCTGAAGCAGGGTGCAAATAGGTGGTAGTATCATCATTAAAAATGCAGAGATTTCCCTCTGAGAGGAAGTCTTCTATTATTCTGCCCCGTGGGTTGATGTCCCTACAGCCCCACATTGTGTGGTGCCCGTTAAAATCTCCCAGTAGCATGAAGGGTTTGGGCAATTGTTTTACCAGCTGCCTCAACTCCACAACATCTACTGAGCGGCTCGGCGGTAAATAAACAGAGCATATCGTCATTGGCCTGTGACAGTTTATGTTAACCGCCACAGCCTGTAAAGTTGTATTCAACGTGATCTGTTGATGTGGTGTTCCATCCTTTACAAGGATGGAAACCCCCCAGCAGGCCCTTTCATTATTGGCAGGGCCAAAACAATTGATTATTGAATAGTTTTTAAAACTTATGTTAGTGTTAGGTTTTAAGTTAGTCTCCTGCAGGCACACAGCCGTCGGGCTGTGCTCCTGCAGAAGAATAGCCAGGTCATTGTAGTTTGACCTTAAACCTCGACAGTTCCATTGTATGATTTTGTGGGCCATTATGAATTTTTATGCCTCCCTGGTTTTATCTGTGCTTGGAGTGCAGCGACGGTGTCAGGAGATACGAATACCTCGCTATCGCTGCTATCTGCCTCATGTGAACAGTCCATGGATTCAAATCTATCATGTACAGATATGGGATCATCCATGCCCTTTTGCAGCCGACCGATCCCACTATTATTTGTTTTTGGTTTAACTGTTGTATGCGTGCCTTTCTTTTCTTTTGTTGGTTTTTCTGTTATTGATGGTTTATTCGTTGTTTCCTTTTTCTTATCTTTGCTATTTTGAGGCTGAGTTGTGTTATTCTTTGCTTGTTTGGCATCTTGTTTGGCATCATTTGCTAGTATCTTTGAGGCATTGGGGGTAGCTTTATTGTTTGTATTAGGTTTTGCTGAAGGGGCCGCAGCTGTTTTGGTAACATTTGTTGCACCAGCTGCAGACGTGACCTCCGGTAGGTCAGTCTGGCAACCAACCGACACAACCTGTTTAGCCAAAACGCTGGCATATGATGGTTTTCCAGTTACTCCTTCAACGATTTTACGAGCTTCTGGGAAAGAAATCTTCCGTTCCGTTCGGATACGTTGGATTTCTTTCTCCGTTTTCCATCGGGGGCAATCTCTGGAATAGGCTGTGTGGTTCCCACCACAGTTGGCACATTTTATTGGATAGGTGCAAGAGGAGTCAGGATGTTCCGTCGATTGACCACAGCGTCCACAGACACGCTCTCTCTTGCAACCTTCCTGGTGGTGTCCAAATTGTTGGCACTTGAAACACCTCAAAGGGTGTGGTATATACAATTGTACAGGGCATAGCTCAAATCCAACCTTGATATCAGCCGGTGGCTTTGGGAAGTTGAATGTGAGCACTGCTGTGTTCAATTTAATTATATCTCCATTCTTTCTTATTGTGATAATTTTAGCATCGGAAACTCCTTGTCTTTTTAATTGTGTTTTTAGTTCTTCATTGGTAGTGTTTTTAATTTCTTGGGTTCGAATGACACCCTTTGAGGTGTTTAAAGTCCTGTGAGGAGAAACCTCCACAGGAATTCCAGCTATATGTTTGACTGCCAAGAGCTTGGTGGAGAAGGTTTCTCTGTCGACCTCAATTAAGAGGTCGCCAGACCTAAGCCTTTTGATGTTCTTAGGCTCTCCAACCAAGCCCTCTATGCCTTTTTGTATGGCAAATGTTGAGAGTCTGGAGAGGGATTTGTCCTCATCTCCAGACATCATCAACAAAAAGCGCGGGAAAGTTAGTTTTGCTTTTTGCATTTCGGAAACAATTTTTTGGTACCTTGCAGTATACTCGGCTTCTTCATCTGATGGACTGTTATTTTCTCTCTTTTTTCTTTTCTTTTGATTACTAGTGTTGGGCGGGGGTGGATTGTCATCAGCCATATTGAATTGGTATTGTTTTTCATCACCCTAGCGCTCCACCCGCCTCGGAGCCCTACCAGGGGACAATTTGCCCGCGGTACCCTGCGTTAGAATTGTCAGAGCTACCAGGGTGATATACTCATAGCAAAAGAACAGCAGTTGCAATAACCGCAGTACACATCCTTTCACTTGATTAGCCCATGAGCAACGTGATTTGGTGTTCAGATTCGTGTATATAGTAATGAAAAAGCGCTACCTTTATACATACGTCTTTGATGATGAGATGAGGCGAAACGATAAATAATAAACAAGTATGAACACCAAATCAACGAGACCAGCCGATTGATCTGGCCGGGCCCACCAGACCACCCGTCTCAATGAGATAAGGGCCAAAGTGGTGTGTTGGGAGTATGGAGTCCGCAGGCTCCTACGCCCTCAACCACCAGGATCCCTTCTCCCACCTATACGGGGTGCAACCCACGGCAAACAGGTTGAGGGTGTGTTTAGCCTTCTAAAAGAAGTTACCAGGGGGACCACGTGGAGGTAACACCCTCCCCCCCCCTTGGGAGTCTAGTTTAAAAAACATTATTGACGCTTTTGTACGCGAGCCGTACAAATTTTGTCCGAAAAATATATTTTCCGCTTTTTTTCACAAAAATAATGTTTGTGAAATTTCCATATCAAGGGATATATAGCACACCTACATAACATATGTAAATACATACTCAGAGCAGACCTACATAACATACATCTATGTAAATACATACTCGAGCCATTAATCCACAAAATTAAATGGGATTGATGACAAAATCTTCATTTTTGAGCAATTTGGTGCGTTTTTTTCACGTTTGTTTGCAATATGTATATCAGTTCAAGTTTTTAAATGGAAAAACTGAGTTTATTTGAGATTTAAGTAAATAGCCATCTTCCGTGGTTAGCATAGTTGGGATTTAGTGAAAGAAATGGGATTTTGTAATAAATATCAAATGTTTTATTGCCAGTTATAATATAATTTTGTGAAAGAAGTGTAATTTTATCGTAAATATTAATTGTATTATTACCAATTTTCACCCAATTTTCACCCATAAGGCTGCCTTTCCATTGACGCGTTTGGGTGCGCGACGGGTTGCGTGGCGACGGCCGCTCGGCAGAATTAAAAATCGATCAGATGCAATCACAATGTGGCCTTTCCATATACGCGATTGGCCGCGCGGCGAACTGGAAAGTCCAGCAATCACACATGTAGCGATTTCTGCGTTCAAATTCCCATTTGTCATTTTATATTTTCCCGTGGGAGTTTCCCGTCCTGTCTGGCAGCCCAGCAAACATGAGACGCTGAACCGATGCTGGTTCAATGCTGGACTATCGTCTGCGATGCTGGCCGAACATTTATTCAAAACTGGCTCAACGGCTTATATTTGCTCGTTGCTGTGACACTGAACGCAGGCCAGTAAATACAAAACATTTGTATAACATTTATACAATGCTGGAGCAGCGTCTTAGACGTTGGCCGTCATTGCATCAATGTTAAACAAATGTTTTGTGTTTACTAGGAGTGTGAAGTGATATATAGGCCTATATTGTGCATCATACAAGCTGTAGGCCTATAGTCTTGATCTCCCTCTTATCTCTATAATTTAGTTATAAGCCACGCTTTGAATTTGAATATATGCGGTATTTAAAGGGTGCGCGTGATGAATGTCTTAAGCATTAGAAAGACCTATTTCGGCATGTAAATGTAGGCCCAGGTTTATTGTAGAATGGCCCGCTAGCTGCATAGGTCTACAACTATGAAAATGGACATGCTGTCCAGAACAATGTCACCACATCTCGTGCGCGTTTCGACGCGCCAATGGAAAGGGTTCGCGCGCGTTCGCCCGCGCGGCCATTTAATCGCGTCAATGGAAAGGCAGCCTAACGCCTACGTAAGAAAATTTAGCGTGTGGATGGAAAAAAAATCATGCAGCATGCTTGGGACACTAATATTTTTACAAAGTAATTACCGGACCAGTATGACACTTTTATCAGAGGCGTATCTCTGGTCGAGGAACAGGCCGTTGAATTTTGGGAATGATCCGGATTACAATCCGGATTCAGGATCTGGAACGCTCGGCAGAGGTTTGCATTTGTGAAAGTTTTGGGTTTAATTTTTTTTTTTTATAGGTTTCTTTTTTTCAATCGAAAACTGAATGATTTAAAAGTTGAGCATATATAGGCTAGTCATCATCCACGGACATAATGTTAAGAGATTTAGTGAAAGAAGTGTGATTTTATCATAGATTTACCCTACCACTGTCAGTAGGAAAATTCAGCACAGAGCTTGAAAAAGTTAATAATGTTTTGGACACTAATGTAGGAGCACCTGCATAATAATGAGTAGACGACTCATTATGTATACAACAATTACAAGTTTAAAGTGCAATTTTTCTCCAAACCATTTAGTTATCTCTATGGATATCTATTCTGCAGATGGCTATTAATTTAAAAGTCAAATGAATTCAGTTTTTCCCTCGAAAAACTTGGAGCTAATATACATATTGAAAAAAAAACGTGAAAAAATCACCCCAAATTGCACAAAAATGAAGATTTTTCATTAATCCCATTTCATTTTGTGGATTTATGGCTCGAGTATGTATTTACATACATGTATGATATGTAGGTCTGCTATAATTCCCTTGATATGGTGATTTTTCAAACATTATTTCCGTGAAAAAATGGGAAAACTGATTTGTAGGACAAAGGCTCCCGTAAAAAAGCGTCAATATTTTTTTTTCACGGGGAATTTTGCTGAGCAGACAAGTGTAGCATACCTCCCCAGGGTCTGAGTTAACAGAAAAATAGCGTTAAAAAGTACAGGAAGCAGTGTCCACCCCTTCAAAATGTTTGAGTCCCTGGAACCTGGACTATAATGATATTTTTTCTACGGTGACCACATTGTTTTTTCAAAGTTATACAAAATATTTATTGCAAAACCTAGATTTAGACTAGTTAGAATACGCTGGTTTACTTGAATTGTTCTATTTTTTGCATTTTAAATTAGCAATTTCGAGCAATGATAATTTTTAATAGTGGAAATAATAGTCTTAGAGTGCAAGGCCATATCTTTATCGACTATTGAATTCTGGATATCCTCATTCACTTGAGTGATTATATTAGTTTGTAAGAGGATCGTTAAATCCAATATGGCTGCGAAAAACCTACACGAAACGTTTGGCCAGTGGGATTCTCAACTTCTGAAATAATTTATTGTAATGCCTTACCTCAAACTAATTTAAATACACTAATTTATTCACGTTTCCCCCCCCCCCCCAAATGAAACTTGGGGTACTTTGTCAGCATGTTTCTACCTACACTTGGACCCCCCCCCATCCCCCCCCAAAAAAAAGTACAAATGCTGGAATTTTTATGGATAGATCTTACGGTCGGAGTCACTTGCCAATTGCGATGTAGGCCTATATAATCACGTGTTAAAAACTGTATCAAATTGCGATGCCAATTGCGATGTAGGCCTATATAATCACGTGTTTAAAACTGTATCAAAATTAAAATCTGGATAAGATATTAGTCATGGAATTCAGATAATTAACCACGTTGAGTTTACTTGTTTCTGTTGAGAACCAATCAAACTATATAATGTGTGGGGTGAAAGAGAATCGAGAAGTAATATACTATGTCGACACGCGCCATATTATAGCGAGGGTGGAGGGGAATACATACCACCATATAAAATAATTTTGCTGAAAAAACATCCCGCCCAGATTTACGAGGCATAGATCCATCGAATAATTAAAGCGTTATAAAAAGAAGAAAAAAGTGGTAAATTTTACTCACTTTGGTACAAGCTTGGTGTGAAACGACTGCGACGTTTCGACCTGCATGATTTGTGCTTGATCAAGATCTGCTTTCAGCAGATCTTCATCAAGCACAAATCATGGGGGATAGTATCATCGCAATCGTTTGACAATAATTTCCAAAGCAAGTAAAATTTCAACATCTTGAAACCATTAATAACATTCTCTACCGTTTTAAAAAGGTTTTAAAAATTAGGCCCACCCCATCGCCCCTACTTCAAGACAAATGACTACTTTTTTTAGTAAATAATTAAATTTGTTGGTACTATAAATTACTGAGCAGAGGAATAGACGGCAATTTTTTAAATGTAATAAAGAGTATGTTCTCTAGAGCTGAGTGCCGTGCAAAATGGGATTCATGCATCAGCGAGATATTAAAAAGCGAATTTGGTGTCCTGCAAGGTGGCATGCTCAGCTCCAAATCATTTACAGAATTTTTGCAGGATATATCCAAATCATTTGATCAAGGTGAGGGTATCCCCGTAGACACTTTATTAATTGTATACTTGTTATTTGCAGACGACCTTGTCCTTTTTTCAGATTCTGCAAATGGATTGCAAAAGCAATTAACTGCCCTGTATAAGTATGCTTCTCTGTGGCATATAATAGTCAGCATTCCTGAAGCAAAAGTTCTCATATTTAACAAACGTCATACGTCAGAATGTGACAGCTTCTACTATGGTGATGACATAAAAGAAAAAAATGAAAAATATAAATACCTTGGGGTTGTAAATAGCACTAAATATCCTAAGAATGTATTGAAAGAAACGTTTCTCCATCTCGCTTCCCAAGCTGGTAAAGCATTTTTATCTCTACACAAGCAATCTCGTCCCGTGGTCGGTAAATTGTCACCTGTTATTGCATTCAAGGTTTTTGATTGTCAAATACTGCCCATATTAGAGTATGCAAGTGATATATGGTATACCGGTGATAGTGTTAACGATTTGGAAAAAATACATCTAAAATTTATTAAATCAACGCTGGGTGTTAGAAAGCAAACACCCACTCCTGCAATTTATGGTGACACAGGACGGTTTCCATTGATTATCAGGCAACATATTGAAGCTGTAAAATATTGGTGTAGAATTCTATACCTATCTCTAAACCACCCTGTCAGAAATGCCTACAATATGCTACTAGAGCTAGATGGCACTGGATTCACAAACTGGTGCTCGCGTGTTCGGTCTGTCCTTGAACTAACCGGGCTAGACCAAGCTTGGGAGACGCAGCACATTGGCAATACAAATAAATTCTTGCTTTCCTTTAAAGATCCAATTGTTAGAATATTTACACAGCGGTGGAGACAAAATATCGAGAGTTCAAGTAAGCTGCGCACATATTCATTAGTGAAAAAATCTTTGTGTGTGGAACCATACATCTTAAACATAAAGGGGAACCACCTCATAACAGCAATGGCGAGATATAGAATGAGCTCACATGATTTAAAAATAGAGAGAGGACGATTCAATAATCCAATAACTCCAATAAACCAACGAATATGCACAAGGTGTGAATCAAACGAAATTGACGACGAAATACACCTTCTTCTCCACTGTAATGCCATGAACAATGAACGCGAAATCTTGCTTAATTCTATAGCCGGAATTATCAATATGCAACCAACAAATGATATTTTTCTACGAATTATGACATCTAGAGACATAACAGTGGTGAAGTCGCTAGCAAAATTTATCTATGGTTGTTTCAAACAAATTAAGGGTTAAAAATAGTGAGTATGATAAATGTAAATTCATCTTCAAGCTGAAATATTTTGTATGTGTGTCGTGACTAGCATGATTAATTATTATCATCATGATCATGATTATGATTATGTGTCATTATTATCGTTTCAACGTTACATTTTTATGTAGAACAATCAGAAGTCACCTGTCGCTATATTATCTATATTATCAAGCCTTCATGATCCGACTTGGGTATTACCACATATCAGGACGGCTGTTGCTCTCGGATCTTATTATTTGGCTTTTTAGGGCCGGTTAGGGACGTTTCCGTCGCCTTTGTTATCAGACGAGGTGGGGCCTTATGGAGGATTTCAGAGTTGCTAAGTCAACTGATTTTCTCTATGAGGTCGGGAATGTTTTTCTTCGATTGTAACTCCTAAGTATGTGGTACTAACTAGGTCGTGAGTGAAATGATATTAACTAAACAATATGGTGAATTAAAATAAGCTGTAATGTTTTTGTGCGAGGGCCATATAGATAATAAATCACTAATTAATTAAACAAACTTTATTGCTATTGTGTGAGTGCCATGTCCTGCATGAATGGCACGCATAATTATTATCCGTAATATTTTTTCTTATTACATCACTAAGTCTCCAACACTCGATAATATGGATGGTTCTGATGCTATACTTTGTTGGCAGTCGACGAGCCACCATGTCCGACTTTTATTAGTATGTATATATTGTGTTTCGGTGATATTACTGTTATTACGTTTAGTGCAAGAGCATTAGGGTTGAACCTGGAATAAATTGCAGAAAGCTGATTTTTTCAGGAATGATACATGGACATCTCCCCAGACGAATTCCAAAGAGGCCCCAGAAATCCCCCTTGTGCATTTTTTTTAATTCAAGATGGCCGCCACCATGTAACGCCATTTTCGAAAAAACAGGGGTATACCATAATTCCTCACTTTTGCAGTTAGAAAAAAATATTTAGGTGTCTCAACTTATGTTTGAGGACACAAAGAGTTCATCCAGATGATCAGAAATGATATCAGTACTTTTCTCAATACCAAAAATCCAAGATGGCCGCCATATTGATATACTGAGTATGTTGAGCGATCTCAAAAACGAAAATATGAGGTAACTATCTCGTTGTTGAGCCTAAAATGTATTTTTTGTCTAAGCCCATGGAATCTAGCACTTATTTAGATCACTAATATTTTATTATATTGAATTTATCAACATAAATCCCACATAGTTATGTATGTTATGTAACACCATATAACGTCATTTTTCCAAAAAAAAACAGGAGTATACCCCAATTCCTCACTTTTGCAGTTAAAAAAATCTTTTGTTGTCTCTACAAATGTCTTAAGGCACAAAAAGCTCATCAACAGGATCAGAAATGATATCATTCCTTTTCTTATCTCCACAAATCCAAGATGGCGACCATTATGTCAAGCGTCCCCCCCCCCCCTCAGAAAATCACTTACATGCCATAATCCTCATGTTGTTGAAACTTTTTTTCAGAGCCATGGAATCTAGAATATATTTCCATCACCAACTTTTTTAAAAGAATGTGCTTATCAACACAAAATCCAACATGGCTGTCATATTGGTAAGCTCTTTTAGCGCAGGTGCCGCGATTAAGCGACGTCCAACTGCTTCTTCATATGGGAATATAGATATAGATTTATCAAATTTACAAAATATCATATGTCAGAAATCATTGATTAAAAATTCTAACATGTCTCATCTTTGAATATAAGGGTATTTTTCATTCATTTGAAGCTTGAGATTGCGTAAGAAATTCCAGTTTCAAACCCAGCGATTAATTCCAATGTAGGTATTTTATATAGCAGGCCTATATAAAATGTTTTTCGATTTTGATTAAGTATTAATTGTGATTATTCTAGGATATGAATATTAGCTAATTTTGTGTGAATGTACATAATAAGAGAGCTGAGTACAATATTACACCAGCTTGAACACGTGCCCTACGAGACTGTTGGTTATTTACATGTACTACTAAAAAAGAAAATGTTTTAAATCACATCATTTTACTGGCAGAGTTTGACCATCTATAGGCCTACGTAATTTGGTCAATTTCCTGAAAATGGTAATAAACACCCTGGATTATAGATTAGAATATTCGGATATTTTATTCGAATATTAGTGTATTACGTAATAAATATATGACATTGTATAATATTGCAATGTGATATTACATTGGAATGTCAGAATATGACATCAAATTGGAGGATGTGACAGTTTAACGTCAGGATATGATAGTTTTACGTCAGGATATATGAATATGATATCAGGATATGACACTTTAATATCATGTAATATAATGTCCAAACATTGGTGTTTAATATAGCAAAATCACGTTATGATGGCTCAATACAGCTTTATAAAGGCAGTATATAGTGGCCAAACATCACGTTGCTGTATTAAAATGAAAAAATATGGCATCATATTATCACGAAATGCATTACAATTTCGTGATATATCATTTTAACATCACTATGACATTTTAATGTCAGGTTATGACATTTGAATATTAGGATATGATACTTGAATATTATGATATGACTTTATGCATTGATGAAATGACACATTGAGGTCACAACATAGCATTGTAATGTGATGATGTGTCATTACAATGACAAACATGCTATTTAATATCGAATATTGTATAACAGACTTGTCGGATTATGACATTAAAATAGGAAAAACATAAAAAAACAGTTCGAAGTCAGGATCTGGCATTGGATTGTAATTGATCAGAATATGACACTTCAATGTCATGAGATGGTATTATAATGTCCAAATTTTGTCCTTTTATATCACACAATAAGATTTGAATGTCAAGATATTCCATTTTTTATGATAGGATATGATATTATCAAATCAACATATGGCGGGCTTGGCAGCATTCTAATGTGACATTATAATGACTGAATATGCCACAATAATATTTTAATGTGACCATAGAATGTGAGGATATGTCACTTCAAAGTCTGGATATGGCATTTTAATGTCAGGATATTATGTTGTTATGTCAAGGGATGACATTTCAATACCATTATATTGAGAGACGTACGTTACCATATGGTAATACAGAATCGACATAGAACATTCCAATATAAGGATGGCACAAGTCAGTTCAACATATATATCGCAATATAATTCAGTAAGTAAAGGCCTCTACATTGCTCAAATACCGGTACTCCAAAAACTGCCAACAACAAAAGCACTTCGGAAGATTCAATAAAATGGAAAGTAAGATATGGTTAAGACACATGCTCTTTGAACAGCATGTGGCCTTGCCCTCTCTTACTTTTATTTCCTCTTACACTAAAATGTCATATTGTGATGTTAATATGCTATATCATGATATTATAATAATATCGTGACAATACACTAAAAAATCCTGTCACTTTCTTACCATACCGTTATGCTCAACCACCATATCCTGCATTTATAAAGCTGTATCCAGACATCATAGCGTCATTTTACTATAATAAAGAGAAATATTTGGACATTACAAAACCATGTCATGACGTTAATGTGTCTTGTCCTCATATTGTCGTGACATAAAAAAATCATATCCTGACGATAAACTGTGACATCAATTAATTTAATGTCATATTCCGATATTCTGATGTAAAATCATCTCATTACAACACCATACAATGCCATAACTTCATTACGAAATATATATCCTAATATTCAAAATGTAATATTTTGATATTTAAATGATATATTTCATGATATTAAACATATTGACATTCGCAGATCATGGACAAAAGTAAGTATTTAAAAGATCTTTGTTACAGGACGATTATCAAAGATGTCATGTACATGTAACGTGTGAGTCGCAAGTCCTTATCTTGTAATTGATTTTTGCTAGAAGGCCTCCCTTCAACGTCACCTACTGCCCCAGCCAACACGGGGCATTAATCCAATTCTTTTTAATTTTAGGGCCAGCGTCAAAGACGGTCAGCCAATATTAAAACAGCATTGGATGAATGCCTCGTGTTTAAACTCCATTATGATACAGAGCATATTTTGCTGTACGGGAGGGTGTGGAATCTACAGTCTGGGAACGGATTTTATCTCATGGTCGTTTGTCACCAACGCAAACTGAAAGAGCAGTCGCTCCAGAAAGAGTTCTAAAAAGAGTGAGTTGCGGGTGCAGAGTGGCTTGTTCAAAGGGGGGGGGGTGATCTCACAAATCTAGACTATATTGTACAACGATGTGCTCTTTTTGTATTGGCCAAACATGTAGAAACTGACAGCTCGGATGATTGGAACGCAATAATTTCATTATTCAGCGGAGATTAATTTGTTAACTTGACAAATCTCAATCTACATTTCCAGTGGGAAAGCAGCTCGAAAACACTCCAAAGCGTCACTCACCATGGTAGAATTAACTACCATGTGGGATTCGTGTCGATAAACTCAACAATAATATAAAATATAGTCATCTAAATAAGTTTTAGACTCCATGGGTTCGGCTAAAAAAATACATTTTAGTTTCAACAACGAGATAGTTATCGCATATTTTCGGGGTTTTTAAGGAATCGCTTAACAAAATATTATGGCGGCCATCTTGAATTTGTGGTATTAAGAAAAGTACTGATATTATTTCTGATCACCTGGATAACCTCCCTGTACTTTAAAACATAGATAGAGACACCAAAATCATTGTTTTAACTTAAAAAGTGAGGAATTGGGGTATAGGCCTTTTAAAAAAAAATGGCGTTACCTGGTGTTATTTTGAATTAACTACTATGTAGGATTTATGTTGATAAATTCAATAGAATAAAATAATGGTGATCTAACTAGGTGCTAGATTCCATGGGTTTGGCCAAAAAATACATTTTAGGTTCAACAACGTGATATATATCTCATATTTTCGTGTTTTTTAAGAGATCGCTTAACATAATCAAACAATATGGCGGCCATCTTGGATTTTTAGTATTGAGAAAAGTGCTGATATCATTTCTGATCATCTGGATCAACTCTTTGTGCCTTAAAACATAAATAGAGACACCAAAATATTTTTTTTCCAACTACAAAGGTGGGGAATTCGGGTATACCCCTGTTTTTCGAAAAGGGCGTTACATGGTGGCGGCCATCTTGAATTAAAAAAAATGCACAAGGAAGATTTTAGGGACCTCTTCGGAATTCGTCTGGGGAGATGTCCAGGTATCTTTCCTGAAAAAATCAGCTTTCTGCAATTTTATTCCAGCTTCCTGTGTTTTTTTCACCAATGCTCTTGCACTAGTTGTTAAATTTGCATCACTAGTCGCTAGCAAAATTTATCTATGGTTGTTTTAAACAAATTAAGAGTTAAAAATATTGAGTATGATAAATGTAGATTCATCTTCAAGCTGAAATATTTTGTATGTGTGTCGTGACTAGCATGATTAATTATTATCATCATGACCATGATTATGTGTCATTATTATCGTTTTAACGTTACATTTTTATGTAGAATAATCACAAGTCACCTGTCGCTATATTATCCATATTATCATGCCTTCATGATCTGACTTGGGTATTACCACATATCAGGACGGCTGCTGCTCTCGGATCTTATTATTTGGCTTTTTACGGCCGTTTAGGGACGTTTCCGTCGCCTTTGTTATCAGACGAGGTGGGGCCTTATGGGGATTTCAGAGTTGCTAAGTCAACTGATTTTCTCTATGAAATGTTTTTCTCGGGAATGTTTTTCTTCGATTGTAACTCCTAAGTATGTGGTACTAACTAGGTCGCGAGTGAAATGGTATGAACTAAACAATATAGTGAATTAAAATAAGCTGTAATGTTTTTGTGCGAGGGCCATATAGATAATAAATCACTAGTTAATTAAACAAACTTTATTGCTATTGTGCGAGTGCCATGTCCTGCGTGAATGGCACGCATAATTATTTATTCGTAATTTTTATTCTTATTACATCACTAAGTCTCCAACACTCTATAATATGGATGGTCCTGATGCTATACTTTGTTGGCAGTCGACGAACCACCATGTCCGACTTTTATTAGTATTATATATTGTGTTTCGGTGGTATTACTGTTATTACGTTGTTAAATTTGCATCACTAGTCTATATCAGGGAATCGCCGAGTTCATAGCGACTGTGCTTGCATGGTCACATGGCTCGGAGCTACCTGTGTCGCAGATTGTCACATTGATTGTACTTGCATGATATAATATTTGATTTTTAAAAATATAGTGTAATTTTTAACATTGTCCTAATACATTCTCAAATTACTGTAGCATAATTATGCACTTGTATATATTCTAGGTTTCTACGCTTTCCAGAGTGTCTTTTTTGCTACTATATATATAATTAGCATGTCATACATAGTAGCTATTTTATCTCTAGTTTTGGTGCGGGAAACAAAATGATAGACCTTATGTTACCCTGGCAATGCCTTTCAATCTTATTTTAAGTATATACCCAGTGTTTCTTATGGCAATGCCAGTTAGCATGATTTTAGTTATGTATGTCATACTATGTATATTGTCATATGATTTTAACAAATTAACAATGTTGTATATACATGTACATATCTCTATTTCTATGACAAATAAGTCTGGATTGACTTTCTTTCTGTCAATAAAATATCTGTCTGTCTGTCTGTTGGGATCTAGCCGTTTCTATCTAGCGGTTTAATTGGCCAATAGCTAAAAATATATTTACCAGTTAACTAATTATGAATAGGATTTAATAAACAAATAAATGAAAAAGACACTTTAAACAATAAAACAAAGTGTTTATTTTGGCACAGAATATAATATAAAAACGTCTAGATAACAAAGTGTATGTAAAATCACATGACATCATTAAAATAACAAGAACAACATTAAAACGAATTCCCACTTAACACAACATTATCATACTGGTGAACAATAAAAAGTACTTAAAATGCGCCTGTCACAGTGTAGTTAAATTACATGTTTGTGAACGCTTGATTAACATAGTTAAGATGTATTTAATAACATGCTCATACCATGATTACATGTAAAATAACAATTATAATAACTAAAGTTCGTTTGTCACTTCAATTTGTGGTAGAGCCATAAATATACAACGTACAGTTTTCTTCTCGACGTACTGCAATATGCGATATATATTATGATTATATTGCATGAGTCCTAATGTATAACATGACCCCTTTATCACACTATCAATGACGCTTTTTACGAGACAACTAACAAATAGGTATATTTTTAGCAAAAGCTACATGTCTTCTTACAATTCGCTGCCAGATATTCTGCCCACGTCACACCGCCCACACTGTAGTTTTCCTCAGAACAGCATTTCTTGTTTTGCTCGTGGAAATTGCACGTCGCCTCAAGAAGCAAGTCAGCACACTCTGTTAAAAATAAACATTAATTAAAGGTGACATCAACTCGTGGAGTGCAGAACTCGACCCAATGTTGACCTAATGT
This sequence comes from Flabesymbios commensalis, assembly GCA_964017125.1. Classification (NCBI taxonomy): domain Eukaryota; kingdom Metazoa; phylum Annelida; class Polychaeta; order Terebellida; family Flabelligeridae; genus Flabesymbios; species Flabesymbios commensalis. The sequence goes on along the minus strand of OZ024904.1, from coordinate 97,551,632 downwards.
TTTTTTTGAACGTCCAAGACACTGCCCCACCCCCCCTTCCCAAGATTGGAAACAAGTGTCGCGTTCACTGCCTAGATAGCAAAGGCAGAGATGTATGGTCTGTGGACTCCGAGGGGCCTCGTGTACTTTCAACTGGCTAAACGTATCTATGATACTCCACTAATGCAAGTGTGACGGGCAGTAGTGTGATGTACATGTTGTACATATGGTACTACAGGTAAGTATGCACTCGATGATAATGTCTGTACAACCTGTGTAGGTGACCGTGTGTGCAAATCGTATATGCGTGAAAACGTCATGGGTCATTGACTATAATCTGGATTTTGTTGGTGCTGGAAGAATGTGATTGGTTGGGAGGAAACCGCGCGAAATCGTGCGTCTCCGTCGACAATTTTTAGTCACTTTCTCATTTTATCTGGCAGCGTGAAGCTGCAGTTATTTACTAATGACTGTTCGTGATTATTACAGGTTGGTGGTTTAAAGTCCCTTTATGGGTTATAGTGATAAACATTGCTTCATCAAATATTGTATTTTAAAATGTTCAGGTAAAGCCTGATAATAACTATGGTACACAGTTGGATATAGATTTGTGAGAATTATATATATATTAGAATAATTCGAATGTTTATTATTCACTGTAACACACGGTTTGATTAACCCTGTATTAAAGACTTTCTCATTTTATCTGGCAGCGTGAAGCTGCAGTTATTTATTAATGACTGTTCGTGATTATTACAGAATGTGAATAAAGACTGTGCAGAGATACCCTTCGTTTATGTTTTGATGCCATGGCAACGCCACAAGCCATCTCGTCCACCCCCTGCCTATGCCCTTAAAAGCTTTAGTTCCCGGATCCTGAACCCACGAAAATGAAGTCGCGGAAGTGTGAACATGGAAGTGTGGTTTGCAGCTAGCCGGGAGATTAATTCCCACCCGTGACACAAGACATACTTTTTTCTGAGGTTTACATTTTAACAAAAGAATACTATGAACTTTCACTGTCTCCCAGTACGCCAGATTAAAAACATGGCAAGCCCACTTGCAATATGGCCGACACAACATTGACCACTCCAGCCACAAGTCAGCCAGACAAACACACACACTCAGACGTTGAGTCTTCTCCTGAAACAGGCAGTCCTCCTTGTTCGCGTTTGAAAACTGACACCATGACCGATTTTATTCCCAAGCTTATTGAGGCGTTCGAGAATCCTGCGTTTGTGGATTGGCAGTAAAATCATTCAACCTCTGATGGAGAAAATAAAGAGCGGAGACGTATATCAATGCAGATGAGACACATGATCTTGAGATGGGAGGGGACAGATTAGAAATATGTGAAACATATAAATATCTCTGCCTGTGGTGCAGCAATAGCCACAACATGTTCATTAAAAAACTATACATACTTGTCAGAGCAGGCTGAAAAAGCATTGTATGCGATTAAAAGCTACACTACACCATCACTGGGCAAATTACGCCCAAACCTAGCACCAACACTGGCAGTTTGATAAGCCCTATTCTGATGTATGGTTCTGAAATACCATATAATGGTACAGAGCAAAATGACTTCGAGAAAATACTTCCCTTCTACCCGAATATGCTTGGTGTAAAAAGACAAACACCCACTATGGACATAATTATACGGCGACACTGGTCATTTCCCACTTTTGTTAAAACAACAAGTGCAGACCATAAAATACTGGGCTTGTCTCTTGAAAAACGTGTACAATTGGACTACACCATTACAAATCTATTTTCTACCGTTAATTACCGTTAATTAAACTTGATTATTGTATATATTATTTTTGTAAATGGAAAAAGAAAAATTTATTGTATCTGTATGTTTGCTAAACGATGGCCCTCCTGTTAGCAGTCATTTGTTGACCTTAAGGAGGGTCTCCCAGACCAGCTGTAAAACATAAAACATAGTATGAAAATATATGTACAAGTCAAAATAAAACATTTCTAATGCTGATTCTGATTCTATGGAAATGTGCGTATTGATACAGCCGGAGCCACTGCTTCAGGAACTGGTGGGTATGTCTGCTAATGACGACTTCTTAGATAGATTTTTTTTTGTTGTGTCCAAACCAGTCATGTTCAAAAGTAACGACATACAAATTAACGCAAGACAGTTAAAAACATTCCCTGATAATGTTCTAACGTCCACATTTAAAAACATATTTGAACAGCACAGTGCAGGCTCATTGTATGCAGTCTGGACGACGCTGCTCAAAGGTATTATGACGATATTAATGATACCTACGCCTGGAGCTTCACTCGGCGTTTGGCACATCATCTGGTAATTAATATTCAAATTAGTATATTTATGTCCGCAATACTTTACTTTTGTCTGCGTGTGCTATTTTCCAAGTATAAATAATCACATCATTCTATAAATTTAATCTTATTTTAAAATATTTTAATCCGTATGATGTGTCAGCTTAAGAATGATGATGATTTTCATGTAAACTATGCGAGTATATAATATCCCCTATATGTTATAGATATGTTGAAGATAAATATTGTATTTATGCTAGGTGATTATTATGCTACTGTATGTATTTGTAAAATAATATTAATGTGTGTTCCTCTTAGCAGATTCTGAAACAGATAGCCCGATACACATTGGCATCAGCAAGGATCTACGACATTTCGCAGGTATTGCTGGATGCCTTCATATGTTGGTGCACACTAATACCTAAAAGTAACTCCATTCATCCCTTATACGAGACATGATGTTAAACACTATTTCCGGTTGTTTAAGGGATGCCAGCGCGAACATCAATGCCTGCACTGTAGTAACACTGCACTGGCAGTGCCTGCACTGAATACGGGAGCTGCATTGGCATCGCTGCAGAACGGAAGAGTCAGGGTGAGCCGCTGGCAATCCGCACGCAAGATTATTGCCAAACACACGGAGGATGCAGCATCCCTTGAGTAGTAGTAGTAGTAAATTGTTGCTTTACGTCACTTTTCGGCACTAATGGTAATGTAAGTGACATTGTGATGCAAAAAAACAGTTAAGTCCTTTGATGAGATGAATGATGAACAGATGATGACGTGAGGGTAGGGCATGATGGGCTGTTGGTGGTGTTTCTGTTTACTTGCCCGATACGGGGTTTTGGGCAGGTCTAGAAGATTTATCACCCCCAGACATGTCCAGACTTCCAAAACAAGGCTGCGCTATCCTCGGTTCGGATAGTAGCTCCATTTATCCCATTTCAGTGACCTAATGTCAAACCCTCTATTGCCAGCTGTTTAAGGCTACCACGGCTAACATCACTGATGCAGGAGCTGCATTGGCACCACTTTTGGGCTGAGGAATCAGGGTAGTAGTACAGTACTGTTCATTTGAAACTTACGTGGTGAATATTCGCCACGAATTCACACGAATTTAATTCGCCGAATTCGCGATGAATGATATTCGCCGATAACACAAATGATTGGGCGAACATTCGCCATGGATTCTCTGCGAATTCACTGATCGATATTCGCCAGCGATAGAGATAGGTCGGCGAATTCGCGGTAGGGAATTCGTGGTGGGGAAGTCGGCGAATTCGCGGTGAGGAAGTCGGCGGATTCGCGGTGAGGAATTCGGCGAATTCGCGGTGGGGAATTTGCACAAGCCTCTGTGACCCTCTGTGTCTTTTTTAAGTTGACAATTCGCCTCCTTGCATACATAGATAGCAGCATTTTGCTGTTGCATTCCCAGATTCTCCAGGATGAATCACATGAATTCCCTACTGTGCATCCTATTTCCCAAGAATAATTCTCCGTGGGGAATTCACCATGGGGAATTTCCTATGGGGAATTCACCATCAGGAATTCCCCAGAGAATCCCAATGGAGAATTCACCACGGTGAATTCACCATGGGGAATTCACCGTGAATCTGATTCCCAGGGCATTCTTCGTGAATTCACCAATTTGCCTGGGACAAAGAATCAGATTCCCCAAGGGGAATTCCCCATGGAGAATTCTCTTGTGGTGAATTCATGTGAATATTCCCGGTGAATTCCCCGCAAGTTTCAAATGAACAGTACTGTAGTAGTAAATCATTGCTTTACGTCACTTTTCGGCACAAAAGGTCTTTTAAGTGACATTATAATACGATAAAAACGTTATAGTCAATTGATGAGATGAATGATGTGCAGATGATGATGTGAGGGTGGGGGTGATAGGGCATGGTGGGTTATTGAGAGCGTTTTCCTTCGCTCGCCCGATAAAGGGTTCTGGGCATGTCTAGGGGATATACCCCCAGACATGCCCAGACGGCCGGAGACTTGAGTTTCGCTGTACAATTTAATGATGAAACTCTTTGGCATTTCGCGCAGCTCCGCTATCTTCGGGTCGGATAGTCCCCAGAGTAACAATAGGAAGGATCACTTCCTCTCGGTAACTCCATTCATCCCACGTGAGAGACCTAAAGTCAAACACGCTATTGCCGGTTATTTAAGGCTACCATGGCCTACATCAGCGCCAGCACTGATGCGGGTGCTGCATTGGCTCTGCTGTTGAGCGGAGGAATCAGGGTACGCCACTGGCAATCCGCCCGAAGATTATAGCCAGATACGAGGAGGCTGCAGCTGCCCCTGGATGATTGCTGTAGACTAGTGCTTCCGTACAATGCCGTAACAGCATCCAACAGACGAAACAGATCCCTAATGACCCTCCCCGGATGGGGGCGAAAAGTACTACTACTAGCAATCATCCCAGTACCCCGAGGAAACAGGGTGAGCCGCCGGCAATGTGCTCATGGAGACTGCACCTTCCCTTGGATAATTTCTGTATATTAGTGCCTGTGTACCAAGCAGAACAGCATGCAACGGCTGAGTTTGACTACTTACACATTCTGATTATGTAAAATGTACGTGATATCATTGTAAACTGTATCATTTAATAGTTTAGTCAAGATTCAATTAGATCAATCTAAACTTTTGGATAATCAGAGGTAGGTTTCTATTACACTTTCTCTGTAAACTCGGTAGTGAAAGCACACCATATGTTATTGAAAAAATGGCTGGTTGTCTTGAAACGGGTATACTAGACATAAATAAAGACATCATCTTTGCTGAAGCCAGCTAGAGAGCGATACTATGAAGATTTATTTGCGAAAGGAGTAATAAATCAAGAGATCCTTGTACTAAAACGACGAAGTGGGCACGAGCATCAAGCCAAAAAAGCTATTGCTAGGGACATTGTCCAACTTTATATATATGCAACAAGGCAGACAACAGACAGCCGCATTTCCCCACGAAACCCTGTCAGGCATACAATTCAACTTGCAATGTCTAATAGGATTGAACAAACTTGGGATGAACATTACCTTTATTTATTCGTGAACACGATATTAATATTTTTAACAGAAACAATGAAAGGAAATGATTACACATTGGTATTACCCGGGTATCAGTTCCATCATGTGAGTAGGACATTTAAACATAAAAATGCTTCAAGAGTTTCTGGTGGTATTGGAATACCAGTATCCAACAAATTTTAAAAAAAAACATAGTAGAATAGACTGGACCTATGATCATCCGGTATGGTTAACTATTACTACAGAATACTACCAGAAAAAAACATTAAAATCGGCTGTGCGTATATACCACCAGAAAACTCTACATAATTATGTTGGTCTACGGAACGAATATTTTACTATGTTAGAGGAGGAACTGGCCAGATATACAGAAAGCCACCATATAATAGTCACAAAATTGTATGCCTGTGTGATCAAGGGGTGGACGACCGCTGGTGTACAGGCTTCAAAACGGCTCACACCGCGTTGTTCACGTGCTCAGCATACAGGGCTGGCGATTGTCAGTATTCAACAGTATTGTGTATGCCATGGAGTTTTAATGCAGGTGCCAGTGTTGTTTGCGGTTGTGTAAGACGAGGGGAGTGCTGAACAAGACGTCGAGGTTGACGGACGTGACCTGACCAACCTGGCGCAGAGGCGTATAAAACCACATGGTGTGGTATCTGACACGAGAGGAAGAAGACTCCTATAGGATTCCTAGGGTTGAAGAGGATCCTAGACGTAGACCGCGCGTGACAGCGCACTGGACGAGAGCGGACAGCGGGGCTGACGCGGACCACGCATGTAGCACTGGTGAGAGCCGAGGACACACGCTGATGGTAGACGGACGGCACCCGGCATGGCAAGACTCAAGAAAGATCATCACCGAACATTATACGAGTATTGTATATAATAAATGTAAATTTGCACACATTCACTTCGTTGTCTGTTATGCGCTCCTGATCATTCTCAATAAATCAACTTTGGGACAATAATATGATGTGGTGACTTTAATAGTAGAACTGGCCGCGCTGCCGATTACGATAATAATATAAATGTGTTAAATGAATGCTGTAATGAGGACGGAGTCATTAACAAATATGAACGTCTGTAAATTTTTTGTATAAACACAGAACTTAAAATAGCCAATGGCCGAATGTTTGATGATAAAGGTATCGGCCGCTATACATATTACTCGCCTATGGGAGGAAGTACTATCGATTATGTGATACAAAGAGAAGATTACATGATCAGTAAATTTAAAGTTCAACCGAAATTAGTAGAATCGGATCATTGTCCTATATAATTCCATATTCTCAATTCAAAATTGAAAGAGTTACGCTCTGCAGAAATGAACATAAATGTTAATGACTCATCACCATGTTTCAATGTTTATATATGGCAAGATGAAAAAAAGTTGGAGTACCAAGCATCTCTACGAAATGAGCAGACATATATTGCGTTTGAAGAAATGTTATGTTCCGCAGCTGAAGGGTGTAATAGCGATACTCTATGTTTTTTTTTTCAATGATATGTTAGCAAATGCAATATCCCTATTATTTCTAAAGAAGCAACATAAATCACCGGCCGCCGGAGTCTAGTGGTTAGAGCTGCGGGCACAAAGTCGGGAGGTCGTGGGTTCGTGATGGGGATTTTTCAGCGACCCAGGCCCCATCGCGGTGATGGCCATCAATTCTAGTGCTGCTCCTGCATTCAGGCAGCACTGCCCCGGCGTTCCGTGTTGACTTTGGTCAGTTTTATAAAATCATACAATACATATCACATGTATAATGACCAGCCAAGTATGTCTCCACTTTATGACGTCAACGAGTTAGCTCCGCCCCCTACTTTTGCCTTTGGGAAAATCGTTCCCAGTAGTTTAAAAATGGGAGCTGAGCACTCTAATATTTAAAAAGTCATCTAAAATAGTATGAGATATGACATTGTGCAGAGTAGGTCTGGGGACTACATGGGACCTTTAAGGGTTAAAATACTGAGTATAACAAATGTAAATTCATATTCAAGCTGAAATATTTGTAGAGTGTCATGTCTTGCGTGACTGGCATAAATAATTATTTTCATGATTATGTGTCATTATTATCGTTATATCGTTAAATTTTTATCACAAGTCACCCGTCGCTATATTATCATGCCTTCGTGATCTGACTTGGGTATTACCACATATCAGGACGGCTGTTGCTCTCGGTAGTAGTAGTAGTAAATCATTGCTTTACGTCACTTTTCGGCACAAAAGGTCTTTTAAGTGACATTATAATACAATAAAAACGTTGTAGTCAATTGATGAGATGAATGATGTACAGATAATGATGTGAGGGTGGGGGTGATAGGGTATGGTGGGTTATTGAGAGCGTTTTCCTTCGCTCGCCCGATAAGGGGTTCTGGGCATGTCTAGGGGATATACCCCCAGACATGCCCAGACGTCCGGAGACTTGAGTTTCGCTGTACAATTTAATGATGAAACTCTGTGGCATTTCGCGCAGCTTCGCTATCCTCGGGTCGGATAGTCCCCAGAGTAACAATAGGAAGGATCACTCCCTCTGGGTAACTCCATTCATCCCACGTGAGAGACCTAATGTCAAACACGCTATTGCCGGTTATTTAAGGCTACCACGGCCTACATCAGCGCCAGCACTGATGGGGGTGCTGCATTGGCTCCGCTGTTGAGCGGAGGAACCAGGGTACGCCACTGGCAATCCGCCCGAAGATTATAGCCAGATACGAGGAGGCTGCAGCTGCCCTTGGATGATTGCTGTAGACCAGTGCTTCCGTACAATGCCGAAACAGCATCCAACAGACGAAACAGATCCCTAATGACCCTCCCCTGATGGGGGCGAAAAGTACTACTACTAGCAATCATCCCAGTACCCCTGTTGCTCTCGGATCTTATTATTTGGCTTTTTAGGGCCGGTTAGGGACGTTTCCATCGCCTTTGTTATCAGACAAGGTGGGGCCTTATGGAGGATTTCAGAGTTACTAAGTCAACTTATTTTCTCTATGAGGTCGGGAATGCTTTTCTTCGATTGTAACTCCGGGTATGTGGTACTAGCTTGGTCGTGATTGAAATGGTATGAATTAAACGATATAGCCAATCAAAATACTGTAGATCTGGTAATATTCGCGTGGTTTTAATTTTCGAGAATTTCGCGAGGGGGGCAAATTCAAGCATCTCGCGAAAATTATTTTTATAATAGCGCTACTAAAGAAACATGAAAATTCGCGAATTCTAAACTTCGTGAAAAGTCCCAAAATCAGAAATTCGCGAAAATTTAAACACGCGAATATCACCAGATCCACAATAAGCTCTAATGTTTTTTGTGCTCGTGGCGACTGCCGAATGCATGGCTTGCATGGTCACATGGCTCAGGAGCTATCTATCTCGCGGATTGCCACATTTATTGTACTTGCATGATATTATATTTGTTTTGTTTTTTAATATTTTTTACCATTGTCTTATCGCATAATCCAGTTACTGTAGCATAATTATATACTTTTTTATATTTTAGGTTTCTATGCTTTCCAGAGTGTCTTTTTTGCTACTATATATAATTAGTATGTCATACATATTAGCTATTTTATTATTCGTTTTGGTGCGGGAAACAAAATGCTAGACCCTATGTTATCTTGGCAATGCCCTTTAATCTTATTTTAAGTAGCAGTCATTTATGGTACCGTAATACCCAGTGTTTTGTTATGGCAATGCCAGTAAATCTGATAATAGCTATGTATGTCATACTATGTATATTGTCATATGATTTTAGCAAATTAACAATCTTGTATATACATGTATATATATCTCTCTTATTTCTATGACAAATAAGTCTGGATTGACTTTCTTTCTGTCATTAAAATATCTGTCTGCCTTGTGTCTGATCAAAACGATTAAAAGATTTTGCGTAATTTGCAAGAAATTATATAGGAAACCTATGGTACAAAATGGCTTATCTCTCAGAAGAGAGATGTCAACCTAATAGACCACCCTTTACTTTTGTGGGCATAGATGTGTTTGGGCCATTTTATGTTAAATATGGCAGAGGTCAGATTAAAGAATGATTCAACTGCAAGACGCGCATGCCTGGGACGGTCAAGGGTAGGCCAACAGTAGCCTATTGAGTACAGATTGACGGCATTAATATAGCCACTGAACTGATTACAAGATACTACTTAAACGGGACATTGATCCAAAGCTGTTTTAATGCTAGGCCAACGTCTGCGACGCTGGCCCAACATTGAACCAACATTGAATAAATGTACAATCTTTGAGAGAAAGTCCGCCTGCCCAGCAAACACAAGACATTTGTATAACATTTATACAGCGTCGGCCCAACGTCTTCGACGTTGGTCCAACATTGCATAAAGTCATACAAATATTTTGTGTTTACTGGGCATGTCAATACAAGCTTGGGTCAAGCAGTTTCAACATCCCGGCAGTAATACAGTCAGTTTGTTTGCAAGCAAGCGACCAAGTAGGGGTAAGGGCCAAGATCTTTGAATTATAAACTCATAGATGTCGCTCAAGTATATATGAACTTGCTGTGATTTAAGAACTTGCTCTTAATGAGGCTTTAGGTATGAAACGCATATTTAGTATTATTATGGAATAGGGACTTGGCCTACCCACGGGCACTATTGCCTTCTGGGGGACCCTTGTCCCGTGAATTTTAACAGTTGACTACACCTTTAAGCGCTATGGCTGCATTTTTACATCCTTCACTAGCAGGGCTGATCATATTAAAATTTTATTTTATTTGGAAACTGACGAGTTCCTGAATGGTTTCATTCGGTTTGTGCACGCAGAAATTACCTTGTCAAAATTTGGTCTGACAATGGGACTAACCTGCTTGAGGCTCAGACCGAGCTTAAGAAAGCCCTATGTCAGTTAGACAGGAACAAATATTACATAATGCACAGCTTATTGAAATCACTTGGGTATTTCACCCCCCCCCCCCTCAACGCTTCTCATTTTGGAGGGGGTGGGAGAGGATGATACGAACTATAGAAAAGTCCTGGTGGGTGTGTTGAGTTCAAGAGATAATTTGACCGATTCAGTATTGATGTCTGCGCATTGTGAAGTAGAAAATATTGTAAAGAGCAGACCTCTCTCCAAATGTAGTGATGACATTGATGACAGCAGACCCTTGACTCCGATCACCTTCTATGTTGAAGGGTAGGCTAATTCTGCTTGGCCATGGGGTGTAATTGATGATAATAATAATTATGTCTAACGTAGGTGGCATTTAGTACAACAAATTGCTGCCCAGTTCTGTAAGAAATGGCTAAAGCTATATCTTCGTTAATTGATCTACTGTGGTTGACAATTTTGTTAAGTTCAAGTTCAATGAAGCGCCTTTCAGGGGAGTGCCTGGTCCCGTCTTTAAAAAGACCCCCGTAATGCCGGGGTTCACCAAAATCAACATTATAAAATGGCATAAGAGCGCGCAGCGCGAGGGTTGACGCAAGATTATGCACTAGTTCTGGTATAAATCTTATATAGTACCTCTCTCGTTTCACCTGGTGATGTAGTTGATTGTACAAAGTATTGGCAACGTAAGTCCGGAAGACAAGGAACCAGGGCTGCTGAACCATAATTATGGAAACAGCCGTTTGAGCGGCCAGCCACCAGAGGAATGGGCAAGGATCGATCCTTTTGAGATGTGCTCTGATTTCTGAGCAGTGTGCTCAAAACCACCATCATCATTGAACAGTCATCTTTAGCCAACTATCCGCGTAACATAATCATAGGTTAGGTTACCACTTCTTCACTTACTTCACTTCACCATTGTTCACTTCATCTCACTTCATCACGCTTCAAGTGCGTAACAAATGTGTACAAGTACACGAATACAGTTATTTTACCAGTATCGTTGTGTTGTTTTTCTCTTCTTGCAGACCACAAAGCAGTTCAGACAGTCATATCCAATGCTGAGTTAAGGTAAAGCCAGCGGCGCAAACTGTGGTCCAGCATTAACCCAATAGGCCTATTGGACTGACCCTTCTATGAGTGTACTGCCCATCCAGTACGATGCACTGAAGCGGGTTGAGCAATCGTCTGTGACGCTGGCCCAACATTGAACATTGTAGTCACGAGGCAAATAGCCAGTATGATGCACAACCACAACATTTACCTGACATCAATTGGGTCGTTGTCAGCGTGTAGGCCTACTCTTTGGAGCCAGCCAGCATGTTGCACTGCCCAGTTATGAATGGATGCTCGCGAGCTCCGTCGACGGTGCATCGACCAGCATTAAACGGGCATATGGTTAGTGCCGTGCTGAGGTGTAGTGGACACAAACATCAGCTAAAACTTGTGATGGACATTGAATAAAGCCAAATTACAGGACAAAAAACATCTAAGTTTTGATATATGTTACAATCATAAAACAATGTAAAAGCTTAGCGACAAACGAAGCCTAAAAAGGTTTCTCGACTCTTGGAACTATTGCTTTTGGCATGGGACTAAATATTTCGGATATAGAAATTGCGAGGGACCCCCGAGAGACGCTTTAGAATTGCAGCAAGTTATTGGTCGTGGTGTTGGAAATGTTAAGCCAATTGTCGTGCTTTTATGTACCTCCCTAGCAAAAGACATTCCGACATTCTCGCTACTAGGGACACTCGCTTGTTGCCAGTACATCCATACAAGAAGTGTGGACAGTACATTTATTCAAGAAATGTGGACAAGAGAATGGTGGTTGAAACCTAATAAATAGTGTAGACAATGTGAACAACTTCATCCGCTTAACGCTTGGGGCCCACTCTGGAAGGAAACGCTGATAGTGCAAGGTGTTGTAGATGAAGGTACTGCAGCGCCTATTGTGACAGTGTTTGAATGAAATGTTGAAATAAAATAATCAGTCTCAATTATGCAAGTGTCGTTTTAAAAATTTAAAATCTATTTGAAAACAGTAATCACCTAATCTCATTTACTTACTGAACTTAAAGAATACACGGATACAGCCCTACATAAAATGTTACATATATGTGACATGTGAATTATCATGTCAATTTTAATGCAGATAAAGGTAATCTAATAATTTACGATGTGGAAAAGACAGAAGATAATAATAAAAACAATTTTCAAAATAGTGATGTTAATGTAAAATATAAAACTGTACACCTTGGTAATATTGTCGGTAAAACAAACGAAAATGACAGAATTGACACATGTCTCTCAGAATTCAACAGTCGACTTAATGTTTTATTGAATACATACACATGCCCATGCCTATGTAAAATATATACTTTTTAAAACTAATTGTATGCTATTGTATAACAGTCAAATATGGAATTTTACCAGTACTGCTTTATAAACCAATTGTTGTAAAGCAGTATGGCGTATATTTAATTTACATCCTATGTGTTATCGTATATTTATTTATCAAATAGCTGGAGATATGCCAGCTGAAATACAATTATTGAGTAGATTTGTGAATGTTTTTCTCAATTGTAATGATAATAATAATAATAATGTTTTGAAGATGAATATATAGTTCATTAGCCAATAATGGAGGCCGGTCACAGATATGTAAAAAATAAAAATTTACTAATTCATAAATACATTACATCGCGAAGAATTATTATTAGCGATGGGTCGTGCTATGCCATTTCAAACATCTATTGACAACATATCGTATATGATACACCTACAGTTACTTTTGCAAAATAAATTATTAAATCGTGAGGCACCAAGCCAATGACCCTTACATCTGGAGAAATAATGCTAATACTGAATAACCTCTTGCGCACATTAAATGACATGTGTATAATATTTTTTTCGGTGTGTTTGCTGTACTTTACTGTACAAAATAAAAACATTATTAATAATTATTAACTGGTCTGGTGAATCGATTTACATTTCGTTACAATGTGGTAATAAAATATAGTGTTTTTTCTTCATATAAATGAATTTCAAAAAATTTAAAGCCTGCCAGGGGTTAATAGACATACGTGCGTGGATACCATGATATTTTGAAAAATAAATTGCAGCGCCCAAAAAAATCTACAAAGCCACATATTTTATTGATAAAATTGAGTAGTGCAAAAAATTATTCCACCGATCTTCGGAAGGTTTTCACAAATTTAGGTATTTGTAAAACATCAAAAGGATCATTGGAAATTGGTTTAAGAACAGAAAACTAATTTTCTTTGATAAGAAAACAGTGGTGAATAATTTAAACAATTGTTTACCACTATTGCGAATAACCTAGTTTCTTAACTGCCCGACATTTCAGGTGGTTTTCTAAGAAGCTCTTTTATTGACAACTACTACAAACGTGTGTAAAACCTAATACTTTCATTTTTTTTCAGCTGTAAGTGAAGATACCATTTTAAAACTTATAGGGAATCTGTCCATTCGCAAAGCGACCAGTCTTGATGGTTTGTCAGCAAGTTTTATTATTAAATGGTGCGAGTGTAATTGATTCACCCATACACATTATAAATTTATTTTTACATTTAGGCTGTGTTCTTGATCAGATGAAAACGGTGATAGTAGTAGTAAATTTTGTTTTGCGTCACTTTTCGGCACAAATGGCCATTTAAGTGACATTACAATACGATAAAAACGTGGTAGTCAATTGATAAGATTTACAGATGAGGATGTGAGGGTAGGGGTGATAGGGCAAGGTAGGTTATTGGGAGCGTTTTCCTTCGCTCGCCCAATAAGGGATTCTGGGCATGTCTAGTGGATTTACCCCCAGACATGCCCAGAAGGCCGGATATTCGGGTTTCTCCATGCAATTTAATGCTGAAACTCTGTGGCATCTCGCACAGCTCCGCTATCCCCAGGTTGATATTCCCCAGAGTAGCAATAGCTTAGGGTTATTAACTCCATTCATCCCACAAGAGACGCATAATGTCTAATACTCCATTGCTGGTTGGTTCAAAAGTACCACGGCAAACATAAATAAGAAACTGACCCTGGTAAGTATTGTCCGTCCAGTGTCCATATAAAAAATCAGAAAATGTATTCTCTTATTTTCGATCTAGTCTGACTGATCAGATTCGCGTTCAAATGGACTGAGGTTTATCTACTAGCATGGTTATAATCGACTTGCAAAAATCATTCGATAGAGTCGATCATAATACCTTGCTCCAAAAATTGAAGGCTCTTGGTTTTGATCCTCTGGCCATTAAATTGTTTGTATCCTACTTAAAGCAGAAATAATAAAACTGGAATGAATGGTATTTTTTCTGACCCCAGAGTGGTTCCTTAAGGAGTACCACAGGGATCCATTCTGGGGCTATTGCTATTTTTATTATATACTATTGGCAACTTGGCAATGAACTTTCTTCTCTGAATTGATGACTGGTCGATGATAGACTGTCCATCCTTTTGGGTCAAAGAACAGACTTTGTGTTTCTTAAGAAATGAATGTTACATGTGGTGAGATCATGGCAGCCCCTGAAAAAGTTTGCGATATTTGAGGGTAGATCTTGACCAGTCTTTAGATGGTAAATATATTGCGGAAAATAGCTTTAAGAACGTCAGCTCACGACTCAAATTCTTGTGGAGACATGCAGATTTGTTAAACACAAATTCAGGGAATGTTTTTGCATCAGCTCTAATTCAATATAATTTTGATTATGCATGCTTCGCATGGTTTGGTGGGCTTCAGAAAATTTACCAATAAAAACTACATTTTTTCAAAATAAAACTGTCAAATTTGTCCTGAACTGTTCTTCAAGGACGCATATATAGTGGTTTCAATGAATTCAAAATTCTCAATTGGATATATGTTTTGGACTGCGTTGAGCAAATGAAACTTAACAACATGTTTAGAATAATTAATGGAGCAGCTTTGAAACATTTATTATCCATGGTCAGTTATCTACATGACCGATAGAACTAATGTGGAATCACTGGTCTTGCCACATAAAGTCTGCAGGTACCAGTCTTTTCGATACTTTGCAAGTGAAATGTGGAATTGTCTACCGGTAGTGTACATCTCTGAATACAATAAACTTTTTTAACTTTTAAACATGTTGTGAAAAACAAATGTGGACGAGTTGGAAAGACGAGAAGAGGAAGCATTTATTTATTACTAGCTTTCAATTAACAGTGCAGGAAAACATGGGAGTGTCACTAGCCCCAGGAGACGCAACAGTTCCTCAGTACATGTACGGACAGGATTTGGAGATTTCACACCTCCCCTACTTCCAGATCTCGAGAAAAAATGTTGAAGCTGTTTACATTTGCAGTGAGGTATTTTGGAGCTATGTATTGGACTAAAAAAGGGATGGTCGACCAGGAACCATTGTAATAAAGTATTTTTATTCGAACATTGATGGTCGCCGAAAACTATCTTGGACTATTGACAACAGGTCTGTAGGGCTGGCCGGAATGGAATACTTATATATACCACGACGATCAATGGACAGCCGAATGGTGGATGAAGATATGAGGAAAATTGTCTTATTACATTTACAGTTGACAGGAATGACCACAGAAGACTTATTAAGTTGCCGTGGCAGGTCCAACTATTGCTCTCCAAATACGGTGATAATTTTGATCTTCAATTGAAGTGATTACGAGAGTGTGATCAATTTTTCAATTTTCACATTCGTACGCTGTATATTGAGAAATCAGACCACTGTTGGACACACCAAGTGAGGTTACTTCAAATTAAAATGGTAAAGAATTATATCAACTGATTTAATCCATTCCATACATAATTAACTTTTTTTTAGTAGCAAAAATTAGGGACCACACAAAATACCTACTAATGAACTCATAAATTAGCTTCATTAACATGATATTTAAGAAAAGGAAGAATTGTATTGGTTTCCCTCAATGTTTGTGACTCTATTGGCGAGCAGGAGTGGTTATTAAGGTATAGTCTATTTGCTAGTGATACTGTGTTTAATTAAAAACATTCTAATAAGAATCAATTGTCAATATGGAACGCCATAATCAAGCAATTGCGATAAAAAAACTAGTGATTTCTTAGAAAGAAATATGCTACGCGCTGTACAGAAATGAGTTTCGCAGTTATTTTTAATTTCTCGCAGTTAAAATCGCACCACATTGCAGTTAAAAAGGGCGCGATGAAGCTGTGGCGAAACATGGAGAGACGTCCTAGACTCATCACATCATCAAATTAAAAAAAAAAAAAAGCTAACATTCTTAACTATCTCATTGAAAAAAACCCCCCACTCGTCACTCTACATATTTATGTTTGCCATGTGTTTACGCAGCAAAGACAGAGCTTTCAACTGGTACATGTAGTGGTACACCTACAGACATCAGAAGATAAGCCAGGTATTGAGTCTGTTATAACAGCTATAAACAAATTTGTATTTGAATGATGAGTTGGCCATGCTGGCTAATCATCACCATGGACAGCCGGGTGAAAGTATCACGAAGCAAAACTACCAGTATAAAGACCCGTGTTTATCTAATTATACTAAATAATCATAGATATCTGGAAAACAAAAATCCTGTTTAAGTTATCTGAAAAACACAAATCCTGTTTCATGATAGAAGCTCAACACACACTAAAATGCAAGCCTTGAATAAGGCCTTAGGACATGTAGAACATGTACGTAGCCCCATTTTGTTTCTGGTGAGCAGCACTCTTAGTCACTGCTGAGAGTGAGCACGAATGACGTTCATTTTTTGGACAGTGAGGAATGTTCGTAAACTTGAGCTGATAACTAAATGGTAACATTTTACTCCTATGACCTGCATCGGATATCAAAGTTCAAGATAGGATACATCTAAAAATATAATTACCCAGAAAAAAATATTTGGTTACTACTTTTCGTGATATTTTATATCCTAATGTTGGGCAAGCGTCGTGTAAAGTTTACCGGCATTAAGCCATCATTTCAACAATATTACCGCCTCCTATTAGGTAAGTTGACTGTGCCCACTAAGTATATGTTGGTGATCTAATGATGATCTAATGATGTAAACTAGAAGGCTGCGACGCTGAGAAAATGGGTTAGAATATATCCCTGATTACAAAGCTATTGGACATGATCTTTTAAAAGTTTCCGAATCAGTTTCATATCTTGGTCTGACTTTAAGCAACCTTGGGAAATTTTTACTGACTCAAAGGAATTTGGCAGATAGAGGGATTAGAAGCTGTTTATAAATTGTTGAAAGACACACACCATTTGTACGATCCAGACCTCAAGTGTATGTGTTCATTATATGATAAATTGGTTTTGCCTGTTGTTCATTACAACTGTGAAATATGGGGTTTCCATGCAGCTCGGGAAGTAGGTATCCGTTAAAATTAAACCGACAATATGTTGTATAATAGGTGTGAAAGTGAAAATCCGTGTGAAAACTGGGCATTTTCTGTTAAAAGGCTTTTGTCAACTTGGCTTCAATTATATATGGCTAGATCAGGGTTGTGATAATGTTAAAAGATTAAACGATGTGTATATAACACAATGGAATAAGAAAATACACAGCAGTACTGATGGTATTATGTATGGAACATTTAAATTGAACCAACATTACAGCACCTATTTCAATGTCATCAAAGTTTCTAAATACAGACAAGCCATGGTTAAATTCATTACAAAAACAATAACATACCTGTAGTTTCTGGTAAATAGCAACGGCTACACCCCTATCACCAACGTTTATGTGACGAATGTGAAATATTGGGTGACGAGTATCATTTTTTGTTTTTGTGTAAACGTTTAAAAGCTTTGAGATCAAAATACATTCCACGTTATTTTTGGACCAAACCATCTATGAATAAACTATTAATAATCTAGCTATATTTGTTTATTTAGGACTTGAAAGTGTTTGCAATTAAAAAAAAAACTATCATTATCTGCAGATACCAAGTCGTGCATATGTATTTATACCACCACGATCAATGGACAGCCGAATAGTCGGTGAACATACAAGAAAAATTGTTGCTAATTCTCATCATGAGTGCATACGTAAAACTTTCTCATTACATTTACAGTTGACAGGGATGACCACAGAAGACATACTACGTTGCCGTGGCAGGTCCAGCTGTTGCTAACAAAATACAGTGATATTTTCGTCCTTTAATTGGAGAGATTGCGAAATAACTATCTCATTTAAAAAAAACACCTCACTCGTCGCTCTACATATTTATGTTTGTCATGGTGTTTACGCAGCAGAGAGAGCTTTCATCTGGTGCATGTAGTGGTACACCTACAGACATCAATTAAGATAAGATAGATATTGAGTCTTTAATAACAGCTATAAACAATTTTGTATTCGAATGCTGAGTAATGATCACAAATGTCAGCCAGGGGGAAAGTCTTGAAAACACAAATCCTGTTTTAGTTTCGGTTTTAACAGCCATAACCGATATTGAAGCTCAACACACACTAAAATGCAAGCCTTCAACGAAGCCTTAGAACATGTGGAACATCAAGAAAATTACGAATGATGTACTGACTCGCAAAGATTTTGCTTGCCGGAAATCCGTGAATTTGGATATCACTGCAGACTGAACCATGAATATATCTGCGTATAGTACTACGCTACGCATGTTTGGAAATGTTAATTGGACAAATGCACTAGCGTTTGAGATTGTAAGGAGCTAGCATTATACAGTTTGATAAATGCGAAGTTTCAATGCAACAAATAAAGAAAAGATTTAAATTAAAAAAAATGTTCCATTTTTATTCATATAGTAGTGATGTTGGTTGCTATTATTAGTAAATAACAATTATATATGTAATTACTAACTATATAGACCCATAGGCCTTTAGAGTGAACAACGACATTTTACACTGCTTTGCACATGCCACTGTCTTCATTGAGCTTATAACCGAAGGATATTTATTGTTGGGTGCCATGTCAAAGTTACAAATCAAAACCTTCACAGACACTCCTCTGGATCTACCACAATATCAAAAGGACCTGTTACAATATGCTACTAATTTGGCTGAAGAGGTAGTTGACCTATTCTTCAGGTACGAATTAAATAACTACCACCAGAAAGTCGTGCCCGAAGACAACAATTGCGTTCTCCTGGTGTAGCGAAGAAGCACTAGGAGGAAAAATGATTGAATGTTCTAAAGGGGAATGTCCAGGTGGCGGGTTGTTTCACCTAGAATGCATTGGTATGGGATCTGAAGACGTTCCCTCTGGATATTAGTTTTGCGACCCTTGCAAAAAAGTTCATCAGCGGCTGATGTGGTCAAGGAGGGAAACGAGCAAGACGAAAAGGTGCACCATATGTAGAGCCTTGCGGCACAGTTCCTGGTGTAAGCTTCAATCAACAGCTCGAATATTCAAAGAGGGTGGCATTCCGTAGATTATATCAGATGGTGGTTAGAGATGCTATCAGAGAAAATGATGGAAATCGCATGACTATGCATTGGTGAATGAATATGCCACATTTTTTTTAATGTGGCCACTAAGGCCACTAAGTACCAACTAAGTGCCACCAGGTTACTAACCAACATTGAAGAATGAGTTTCCCGCCGGCTGGCATTCGAGCTTAAATACAACATAACAATGAACCCAGAGGGTGGTGCTGGAATAAATATAGAGATGGATCTCCACATGGAACATCTTAATCGTGAATACAAAGGTACATTAATATTACTAATGTAATATGAGCTTACACCATTTGATTATGTAAAATATAGGTAATTTCGTGTAATCTTTTATCATTAAACTGAAATACAATTATACACATGAACACAAATGCTTGCGTAAAGTTGCATTCATTGGATAAATATTATTATTTTCTTCTATAACTATACATTTAACAAAATATGAAAATTGTTCTATGTTTACATCTTAATACAGGATTAATAATAATGTGTATTTAGTGAAAATATTTTTTATCTGAACAATGTTTTAGTTAGTAGTAGTAGTAAATCATTGCTTTACGTTACTTTTCGGCACAAATGATCTTTTAAGTGACATTGTAATACCATAAAAACGTTGTAGTCAACTGATGGGATGAATGATGTACAGATGATGATGTGAGGGTGGGGGTGACAGGGCATGGTGGGTTATTGAGCGCGTTTTCGTTCGCTCGCCCACTAAGGGGTTCTGGGCATATCTAGGAGATCTACCCCCAGACATACCCAGACGGCCGAGACTTGGGTTTCACTGTGCAATATAATGCTGAAACTCCGTGGCATTTTGCGCAGCTCCGCTATTCTCGCGTCGCGATAGTCTCCAGAGTAACAATAGGAAGGGTAACTTCATCCCCGTGAGAGACATAAGGTCAACAACACGCCATTGTCGGTTACTTAGGGCTACCACGGCCTACACCAGCGCCTGCACTGATGCGGAAGCTGCATTGGCACCACAGTTGAGCGGAGGACCCAGGGTACAAATAAAGGCATTATTAATAATTATTGGTGAATTTACATTTCGATTCAATGTGTTCATTACTTCTATATTAAACTGTTTTTTTTCATTTCAGAAAAAATAAAGCCTTAATAGACAGATGTGCGTTAAATAAATTGCAGCGCTTAATAAAATCTGCAAAGCTACATATTTTATTGATAAAATTGAGGAGTGCAAAAATTCTTCTACCAATCTTTGGAAAGCTTTTAAAAATGTAGGTATTTGTAAAACATCAAAAGAATCATTGAAAATTGGTTTGAAACTAGAAAACCAATTTTCTTTGATAAAAAAACAGTGGTGAATGATTTTAACAATTTTTTTTACCACTATTGCAGATAACCTAGTTTATAAACTGCCTGATATTTCAGGTGGTTTTCCAAGAGGCTATTTTGTTGACAATTACTATCGGAATAAACGTTTGTAAAACCTAATACTTCTATTTTTTCACCTGTAAGTGAAGATGAAATTTTAAAACTTATAGGGGATCTGTCCATTCGCAAAGCGACCCGTCTTGATGTTTGTCAGCAAGGTTTTTAAATAATACATACACATTATAAATTTATCTTTACATTTAGGCTGTGTTCTGGATCAAATGAAAACGCTGGTAGTAGACTAATAGTAGTAAATTTTTGCTTTACTTCACTTTTCGGCACAAATCGTTATTTAGGTGACATTGCAACACGATAAAAGATTGTAATCAATTGATAAGATGAATGATGTACAGATGATGATGTGAGGGTGGGGGTGATGGGGCATGGTGGGTTATTGACAGCGTTTTTCTTCGCTCGCCTGATAAGGGGTTCTAGGCATGTCCAGGGGATTCACCCCCAGACATGCCCAGAGGGCTGGATATTTGAGTTTCGCTATGCAATTTAATGCTGAAACTCCGTGGCATCTCGCACAGATCCGCTATCCCCGGGTCATATATCCCCCAGAGTAGCAATAGCTGAGGGGTATAAACTTCATTCATCCCACAAGAGATGCATAATGTCTAACACTCCATTGCCGGTTGTTTTAAAGGTACCACGGCAAACAGAAATAAAAAAAAACTGACCCTGGAAACTGTTGTCTGTCCAGTGTGTATATATGAATCAGGAAATGTATTCTCTTTAATTTCAATCTGGTTTCAGGGGCTCTTTATCAACTGACACTTGTCTTACCTGATCAGATTCGCTTTCAAATGGACGAGGTTTTTCTACTGGCATGGTTATGATCGACTTGCAAAAAACATTCGATACAGTAGATCATGATATCTTGCCTCAAAAATTTAAGGCTCTTGGTTTTGATCCTCTGGCCATCAAATGGTTAATATCGTACTTAAAGCAGACATAATTATTATATAATATTGAAATGGAGGTTGCTGTTTCAGGTCAACTAATTCTTTATGCTGACGACTCGGCCCATCTAGTTTCTGGCAAGAATATAAACACAACTGAGTAACAACTTGGCAATGGACTTCTTATTTGAATTGATGACTGGTCGATAATAGACTATCCATCATTTCGGTTCAAAGTAACGATTTGGTATTTTTTTTAAAATTACTGTTACATGTGGTTAGTCCATGGTAGCCCCTGAAATTTTTTGCGATATTTGAGAGTAGATATTGACCATTCTTTAGATGGCAATTATACTGCAGAAAATAGCATTAAGGAAGGAAACTCACGATATTTTATGGAGACATGCACATATTTTAAACACAAATTCATGGAAACATTTTGCATCAGCACTAATTCAATGTCAGTTTGATTATGCATGCTCCTCATAGTTTGGTGGGCTTCAAAGAATTTACCAACAAAAACTACAAATTCTTCAAAATAAAACTGTCAGATTTGTCCTGAACTGCTCCCCAAGGACGCATATAATGGTTTTAATGAATTCAAAATTCTCAATTGGATACCTCTTTCGGAATGCGTTAAACAAACGAAACTCAACAACATGTTTAGAATTATTAATGTAACAGTCTCGAAACACTTACAAGATTTATTATATATGGGCAGTTATCAACATGACATATACAATAACTAGTGTGCAATCACTGGTCTTGCCACATACAGTATGCAGGTGCCAAATCGTTTCAATACTCTGCCAGTAAAATGTGAAATTGTCTACCGTTACATCTCCGAATACAAGAAACTTTTTAAATTTTTAAACATGCTGTCAAAAGACGTGAAAAGGAAGCATATATTTATAACTAGTTTTCACTTAACAGTGCAGGAACACTGTGTCACTAGCCCCACTGAACGCAAAACTTACGTATGCGTCTCAGTATACGTGATACACCGACCTTACTTAAAGGTGTAGTCAACTGTTAAAATTCGCGGGACAAGGGTCCCCCAGAAGGCAATAGTGCCCGTGGGTAGGTCAAGTCCCTATTCCATAATAATACTAAATATGCGTTTCATACCCAAAGCCTCATTAAGAGCAAGTTCTCAAATCACAGCAAGTTCATATATACTTGAGCGACATCTATGAGTTTATAATTCAAAGCTCTTGGCCCTTACCCCTACTTGGTCGCTTGCATGCAAACAAACTGACTGTCTTACTGCGGGGATGTTGAAACTGCTTGACCCAAGCATGTATTGACATGCCCAGTAAACACAAAACATTTGTATGACTTTATGCAATGTTGGACCAACGTCGAAGACGTTGGGCCGACGTTGTATAAATGTTATGCAAATGTCTTGTGTTTGCTGGGCAGGAGGACTTTCTCTCAAACATTGTACATTTATTCAATGTTGGTTCAATATTGGGCCAGCGTCGCAGACGTTGGCCTAGCATTAAAACAGCATTGGATCAATGTCCCGTTTAAGTAGTATCTTGTAATCAGTTCAGTGGCTATATTAATGCCGTCAATCTGTACTCAATAGGCTACTGTTGGCCTACACTTGACCGTCCCAGGCATGCGCGTCTTGCAGTTGAATCATTCTTTAAGACTGCAATTTTGGGTTTTTCTTCCAGATCTGAAGAACAAATGATGAAGCTGTTTACATTTGCAGCGAGGTATCTGGAACTATGTATTAGAACGAAAGAAAGGACGGTCGACCAGAAACCTGTCTACTAGAGAATATTTTCTATTCGAACGTTGATGGTGGCAGTGATATAGAAGTACCAGTTAGTTTTGCATCATCGGAACAATAGTTCTCTGGTGTCATTCTCAACGGAAGAGTAGACTTTTTATCAATAATTGCTGTGATATTTCATTTTTTGGTGTGGAGAGTTTTACAAATTATGTATATATTTATATATGAGTAAATTATTTCTTGCCATCGCCACCATGTATCACCATCAAGAGACCGCCGTGGAAATACGTCTTCTCACCAGGAGACTTTTAGGTGTCTTTATTCCCTGGTATTACAGATGATTGCTGACCCATGATTTTATGTATTGATACTATTTATCATGTTTTGTTTCCATGTTAATGGTTCACTGAATACATGTAATCAAATCTAATGTACTATACAGCACCTAACCATGCCATATCAAGTACCATGCCCAACCATGAACCATACAATACCAAGTGTCATGCCATGTCATTTAATATCGGCTGATATTTTATTCAGTCCACATGAAATACTTACAAGTGCACATCCCAGCAAACGCTAAACATTTTTTATAACGTACAATACAATGTTGGACCAACGTCGACGACGTTGGGCCGACGTTGTGCAAATGTTATAGAGAAGTTTTGTATTAGCTAGGATTACTGGTATGTGTTGTAAGGCTGTGTTTTTTCGGGCTAAATTTCGGTGTAGAAAACAAACACCACCTTCCAATTGAATCATGTTGCAGACGAGGTATCTCAGTGAACACAGGACATTTTGTATGAATGAATGAATGAATGAATGACATCTTATATAGCGCATGTATCCAGCCGGAGGCTGTTCAGAGCGCTGAACATCGAGAGTAACTTAGCAAGGCCTGTTATCATTCAAATTCCAGCTCAGTCTCCTGGGAGATATACAGCTGAGCTGTTATTGAGGCGCATCAAGCTATTATTATTCCAAACAAATTCGCCTTATGTGCCAAGTACTCACACATTGTGGATTTTCTGGGGCCTCGCTGAATAGAAACTGCGCCCACGTCCATTGAGGTTCTTTTACGTCCAACTCTAGGTCAGTAAGACGAGCCATCTGATTTACGTGGTTCTCTGAGCCCCACGAGTGTATACAGCACCTGGCAGTCACCAGGCAGTCACCCATCCAATTATGAACCGGGCGCGACGTTGCTTAACTTCAGTGATAGAGCCAATCACGATGAGCGAACGCCGTATTCCGTATATAACACTTATACAAAGTTGGACCAACGTCGAAAACGTTTCGAAGACGTTGGGCAGACGTTGTATAAATGTTATACAAATGTTTTGTGTTCACCGGGGTACCGCGCAACCTCGGAATGTGTGACATGTAAAAAGACTATTTTTGCTGACGATTCTTATTTTTAAATGTTCTCATTTTGAAAACTCAGTAAAAAATAATAATTTTAAAAACATCACAGATGCTCATCATCCATTAAATCCCTAATGAATCTAGATAATCGAATGTACAAACTAGACCAGGAGTTTCCGAGCCCCGAGGCCTGACTTTGGGCTGTTTGAGTGCTATAGACAAAAAATCGGCCTTATATTTTGTGAACATAACTATTGGTCTTCCTCATGGGTCAGAATCCCCAATGTCCAGGATATAATAAAAGAAAGAACCAAGGAGACCAGGTAAAATATAACTAAAACGTTCATTCCTTCCACCACCATTGCTACACTCTCTACAGCATGTACAGTGCAAAGTGTGACGCCCTTCTGGCTTGGGGACAACATGCACAATTCTAAAATACTTTTCAGGGTAGTCACGACATGAATGGAAAATAGTGAGTAAAATTTCATAAAAATTGGTTGAGAAATCCGCGAAATTCAATAATCCTGGTTGATTAATTTAATGTGAATCTGACTATAGGGCTACATAGAATAGGACATATTTCTGCAGGAAGTTCAAAGAAAGTATTGTTACCTTTTCGCTTCTAATTAATGTCCTAGATAGGCGATGATCTTCGCGTCAAACTACGGAAGTTTCAGTCAAATTACACGCGGATGCGTTTGAGTGTGCAGCGTCAATGAAACAAAAAGGAAATGACGCCCACCAACTTTGCGCTCATGTGCTGCGGTATGAAAATCTTTCGCTTTTGACGTACGCCTGAACTTAGTGACTAATTGTACGACATCCGTACACTCCAGTACTAAATTGACGTGAGAAAATGTCCCTGCGTTGGTTCAATGTTGGACGACCATCTGCGACGATGGCCCAGCATTATATTTAGCGTGTTTTGATTGATGGTACCTTGGTCATACACATGAGACACGATACCTTGAATCAATGTTGGTTTGACGTTGGTCCAACGTCGTAAACGGTGGACCAATGTTAAACCAACATTGATTCAACATACTGTATTTGCTGGGTAGTCATATACGTTGAACATGTAGTTTTAATGTTGGTTCATTGTCTACGGTGTTGGGCCAACATTAAGACATCGTTGACTTAACGTAGGGCCTACCTTGATTGCTGGGAGAAAGTATGCGGGTTGCCTGAAACGTCATGCGGGTCAACTCTGCCATGCATGCGATGCACAGCCAAGAGGCGGTAACTGCTTACTTTTCCAAGTACGTAGTTACTGGCTTTACAGATCAATGTTGCACTTACGCATGTAATTGCGCACTTTCGTAAGTATTTGCGCACTTGCGAAAGTACTTGCGCAATTGAAATGACTTGGGAATGACCTTCGTGTTGCTACTGGATGATACCCCATTAAAACACAACCCCAACACATCTCAACCTCCATAAACTACTCATGGATCAATATTGTTGCAAACTACTGCATAATAGTACGTTTACTCGTAATTGGTATTACGTCGGATTCTAGATGTATTATGTCATAAGTTAAAAATTCAAGATGGCCGATGGCTGTCATTTTGAATTGATGCAAAAGCGGTTTTTTTTAAATTTATATAGTGGATATTAAAACTACTTTCATATATATTTTGATCAAATTATCTCAATAAAATATTTCTTTTAATGCTTTGTGACACCCATTTTGAAAAATCGGCATTGAGCGGAAGTCACACGCTTGAAATTTGTGGACTTTTGTATATTAATCGCCAATATATTTTTACCTATTGTTTTCAAGTTCGAATCCTAATGCTTCTGGACAAATGTAGTAATGGTCATGCTGACATCATTTTTTTCGAGCCGAAAGTGTATAAATTAAAAAAAAAACACGAAATGTCGGACAACACGCGCTATTATCATGATTATATGATGTAAATTGGTATAACTGTCAATATCTATCATATTCTAATGATTTTGGTGTATAATATAAGGTTTTCGTGGTCAAGGAACACGATTTTGACAATAAAAAACATGAGAGTGGTACTTTTTATTTGTTAATATCGTCATTATAATATTAGTAGGCTTGGTAAGACCTCAAACTATGTCAAAATGTGCATTTTGTAGTACACATGCTTCCTTTGTTATACAAGTTGTTTATAGACTTCTGCATCTTCTATGATAAGAACACAAGCTGAAGCTGCTTTATCTTTCTCTCATTTCCATAAATCCAATATGGCCGCATATATATATATATATGCGCTGGTATTTTATCTACACTCCGCCCTCGAGGACATTTTTTCAGCATATTAGGCGCTAATTATACATGTCTATGGAACTTTAAACAATAAAAAAAACTTAAGATGAAGCTGCGCATTTTCAACATAATTTGCAAAAAATAAAATATGACCGCCAATATATAGATATACCCCAATATGTCATGATACATCGACCCCTGGTGCACACATTTTAAATATTGTAAGATCTAATTAATCATGTGCTAGTGGTAAAAGAGTAGGTTTTGAAAGGTATATGAGCTGTTTAAAGGCGGCTGGACATATATGTTCAAATGAAGAGATAAGCACAACTGCTTTTGGGTAATGACTGAAGATTTACATTTTATTGCTCATTATATATACAAGGAAAAATGATGTACATTATGTCACTATAGGGGCACAGACAAAGTGCATAGAAACGTTTATATTTACACCCTCATCTGCATAGCAAAGAGTAGAGCCAATAGAGTCCTATTATGTTTTATAGTTAGTTGCAAATCCAGTGGTAAACTGCTGCAGCCTTTTGTCATTGCCCTCTTCCATCCTTAAAATAAACACCTGACGTCTAAATTATTTAAAAAGTATCACCCTCTTACATCCTTAAAATAAACACCTGACGTACTAAATTATTTGAAAAGTATTTTTTGTCTATGATATAAGAGACTTTATGCCACTTATTTCACGACGTGGGATTTCAGCAATTCTCCATTCGTAGATGTACAACATGTTTGATGAGGTTTGGTTGCAGTTACATTCGGAAGACCGTTATTTGTTTCTATTTTATATTTGCAATAAATTCTGATGAAATAATTTCAATTTCTGGTATGCACTGTATTGCTTCCATATTAATGTTGTATATATAAATTGAAAGTTTATGGTAGATTGTGAACAGTTCTCAACTATTTGTCTGGGCATCATATTAAGAATACACGCAAAGAAGGAAATTTATACAAAATTAATCAAGATCATCACAGATTCCAGGGATAAACATATATGCCTACGAAATTTGGGGAATTTAAAAAATACAAACATAGAAAAACAGCTGGATCAAAAGTGGAATAATCAAATCAATACAATTTAGAAACACTATGTATAGAGATTTGTAGTTACGTTCTGCAGATGAGCCGAGATATAATGTTTTAAAACAAAATTTACGCTCATACATTTGTATCTTAAGAAAAAACATCAAACAAGCTAAACGGTTACACTACCATAAATATTTTCAGAATTTTAAAACCGACATGAAGGTCTAGTCGTTTTTAATGTATTTTATTAGTCGTTTAAATCGCCGTTATTGGGAATGAAATGTGTGTTTAAACATCTATATTTGCAAATTTTTATTCCCAAATCAAACAAATCTGAGTAATTTTTGCCCACTTGAAGTTGTGGGTCGCAGCAGCGAGACACAACTTAAAGTGGGTGAAAATTTAATTTATATTTAATGTTTAATTGTTTGAGCCCCACGAGCCCCTCACAGCGACTTTAATAAGACGTTACAAATGGACCGAATGGACTCTGTGCGTCACAAAATATACACAAAAACTGAAAAGTATTCTGTCCAAGCAGTCAGATTTATAAAAAAGTATTCTGGACTGAAAGTATTTAGGGATAATAGCCATTACAAAATAACAGGTTGTGTTGTTATTGTTATTTTAGAAAAGCACAAAAAATATTAATAAGAAATACATAAATGTAAAACATGATCCATGTAAAAGGAACGTTACGCTATGCACCTAGGGATTACATAGTCTTATTTGTTATTTTTTTAAGTGGCAGATGCCACCCTTTAATCCCCCAGGCTAACAATCTAAGTATATTATAAAAGCTGTTGAACTCGTACAGTATTCTACCCTTGATCAATTGACTGATTCACTCTGTCACATTTAGGCTGATGATTTTAAATTGAAAGACCCTTTATTACAGATATTTCTGTGTTGTAATGATTAAGCAAACAAATAGGAAAACGAATTGACAAACAAGTCATTTGTAATATAAGTAAATATGTTCAAGCAATGTACCGCGTTTTTTTCTTTTTCGTCTTTTCCACGGTTTTTAAACATAATATATTTAAACAGGTGTTTTCTTCTATAATTTTCATTTCAAGATGAAATTGCAGACTCAAACAATATATATTTTTTAGAGAAGGGAAATAAGTAAGCCGACATACTAGTCGTCTCAGCAAACATGACATGTTGACTTAATATTGTTGTATGTTGGCCCATCATCTGTAACATTGGGCCAACAATACAGCAACATTGGTGTCGCCATCCCAACAATAAGGCGGAATATAAAATAACTTTACGTGAGCTCCGTGCCAGCTTAGCACAAACACAATTTTGTTTTAAATCGTCATTTTGTATTGATGGAATGTAGATGCTTATAATAGTCGCATCTGATTGGCGAGGAAAGCGAAGAAACGTCTCGTATATAGGTTAACTTTTCAAACTCGACATCGGATCGGTGGAGCTCGTGTTGGATGCTTTTGATGTAAGTCGATCTTTCTCAAAGTTCTCGATCAGCATTTCTGCAAAAGAAAGTCATAACTTATAAGCTATGGCATTTAACCCTCTCAGTGCGGGGACCGACTTTAGACGTCATAATCTGACGTGTATAGACGTCTACAGTCGGTCCCCGCACTGAAAGAATAGTCGACATAGTCTGACGTCTGAAGTCGGTCCCCGCAATAAAAGAGTAAACATTTATAATAATGATTTTAAGTTGAAAAGACTGTTTCGTCCACAGTTTTTACATGCATATTTCAGCGTTGTAAGGATTGAGCAAACAAAAAGGAAAACGCATTGACAAGCAAATCATTTGTAATATAAAGGTGTTGAAGCAATAGGCCGCGCTTTTTTTTCTTTTTCGTCTCTTCCACGATTTTTAAACATAATATATTAAATAGGTGTTATACTGTTATGAACAAGTCTAGTATTCTACTTTCGACCAGTGGAAGAATGGCTCAGCCAGTCACATGACGAGATGAACCAATCACTAAAATCATTTAGTTGTTATTTCAACTAAGGAATGTGATACGATTCCTTACCTTTTTGCAAACAAACATGTTCTTGTTTTGGCCACATTTGGACGCCTTCCACTTGCCACTGTGTTTGTTCATCGAGCTGCAGTTTCCATGGTCACCAGGCTCATTCTTGCCCCAGTTAGTATATCCGGTGGGATCGCCATTGCTCCAATCCCAATCTTGACCTTTTCTGAGCAATCCCAACGAGTGGTCCTTCTTGTTTTTCCTTTTCAACAAAAAACGGTTGCAACAATAATTATTATGATTATATTCACCTACAGACCTTGACATATGCCTGGGTAACGTGGCGAATATAGGGTGTATCAGAAAAACACAGAAATACACCGGTACTTAAAGGGTTACGACTGACCTGTTGTTCATAATGAACTGGTTCTCGCCTTCACTGTTGATACTAACCAGCCTGGAACCGGATTCCCTGCAGAATTTGCTCGCTTTTTTGTTGTTTTTTTTCTCTCCTTTCTCCGAGAACCAATAGCAGCTGCCGCTGTGTTCCTCCCAGCCGGCAGCACAGTTACAACTAGCTGGAAATACAATTAGTCAGTAAAATCATTTTTAATTCTATGCGATTCATGATCGATATCTCGATCGATCCGATCCGACCACCTTATCGATCAATAAAATGAATTATATTGATGTAATCCAAAATTGATCGATCGATCAATAAGTTATTGATCAATTTTAATTTACATCAATCTATGATGTCATTTTGCTGCCAATTTTGTAGTTTCAATGCGAAAAATTATTGAGATGATGGCAGAAGGAATATTAAAAATGAATAAGACAAAAAACTGAATACTCACCACCGCCAATTACATATGGAATCTGAAATCAAAACGTGAACAGCAGTTAATTACGCTTGATGGGACAAATTGCCTCATTTAAAATTTTGCCATCACGCAGATTGTCTTGTCAGCGCCAATTACAAATTCAAGTGAATGAAAATAAAAAAAAAGATGAGCGTCGTCGAATCAGCGTCGGTAAGCGTCTGTAAGTGTCGGTAAGCGTCGGTAAGCGTCCGTGGCCGTACATTTTCAGGCGGTCACCGCGTCACTTTTCGCGGCAACCGCGTCTATCTGTCGGCTGCCGCGAAACAACTTCTTGTTCAAAAATTCGTAGCCAAGCGTGGGTGTCAGCGGGGGCCCAATCATCCGTGAATCAGCGTAGATACACAGCGAGATGGTGTACATGCACCGTAGGCATCGTACATACACCGTAGGTATCGTGGGCGTGCGCGACGGAGCGCAGACCGGAAATGGCTCACCCTGCACCCTTCTCCAAGACGGAGCCCCTACACTGGCACGCGCTGTCCCTACGCTGTTCTACACTGTTATACAATAGCCTACGCCACCCTACGCACGCGCAAAATTTAATGCCAATTTTCGGTGTTGCAGCCTCGGATAGGCACGTCACTCTTCACGATTGTACGCTAGTGTATGATACTCACGATACTGTACGCTACTATACGCTGCGAAACCATCCGTGCGGTGCTTCACGCCATGACATGGTGCGAGTACACCGTGGGACGGTCTGCGTAGTGGATTCGTAGCTACTGGCTGCGCTTAGTCACGCTTAGTCACGCTGCCTACGGTCTCTGTACCCCATGTACGGTTTCTGTACACAGTTTGACGACATATCACGCTTACTCACGCTATGTCACGGTATGTCACGCTGCCTCACGCTGTCCACGGTGTATGTACGCCATCTCGCTGTGTCTGTACACAATTTTGTTGTGTCCGCCACCCAAATGTGTCAATTTGCGAACCGCGTATGAAAAGGACGTGGATCGGAGTATTTTTCATTCTTCCCTGTTGACCTTCCCCAAGTTCCATCTGCTCCGTTGCTCTTCTGTTGCTCCATCATTGTCGTCAAATGCAGTTGAGTGCTTGGCAGCTGCAGTTGGCAGAGCATTGACGAATTACCACTGTGAAACTTGGTCTCATGGCAAAAGAGAAGGAAAAGCAATAAAAAGAAGCCGCAAAGAAGCAGATATAAAGACGAAATTCCCCATTTGTTATTTGCTGAGGGCTTGGAGAGGAGAAGAAAAAGCAAGAAAAAGAAGTCGCAAAGAAGCAGATATAAAGACGAAATGCCCGTCTTTATATCTCGCTTAACTGGTATATAATGCACAACACAAAAAAAATAAAAAAAGCGTAGGGGCCTACGCAGTTCTATAGTCTATGGACATGTTTACATCATGTGGTCATATTCAGAAGCCAAAATAAAAATACTGATTTTTTGATGATTTTATAGCCTGATTGTCGCTTTAATTATTTTCAGGAGAATACTGTGGAGCATAATGTTTCCTGACGCGCAGTACACTTTTTTAAATCTACATGGTGGCAAGATAATTAAAGCCCTTTTATGTACGCTGTGTTAAGCTTTTTTTGTCTCTCATTTAAGCTTGAATTATATTTATATTCGTGTTTGTAATTCCCTGATTATTTTAAATAAACATAAATCTAAAATGAAGTCGGATCTCCTGGGATCATTGGCGGGCGGTTACGCAATGCTTGGCGACGTCACTAACAGTAACAGTGGCTAGTTTAGCATGTCGCACCATTTCAAGCCTACGGGCTTGGCTGTTATCATATGAATAATATAACATCAGTGATATGATGTCTTATTACACGATTTGGAAAAACATAATATTAGTGTTGTAGTGATTAATTGCGCGATATAAAAAATTGCAAAGACATCGTGTTCGTGTTGTAATGTTTTATTACACGATTTAAATAGAAAAATGTAAGGGAATATTGCGCTCGTGTTGTGATGTTTTATTATCCGCTTTAAAAAGATTGTTATCTCGTGTTATTTCGTGTTTTGTTACACGATTTGAATAAACATGTTCTTTTATTAAATAATTTATAAATTATATTAGCCTAACTCTTCCTTTACCGACTTTCTCCTGATAAAACTATCATATATAGATATAATTTGAAGATATATATTGTTATAAAGATATCTTTCAAGCTAGATATCAAATAGTATACCATGCATTATAATAAATATAAATTGAGGATATATTTTATATAGGAAAACGATATTCTACAATGTACATGTGTTACACAACGAGAAATAAAGAAGCAATAAAATGAATATATCTAATATAAATAAATTCAAATTGAAATAGAATATTGGTCAAGCCAGGGCCCGTATTCTCGTACAGGTTACGATAAATCGTAGGCTTCTGATTGGTCGAGATGGCCATCTCGACCAATCAGAAGCCTACGATTTATCGTAACTTGTACGAGAATACGGGCCCAGTGTGAAACATGCATGCGGACAAGCGCACGGACCAGCATGTACAAACCCAATGGAAGAAATCATGTGCGCGCGGTTTTTATAATGTCGTATAAACACGTGCAGGTGCGTGGGTTGTCGCACTTTTGTGTACACACACCGTCTCTGGCCGTCGCCTCGTGTAGGCATTCCGTCTGGACGTGCGGTGAGCGTACACACACCGTCTCCAAGCATCGCAATCGCATCAGACCGTCCCCAATCGTCGGTTCCCGTGAGTGAGCGTCCGTAAGTGTAGGAAGCGTGCGTGAGTGTACACGTACCGTAGATGGCGTGCGCACACCGCATGCGGTATGTGTACGACACCTACGGTACGTGTGCACACATCCACGCTCGTACACGATTCAGACGCTCACAGACGATTTCTACGGTGTGTGTACGCCATTTTTCGTCCGTCTGGGTGTGTAGGCACACCGCGCGGATTAGAACACGCGGTTGGAGACGGTCTGGCGCGGATTGCCGATTTCGGCTATTTCGCTCAATACGCTGGCAGCGTGTCAATCCGCGTCCCAGTGTGACTGTAGCTTAAGTGGATACAAATTACTCATATTAGTTTGAGATGAAACATTTGCAAATTTTGAGGTTTAAACACTCCTTTATTCCCTATAACTGTGATTAGATCGGCTAATAAAACAAATTTAAAACGACTATATTCGTGGTTAGCGTAAGGATTGAAAACGATCATTTTATTATGCGCATTCTCCCCGACATCTTTCCTGTTGTTTAATTTCTAGTCCATTACCTATGCACAGGCCCTACTTAGGTTAGATAATTTAATCGACATAACGTACCTTTTTGCAGATAAACTTATATTCCTTATCGTCACAATACACACTTGCCCATACGCCACTGAGTGTCATCATAACGGCGCACCCTGTACATTTGTTCCGGTTTTTAGCCCAGTTAGTCCAGCTGTAAGGACTGCCATCCACCCAGCTCCATCCTGCTTCATCATGAGCCTGAGCTGAAGCCTCGTCTCTGGTTAGCCCTATCCAATAACGTCCACTGGGAACCCTGGGAAATATAAAGTAGGAATCAACACCACAACATATTAAACAGTTAAACGTCCAATCTGAACCGTACAAAATATACAACATGATGCGCGACAATTCTACTACAAAAAACACGTAATAAAAACACCCGTAGGAATCAAACATACAGTATAATTAACGGAACTGTATAGCAACCAAAATAAAACGTAATGGACGACGACGACGACAGGAAGCAAAGTAGCTACATATTAATTTAAGCGCCCAGTAGGAATCCTAGAAAATACTGTACATCTTGTAATATTCACGAGGTTTTAATTTTCGCGAATTTCGCGAGGAGGACAAATTCGCGAATAAATTATATAGGAATATCGCGAAATTATTATTATAATAGCGCTACCTATCATTGAAGTTGATAATTCGTTATTTATAGTCTTCGTGTAAAGTCCCAGAATTACAAATTAGCGAAAATCTAAACACGCGAAAAAGACTAGATCTACAGTATACAGCATATGAACGAAACGTAGCAACCGAAAAAAAGAGGAAGGACACCTACAGCATAATAAACGCTCAGTATGAACCCTAGACTAGAATTATATACAACATACTAAATGACTCTAGAACATCTGCTTAATAAACGTCCAGTGGAAATCATACAGTGGAAAATATACAAAATATTCAAATAGAAACAAGCGATTCAGCAGCACATGAGTTAAGCTATCAGTGGTAATGCTAGAAAATATACAACACCTTACAAAATATCTAGCATTATAAACGACGCGAGCTGTAAACACCAAAACCACAGCCATATGAGCATGATAAACGATTATCAGGAACCCACGGACAACATAAAAGAAACGTAGAAACCTCCTTGAAAGACACAACCTAATGAACAGTAGACACCAGCAGAGAACAATATAAGCATAATAAGCAATTCTTACCCAGCAAACACGAGGCATTGAATCAATGTTGGGTCAATGTTGGGACGACGTCGTAGACGGCGGGCCAACATTGACCCGACATTGATTCAATGCCTCGTGTTTGCTGGGTAGGAGCCAACATACAACACAGTAAATGACCTACAGGAACCAAACCGAACATAATAAACGACCGATTAGTAAGAACCCTATTACATTACACATATACTATACAGCATAATCATATAGGGCCTAATTCACTACATAATGAACCAACAAATCTATGAATGTGGAAAAGATTTACTTCAAAGACGATTACTTTTCCGTGCACAATATTTTCACAATAAAGTGAACTGTCAGACATTGTGTACAGTCATTGTGTACACAGAGCTGGGAGCAGCAAACGAGATATAACAAATGAAAATACTGGGTCACATGAACACTCACACCAGGCGGCGATCACCAGATTTCCAGTGTGTGTTTGTCGATGCCCTAACTACTTCACAGGCCGTCGTGGTGCGCACC
The DNA here is from genome assembly GCA_964017125.1 of Flabesymbios commensalis. Taxonomy (NCBI): domain Eukaryota; kingdom Metazoa; phylum Annelida; class Polychaeta; order Terebellida; family Flabelligeridae; genus Flabesymbios; species Flabesymbios commensalis. The sequence continues at coordinate 97,515,593 of OZ024904.1, read as the reverse complement.
AACATAGAAAAAAAGCACTTCCTAACAACTTTCAAACAATAACGGATACCATTGTTGCAGATATTCTCAGTATTCCGGAAGATCCGTATTCATGATATGGCTTAAAAATGGCCGACGCCCAATGAGTAAATCCAGATTTTTCAATGACCCATTGGCATTTAAAAGACACGCATGATCGTGACGAGCCAGATTCTGACGTCTAATGTAGATGTCAGACTCTGACGTCTAAAGTCGATCCCCGCACTTTGAGAGTAAAAATATTTTTAATGGTCTGAGACCCAAAGAGCTAACTAAGACATTAACCCTTTAACCGCCAAATTATTCAATCTGAATTTTAACCGCTTGAAGTTGTGTCTCGCTGACGCGATCCACAACTTCAAGTGAGTGAAAATTATTAAGATTTGACAATATGGAGGTCAACTGTTTTCAAATATTGCCGATTGATGTGACATTTTATCTTCAACATGTTTAAAAGATGGTACCTCATGTGCTAATAAAAAATAAAACCCGAATATATGCGGCACCGGCGGGTAAAGGGTTAATGATAATGATTTCAAATTGAAAAAAACTTTTGGTCTCCATGGTTTAAACAAACATATTTCAGCGTTGTAAGGGTTAAAGGGACATGCCCAGGCTAAAATCCTAAAAAATAGGTGATTTTATTTTTGCTTATTAATATGACCGCTTGATGTAAACATGTCCATAGACTAGAACTGCTAACGTTTTTAAATTTTTGTCATAGTAAGAAGCCAGCATAAAATCACCGATTTTTTTGACGATTTTAGCCTGGGCCATTCCCTTTAAAGTAGAAGTGACGTATGACTTACTTGTTATCGGCAAGGAACTGATTTTCCTGCGGGGTTAACACGCTTCCCAGATACCCTTTCATACCCTCGCACTTTAAGTTGGCGTTGGTGTAAGTCGTCTTCACTTCTGACACGAAATAACAGGTTTCATTGAACTCGATGCATCCATATGGACAACTCCCAGTGGCTGTGGTGAAAAAAAATCACACACGGGAATATAATATTGTTAAGGCTTTATACAAGGACCAATCATAACCAACAAATTTTGTTTTTATCAAATAATGGTTCTTTTGGGAGTAAAATTCACACATGGGAATGTAAAATAGCTAAGCCTTTATATAAAGACCAACCATAATCAAAATTTTTGTTGTTGTCAAATAATAGTTATTTTATGAGTAAAATTTGTACTAAATCGTCAGAAGGTGACCAGAGTAACCTCGACTAAACACTCGAACTCAGCCAGACTGTCAGACACGGTCGCCGCCCTAGTCACGGCATACCGTCAGAGCATGATGACAATTGTGCGTTGGTTGGTCAATTCCCGCAATGAACTAAATTAAAATACTTATAATGGCCGTAGACCCATAACATAGGTATTCAAAATAAGCGGAATGAGCTAACTAGGACATTTATGATGATTTCAAATTGAAAAACCATGGTTTAAAAAATATTTCAGCATTGCAAGGGCTACCCACATTGATCACAGAATTTGCCTTGCCATCTCCTATCACACTTGCAGTACCAGGAGTCCAGCGTGGAGGAGCAGCTCCCGTGTTCACCACACTGGGATGTGTCGTCCAGGCAGTTGTTCACTTCTGTGGAAAATAAAGACAAGAAAAACATACAAACGCTGGCCCAACATTGAAACAGCATTCGATGAATGCCCCGGGTTTGCTGGTCACACACTAGCTTTCGTCGTGGCCGACACAAAGTCAACAGTTACAGACCAGGAATCGAATCCCAAGAAATAAAGTCAGGGGGACGGGATGTTGCAAGATGTCAACCAGTTCTATGTTGTTCCAGGGTCCCTCCTGGTCAGCTTGATCTCGGATGACACTTGATATTTAGATTTTCCGCATAAATATGACCTATTTTGTAAATGTGAGTAAATAAGTTAGAGATGATTATACGAAAACAGAATAGCTACAGCTTTCAGAAATGTGTCAAAATATGCACATTAATAAGTCACATCATATTATTTTACAATTTAATTATTACTTTCTTGCTGTTTAATGTTGCAAAAGACGAAAAAATAACAGTAAAATACAACAAATGACCCTTGTTATATTTATATTTTTAATAACTATGACCCAGTCAGTGAAAGTTACTAAATTAGATTCAATTGATTATACGATAAAGACACTATAAATACAATTTCAAATAAATGGGCTAGAGCTGTTATCTCGACAAGAAAATTTGTAGAGCAATAAGTGACAAACTTTTTGCAATAATTCCTTATATTTTGTGTTGTAAAAGGCAAACAAACAACAATACACATTGTTGACAGTTCTATTGAGATGCATGGAAATTATTCACGAGATAAACCCCGGGCAGTCAGTAGTAGTGAAGATCATGTGAGGGCGAATATAGGTGAACCCATTGCCCTGCCGTAAGTGCCAGGATTATTACCAGACGTCCAATGATGGGAAGGTGACTGGATGATACGAAATGATGTTTAGGGCAGCAAGTGCTACAAGACTCCCTTAGGTATCATGTCAACGTTTATTCATTCATCCCAGCAGTTACACTTCAAAGACATTGCACTTACTGGACATACCACGAGAGCCCACACAAAAAAGAAGCTCTGAAAACCTGGCAACGTCACCTTGCCCAATCAGAAGCACAGTAGGCCAAAACTTATTTTTCAAAAACGTCGTGGGGTCCAATAGCTGACTCTCACATTTTTAGAGCCCAATTCATAGAGCAACAGTGGGAATATCGGATACCTACAAGATATAATTATATCTTGGTAGTTTCAACATAGCTAAGAATGTCATAAAAGTCTTAGGACAAAAAGTTAAGACTCAGGTCTACAAGATATTTGGGTTGAGAGCTCTATAGATATTTGGGCCAAATACAACTGCGACAACATGATGAAACTGAATTGTGCTACAGACTTAGGCTACCTAGAAGCATGACATTGGCAACAAGCTTCTAAACAAGTAGTAATTGCGGCACTGCAGAAAATGCAAAATCTGAACTACAGGTAAAAACTGACTGGACATAATGCATGGTTCTCAGCCTCAGATAATGGAGTGGCCTACAGTATTTAGATGATGACCGTGCAATTGCGGCACTGCAGAAAATGCAAAATCTGAACTACAGGTAAAAATTGACTGGACTTATATAATACATGTAATCCTAATCTTACTATCCGTGTTGCTGTGGTCTGCCTAATACGACCATGCCAAATATACACCCTGGAGTAATCTTTATGCTGCTGACAGAGAACAGCTGGAAATATAATATAATGAAATCTAGCAGCAGTTCAGAGTTGTAAACAAAGTTGTAAAAAACCTAATTGGCCTAACACGGTCAGAGAGTGCATCTTTGACTTGTAAATTCATGACACATACAACTTCTTCTCCAACAGTGAACTTCGAAAGTCAGAAGTCATGGAGATCGAGATTAATAAACTTAATTGCTGAACAGTTTGTGTAATCCCGTGAAATGATTGTGAACGTCACACTCAGTGTAAAAATTAATAATTTATTTATAATCCGAGTTATAAACGGTTTTATCCCATTCGTTTAACGTTGGCCTATCTAAGCAGACTATACTGTTTACAGCTGCAGGCTATTTATCAATGTATCGCTCATGGACCTAGCTTATGACAGTTTCTCTGAGACTCAGATAATGGAGTGTCAATAAGTGCTTCTGAATCCAATGGCAGCGTCGGACTCGAAGCCTGATATGTGGATTCATATATGGGCATGTCCAAGAAATAGCGACATAATTGAGGACATCTTAAATAGTAAAAAAAATCTCATAATTTATCATTCCTGCAAAAACATGATTAGTCATGGTTCATGGTCTATAATTACAACCATGTAAAACCATCGGGTCATCCATGGTATTACACCATAGTAGACCATGGTTTCCTGATTTTATAATTCATGCAAAACATGGTTAAACATGGTACAACATAATTTACAACCATGTAAAATCATGGTTAACCATGTAAGACCATGATTTCTCTTTGTCTGCTAGTACCATGGTTTATGCGAGGTAAACCATGGTTCAACATGGACTACAACCATGAAAAACCATGGTCAACTATGGTCTTTAACCATGGTTTATTCAAGGTGAACCATGGAATACAACCATGAATAATCATGGTCAGCCATGGTCTTTAAACATGGTAGCCCATGGTTCCAAAATGCCACAGAATGGACATTGCCGATTTCTACTGGGAATTAACCACGATCTCTGCTCTAGCGGTATCTATCTGTATCTGTATATTACGTGGCAGTACGCACTATTGTGCTATCGCGCCACGGGAGTAGCTTAGCAAGGCCTGTTATCATTCCTGATATCATTCATGGCCTTATATATGTGCCAAGTAGGCTTACTCCATGTTGTGGACTTTTTGGGGTCTCGCCGGATGGAAACTGCGCCTACGTCCATTGAAGTTCTTTTACGTCCAACCCAAAGTCAGTCAGACGAGCCATCTGATTTACGTGGTTCTCTGAGCCCCACGAGTGTATACAGCACCTGGTATAGTCAGGTAGCTTAGCGTCAAATTTTAGGATAAACGATATCAGCACCAAAATTTTTTTGAGGGCTCAGTGGCCTATACTGATCAATGTTAGCCTAGGAGCACAAACTTATTTTTACTTAAGACACCGAAAAGTGACAAAATCCAAAATGGCCGCCATTTGTACAAGATGAAACAATAAAATGATATTATTTTCGACAGAATAGACGCAGATTCTTGATTTTGGTGTCTAGCATACGGGCTTCAATTATGCCTGACATAGTGATGTAGTAAGAAAGTACTTTAGACATTGCATTGTGAATAAAATCCAAGATGGCCGCCATTTGTGCAAGGTAAAACAATGAATTGATATCATTTTTGACAGAATAGAAGCACAATCATAATTTTAGTGTGACCATAGGGTTTTCAAGTATGTCTGACATACGGGTGTGACCAGAACGTACTCTAGTCATCGCATTGTGAGTAAAATCCAAGATGGCCGCCATTTGTGCAACGTCACAACAATGAATTGATATCATTTGTGACATAATAGAAGCACAATAATAATTTTGGTGTGTACCATAGGGTTTTCAAGTATGTTTGACATACGGGTGTGGCCAGAACGTACTTTAGTCATTGCATTGTGAGTAAAATCCAAGATGGCCGCCATTTGTGCAAGGTCAAAACAATTAATTCATATAATTTCAGACAAAATAGAAGTCCTGAGCATCACGTTTAGGTGTATTTCGTTGATTTCCCATGTATTCCCGATTTAGTTGTGTGGCCAAAGAGAAGTTCAAACATTTTATTGTGGGTAAAATTCAAGATGGCCACCATTTGACAAGGTAACGGTCAAACACAGTTTGTGTCAAACAATTTTGTTATCAGAGTAGGAAATATCTATAACTGGAAGTAACATATATTAGTGTCAACCAATTGGGTTTCAGATAGGTAGCCCGACATGTGAGCATGTTGGTGTCATTTAAAACAACTTAAGAGATGGTCGATGTAGTAAAAACCAAGATGGCGGCCATAAGACAAGCAAAATAACACATACTCCTGAACATACACCTGATTATACAACTATGCTAAACTATCTAGAAGTTGTATCGAACTTTAGACACAGAAAATCACTCTCAAAATTAAGAGTAAGCGACCATAAGCTGAACATTGAGGTTGGAAGACATACTAAATTATCTATAAGCGAACATATATGTACATTTTGTAATGTAAATATTTAAGACAAAAAACATTTTCTTTTGAAGTGTACTGTATCTAAAAATCTGCGTAAAGCATTGTTTGTGGATATTGTAAGGGATTTACCATATTTTCAAGAGGCCACCACGATGAAATGAAACGAATCGGGCTTCAGGCCACTTTTGTGCACATATAGGCTAAACTGGGCCAGGAGAACCTCCTGAGGATGGTGAGATGATTGAGATGACACTGTTCTCCAGACACAGGATTCGAAATTCGAGCCCTGACGGTCTGAGGCCGAGCACGCTACCTCTCGGTCACGGAGGCTCCCCACAATACTGACTTTCACGCGTGGATGGGGAAGAAACATTTTTGTTTTTTTTAAACCGCCGAGAACGGGAACCGAACCCCGAACTCTGGCGTGAAAGGCAGCGGTGCTAACCACTACCCCCGCCCGCCACCACAATGACACAATTTAAAATCTTGTTTAATCCGCGCGGGTGAGTGGCTATACATGTCGCTAGATTTGTACATAATGCTTTTATATTAAGACAATCACAATGCTAGTTTTTAATCGAGAACTATATTTGTATTTATATGTATGTACATGTGTATGAGATATGTATATAAATTGCAAGTAGACATATCATCTGCAAGTACCAGTACCATACTAAGAATTTTACTGCGGCCTCTATTGTTTGAGTTGGCGGGGGAAAGCTTTTTGCTACGCTTACAAAAACTCAACAGTGACGTTGCCAGGTGGTTTCTATGTCTTCCATGCGACGGCTTTCCGAGCTGACGTGTCGGGAGCATGTGCTCTGTAGCGGGCACTTAAATCCAACACACGCGCTGACACGGGAAATTTTCCCAATGTTGTCTCAATACTGGGCCAGCATCTCCACAGCTATCACAACATTGCCTGCACAGAAACGTTTTGACTCTATTCATTGACATAGGGCCTAATAATAACCCATTTTCAACTTTGGTCCATCCGGAATGGTAGTGGGTCCAGGGGGTTGAGGGTCGAGGGGTTGTGGGTTGAGGGTCAAAGGTCGAGGGGTCCAGGGGGTTATAGGCCTAAGGGTAACCGTCATACTTTTCTCACGGGTCGAGATGTTTGTTGATTGCCCACTAGTAGGCCTACAGATCTAGTAATCATTTAATAATGTTGATCCATCGTCTGCGACGCTGGCAATGGGACTCCACTCAAACATAATTACAAACGTGCCTTGGACAATATGATTGACCTATTATGAAACTCTTAGCCTAGTTTTAGATTTTGGATAATAAATGTGTAACGTTAGTTCTATTTATTTTATTTCATACCTGTAGGTCTAGATATACTTGATATTTCTCAAGTGAATACTTTTTGATATTGGACTGTGTTTTATGTGAAAGACTAATCTACAACACTTAAAGTTATAATGACCGAAAATGATTTTTTCAAATATAACATTAGTCTATAAATTATTATATATTTTTAAGAGCTGTTTATGGGAAGTTATTCTTGTTGGAGATGATACGGTTTAGCAGTTCATCCTGATATTGTATAGATATTGACTATACTAATATCAGGCTGAGCAGTAACCAGAATAGCTTCCCATAAGCAGCGCTACAGGTACCAGTGCCCATTAACATGAACTGTTTTTTGGGATTGAGAAAATACATTAAGCGTCTATGGCACCTTCCCAGCAAACCATGAGACACCAAGCCGAAATTGATTTATTATTGGTTCATTTGATCAACGATTGGTTCAAGTGTAGTGCTTTGTCGGCCAGACTCAAGTTATCTGTTAATATCGAATCAATAATTCTAATAGAGGATAGTTCAGTGTTTGGTCGGCCACAGAAAATACTCCACAAGCCACAACAAGCTCACCGCCCGGTTCTACTTCTATCTCCACTTCGCTTTCCTCGGCTGTGACATTGATCGCCTTGTAGTTACAGAACACCTCTCCGTCCTGGTCATACCCAATATAGATGAGGGCGGGTTTTCCTGGAGACGCCTCCACCTTCGCCTCGTAGTACGTGCTGCTGGGGTAGGTGTCGTGCGCAATGTAGAACTCAATTTCGCCCACGTCCGTTATTATCTGTGAAATAGAAACCTCATTGAGAAATAAGACTTGGGGGCAATCTGATCTATGTCAGCAAACACAAGGTATTGAACCAATGTTGTTTTAATGTTGGGCCAACGTCGGAGACGGTGGGCCAAGAGTAAAACAACATTGGTTCAAGGCCTCGTGCTTGCTGGGATGCAGTCATGGTTGACCAAACGGACACATGGCCTAACACTCCTTCAATGCTGGGCCAACATCATACTACATTGGATAGACCAACATTGAAGAACATTGTTTCAATGCTTACAGTTTGGCGGGAGTTAGATGGGCCATTTTCAAAATATTTGAGTAAAAAAGCTAAAGACATGTCTTCAACATTTTTTTCAAAAAGTTTGCATTATTTCATAATTGTTATCATTTAATCAGATAAAGACATGTATTTAGAACTCAGATTTTTTTTAAAAAGCATTTATCTTGGAAAATGAAGTTTTTATTAGATCTAATATGCTTGATTTATCTTCACCGAAATGTGTTTGCAATTTTTGAAAACTTGGTAAATGTCATATAATTACGTTATTGCAATTCATGACAGGTTGGCCTTATTTCTAAAATATTTGTTCTTGATAATAAAATAAGTACAGAAAAGTTGACTGAATCACCAGTTATTCAATATTAAGCTGTGGTTCAAGTTTTGGAATGCAAATGTCTTTACCGTTAACAAGAACCCATACGGCCTATTATTTCTGCAAGTATTCACCAGATGGCTCTAGCACATAAATTCCCGGATCTAGTCAGCTATTTTTTTCTAAAAGTAAACAAGATTTTATTTATGAACAAAGATAACTACAATATAAGTGCAAAATAGGATGTCACAAAACGAATGTCACAACAATAGGATGTCTTTATCGTGTGTCTAATAACCTTGGTTGATTAAATAGCTGTTCCACATTGTTCTTGTCACTAGTGCATGAAGAAAACAACGCTGTGAAGTAAAAAATATACACATATCTTTTAAAATGTTTATGTTATGCCAAATAGTGTGTATGTACCGTTATAATGGTAAAGACCGACAAAAAGCGGTGGAGACAAATACTACTTTAAAACGGAGGTTCTGTGGTAATTCAATGTCCCATTTAGTCATAAGGTGTGGAAGTCTGCATACAACTATACTGAAAATCTGGCCTGCTGTACAAAGCTTATAACACTTATTTATTTTACAAAATTATTTCTTCACCGTTACAGCAACATCTTTACCGTTACAAAACCATCTTTACCGTTCAATGTTCTGTCTTTACCGTTTTAAAATTGCCTACTATTTAAGACATAGCGGTGAAGAAAAAAAATAGTCTATTATGGTCTCTAAAAGTGTTAATATATAACATGATGCTTGGCTATAGCACACTGATGCTTGTCATAGTATCCTATATACATACATAACTATATAAATTCACAACAACAGTATTATTTTTTCTCAAAATGTCTTTACCGTTATTGCTCAAAATTTTTGAAAATCGCCCAGATAACAACTGTCGCGGGATTTTACCCCAAGGGGTTAATATAATGTACTTAGTGTACTTTTACTATGTTTACGGTATGAATTTACTGTACTTTTATTCAGTTTACTGTATGAGGTGTAGATATTTGTTGGACCAGCGTTGTCCCAACACCACGCGCATTGCCAGCACATAATTGTTCATGTATCCCTATCACAAACACACAGATCGGTGTGCGTTGAGGCGATGATTTATTTATTTCGTTGAGCATGGGATGTATGAAATCGTATGCGAAATTATGAGCATTGTACAAGTGATATTTCGTTTAAATAACTTTGTTTTGGCATTGACAAATAACACTTTTCTGTTTCGGCCCTCTGGAACAATTTTTTTCGAAATCTGAGGTACTGGCGGTACTGGCGTGTTCCGGCACGAATGTGACAGCTCTAGAGGTGACAGGAGGCACTTGTGTCGTGAGTTCAACGCTCATGGTGTTCTGCGACTTGGAGGATGGACGACGGCTACTGAGAATTACGGTGAGCATAGTGAGTATTATGATGGATTTATTGTATAACCTCACTGTGATGAGCACTGGCCTGCTGTTTATTTTCTAGGTCGTTGGGTATTATGTTATTTGATGCCTTTGTGATGCCTGATCATGAATGAATGATGTGTGATTATTGTTAACGAGAATGTGCCATTGTTAACATTGGTATTAATATTTCACATAGTCTAATAATGTTGTAAATATATTTGCGAGATAATTCACTAGTTCTGTTTTATTTGAATTATTCTGTTTATGACCATTTAAATTCACCGTTTTGAATAGTTTGAAATATCAAAATAATATGTGTATGACATAAGAATATTATCTGCATCAACCAGATATTTTAGGTGATTGTCAAACTTGAAAGTTTATCGATATTTGATACTTATTTTTATGTATTAAAGTTTGTTTCTCTTTTCATATTCCTGGCTATTGCCTATGAAAACGATGCTGTGAAAGAGCCATTTTGATATCACATTATAAATTTTGTATGATTCATGGGATTAAAAAGTCAATGAGTGTGATTTGTTTTGTTCTTTTCATTCACGTCAGTTCAACCTCCCAAATTTTAATATAATATATTTCGGTGATTATTTCCTTCTAGAGTAATTCCATGATAAACACCCCATAACACAACGCAATGTTGGCTGTTCATTAGATCATAAACCAAGTACTAAATCATAGAAAACCGAGTTCCAGTAAACAGGGAATGTAAAACAGTCTATAATCACGAAATGTATATAAACTAAGAGGTCTTGTCAAGTTAAAATAAATCAAAAAATCCGAGAAAAACTCGGAAGTGGGTGGGTGGGTCAAGTCCCAACTCGATTTTTTTTGTGTTTTTTATTTTTTATTTTTTTTGTCCATGTTTAAAAAAAATGGAGATGGGGTGGGTGGACGGTGTCTTGCCAATCCTAGTTTTTCTCGAATTTTTGGATTTGTATAACTTGGCAAGAACCCTAAACAGGCATTGGAGGGGACAAGGAATTTAACGTGATTGACTAAACTCAATAGTCAATCAGGTATAATGACTGAATGTTTCTTTACTGTCAGCATTGTTTAGTACATACATGTACATGATGATATTAATTATGCTAGATATCTCGGTTGGTTCAGATATGCCATCGAATAGGAACTGTTGAATACAAGTATCACTGTCATCACTACTAGTCCCCTGTATGCCAGATAAACCCACATATCACTGGCATTCTAGCAGAAGTCCGCCCATCCTCAGACCTGTATAACCCATGTAATAAGACATGTTTATTGTTTGTTTATTGTATATGTGTGCCAAGAATTATCACGGTCAGTCGAGTCGTACCAGTACGGAGATTCTGGTAGTGACTTATTTTACCTGTATAGTTGCGCCCTCTTGAGAGACTTGCAGTCTACAATTCTGGCTCTCTCCGGGTTTCACTTCGTCAGTTACAGTAAAATTGAAGGTTTGAAAAATCACAGGAGCTATAAAAAAAATATATATTTTTAGTGAGTGAGTGGGTGAGCAATTCATTTTTTTGTAAATGTAGATATATAGATATATAACGGCAGAATCATGTGAAAATTTGTCATCCAAAGTACAATTGTATTGCCTTACCGTTGCACAACTTTTTTTCAATCTGAGAGCTCAGAGTGGCAAATTCGCTAAAACCTGTCAGGAAAAATCTGTGTAAACAATCCGGATCTGTGGCTATTGCATCCAGCTCCTAAAACAAATAAATATATTTTCAGGGCAGTGAGGCAGGTGACACATGTCCCTATAAAGACATTGCGATTCGACAGGCCAACACCAGCTCAGCAATACCAGGAAAATCCATTCCCAACAAAAACATGGTGGGAGTTGCAGAATTGTTCTGATGTGGCAGGTCATAGTCATCCAGAGACTCTTCTAATATTATTAGAGACTGAGACAGAGCTGCTACCCAGTGTAAGAGCCAGCTAGGCAGGTAGACAGAAAAAAGACAGGCAGGCAGGCAGACACATTTTTACCCTTTATTAGGGCATGGGCTGTAACCATCCACCGTGCCCCCCCCCCCACATCTCACACCACCTTTTTTAAACCTTGATATGTCTAAAACATGAAATGAGATGTTAACAGCAAAAAATAGGGATGAGCTTTATATGTTCACCCCTTATAGGGGGGTACCCCGAAAAATCTATCTAAAATTAGGGGGTATGGCTACGCAAACGTTGCTATTCTTGCTTACCAATCTACACATGCAATATACCTTATAAAAGGTAATTAGCGTCCGATCTAATGATGTATTGCATGATGCAATGCATTAAAAGTTTTTTTACTGATACGTTGAAACATGTTTTTTTATTACAAAATAATCAAAATCGACAACAAAACAAGCTATGTAACATGGTCAATGAAAACGTCTTAATAAAACATAATTATTGACCATATCTATATTTAACTCAATCTGTTTTCTCATAACTTATGTTATTCATATTTGTACATGACATATATATTTTTAAATGAGATAATATTGCAGCCTTTTTTGAAAATGTGTGTATTTAGCCTGGGCTGAAATATAAAACATTGAACTTTGCTCGACATTTAAGTGCAAAATATTTTTTAAACTTGTTTTTAAATAATTTGGGTATGCTGAATTCGAATATGCCGGTTAACATTCTATCTCTGGTGTCATTCACCTTCACATAAGCAAAATAAAAAATGGCCGCCAAAACCATATCTGTTGTATACTTGTGTTACATATTATTAGTGGACAGGTCAACTTCACAAAATGGACCCCCCACTGCATTTTGTAGTAGAATTATGCCACTTGGCACGAATGATACTTGAACTAAGTTTAACATTTTAAACAGCGGACGTTTTTGATTTCTGCTTTTACTTTGCCATAATTCAAGGTCAAAGTTCGAATGTCAAGGTCAAATATGATTTTTTAACAAATAAAGCTACGAACAAGTGTAATACCTCTATTTCATGTAATTTTGACTGGAAAATTAATTTCTGGTATTATTTGAATGATTCAAGGTCATCTTCAATGTCAAAAGGTCAATTCCAAGGTCAACACTGCGAAAACATGATTTTTAACAAATACAAATAACAGCAAGTGTAATACCTCTTTTTGATGTGTTTTTGAATGAATAATCAATTTGTGGTACTATTTTGATGATTAGAGATCATCTTCAAGGTCAAAACGTAAATATCAAGGTCAAGTAAGCGAAAATATGATTTTCAAGGTCAAATATGATATTTCTAGCCAGTATATCTTTGAACAAGTGTAATACCTTTTTTCGTGTACTTTTGCTTGAACAATTTGTTTCTGATATTATTTTCACGAATCTAGGTCATCTCCAAAGTCAAGGTCAAGGTTAACAGGTTAACTGAGAAAATATATGATTCTAATAAATAAAAATAAGAATCATTTTTTACTGTAATTTTGACTGCAATGCACAGGCTATGAGCTCCAAAATAGGCAAACGCCGCATTTTTAGGTCACGCATGAAACTTGGCATAGATGTTCCATAGACCCATTAGAAAAGTTTTATTTAAAGAGACAATTATTATCTATTTCTAAAGACCCCCAAATCCCCCATTTTATCAAGATGGCCAAGGTCAAACAATAAATTGATATACTGTTCAACAGAAAAGAAACATGTGTCTACAATACGGTTTTCAGGTTTGCCCGACTTAGGGGTGAAGCCAGTAAACTTAAAGATGTCCGCTAGTTGTGCATGGTCAAAAAAGAACTTGATATCATTTTGTGACAGAATGGATGCAGATTCATGATGTTGGTGTCTATCATAGGGCTTTCAGGTACGCCACCTAAAAAAACATTAGAGATGATAGAGGTCGTTAAATCTAGGATGGCGGCTATTATGAGGCAAACAAAAGTGCAGCCTCAGTGCGCTGATCTAACAAGAAATGTGTGATGTGTGATGAAACTATATTATCAAAAAGCATTTGAGGCCAGATCAGCGAAAACTGAAGTTCCGTGGAAAAGCCGAGATTTTTGTCGGGCATACCTGACAACCCTATGGTAGACACACAAATCATGAATGTACTTCCATTCTGTGGAAAATGATATCCATTTATTATTCGACCTTGCACAAATGACGATTATCTTGGATTTAGCCACAAAATAATGTCTAATGTACTTTATTGCCACACTGCCTGCTTGGAAAATCGTAGATCACGGGTTCGAACCCCACTCTGACCTTCAAGTTTCAAAGAAACAAAATGTTTCTTCCCTGCTCACTCGCAAAGATTCAATATTTCGGGGCGCCTCCGTGACCAAGAGGTAGCGTGCTCAGCCTCAGACCGCCAGGGCGCGAATTTCGAATTCTGTGTCGGGAAGGCAGTGTCATATCACACCACCCTCAAGAGGTACTCCTCGCCCAGTTAGCCTATATGTGCACAAAGGTGGTCTAATACCATATTCATTTTATTTTTTGCCGCACTACTATGTCGGGCATACATAGGGTCTACAATTCAAATTGTAGCCTCCAAAATCATGAAACTGTTTCTATTATGGTGAACATTACATCAGCTTAATGTTTAGCCTTGGCCATCTTAGAAAATGGCGTAATTGGGGGTAATTAGAAACATATTTTGGATAAAACTTGTCTGATGTATCATGCTTTCCCTAAAAATGCAGTGCTTATGATCTTTCTTGACTACTTTCATCATTCCACTCCTCATTAAAATGATTAAGGAATATATGTAATATCCAATGTCTCATTTGCGAAAACATTTTCCACAAAGAAACATAGAAACAAGAGTAATATACTTATCTTAGATATGGTTTTGACTACATTTCGTGGGAAGAGATTGACGGTGCAATGTCATCTTAGTGGTTAGAAGGGCAAAATTAGCTTACTTTTGTTGCTCGATTTCTGGTTTCTGCATGATTTGGAGTTGATGAATTTATGTGTTATGTTTTTCGATCAAAATGACCTAAATATGTAAAATGGCGTTTATCTTGGATTTTACAATAAACTATAGGTCAGAAGATGAACAATAAACACCAGAAATGTTTTTTTCGGCCCCCAAGTCATAGAAAATTAAAAAAATGAGCACTTTTGAGCCACAAATAAAAATAAATGTTTAATTTGCATTTTGATAGTCATTTTGTTTCTTGTTCATATAATAGTGAATTTCGCGGCCATTTTGGATTTGTTCATTTAAATTTACTCGTCAGTAACGTTTATTTCTGGTCTAATAAGTTAAAACAAATAAATCATACTATTGTCAAATTTTTTAGCGGTATACCTATAGCAACAGTAACTATATAAAAAAAGGACGGACATGTTGTATTTAAAGGTCAAATAAAGGTTATTTCTTTCTCGACACACTAGAAAAAAATAAAATTAAAACCTTGCAAAAATAATAAATTGTGCTTTCTTGTACGAAAAAAACATAGAAAATACGGGGGTTTCTTTACATTTTGGCAGTGTTATGCTAATTTGAAGGTGAAGGTCACCAAATATAGAATGTTATCCGACAGATTCGAATTCAGCACATACAAATTATGTAAAAACGAGTGGACAAAAAATTATACACAAAAATTCCGAGAAAAATATCATGTTTCAGATTTCAGCCCAGGCTAAATACAAATATCTTCATGTAAGGCTTCAAAATATTTTCATTAAAAAAATATAGGACATTTATAAATAGAACTATCACTCTTTTTTAAGCATACACACATCTGGGTTCAGAAAATATAGGCCAGATATGGATATGTCCAATAATTACATTTTCTTAAGTAGTTTTCTTTCACCATGTTCAATCGTTTGTTTTGTTGTTCATTTTGATTATTTTATAATAAAAAATCATGTTTGAGCGTATGTGGAGAGACCACTACTTACTCTATTGCAATGTGTGATAATTACCTGTTGTATAGTATATCGCACGTGCACGTGCAGATTGAGTAACTAACACATCAACGACAGACGTTTGCGTAACCGTACCCCCTAATTTTAGACAGGTTTGGGGGTACCGTCCTATAAGGGGTGAACATATAAAGTTCATCCCTATTTTTTTTGCTTTTAACATCTCATTTCATGTTTTAGAAATATCGAGGTTTAAAAAAAGTTGGTGTGAGTGAGATGTGGGGGGGGGGGGAGGGGTGTGTGCACGGTGGGTGGTTGTAGCCCATGGCTTATATTGTTTAAAATTGCTTATATGTGTGGTAGTTTGGCAGTAATTTCCATTCTCTGCGTGACTATTATACCGAGATAAATCAGATAAATATTGATTACTTTATAAGTACAATGGATTTTTTTTATATTTTCATGTAAGTACCTGTACGTTAGGGTTACCGACACCAATGGCAAACATGGTGAGGTCTGCATCATGAGCTGCATCAATGGAGTTTTTTTTTATATTTTCATGTAAGTACCTGTACGTTAGGGTTACCGACACCAATGGCAAACATGGTGAGGTCTGCATCATGAGCTCTGGATGCGGCCCGTAGGGTGGCAGTTCGATCATTAGATTGACCGTCAGTGACCACTATGCCTACTCGAGGGAACCCTTGACTAAGTGGCCGTCCTCCATTACTTGCCAGGAAGGCAAAATCCACCAGCTGATTCAAGGCGGCGGCCGTGTTGGTACCACCCGTCTGTAAATGTAAAGCCACAGTGAATACCTAGGATGTTGTTTTTTAACCTTACAATGCTGAAATATTTTTGTATAAACTATAGAAACCAAAGTTGTGTTTTCAATTTGAAATCATCATAATGTCCTAGTTGACTTTTTCTGCTTCATTTCAATACATATCTACGGGGTTTATAAATATTTTACTCTTTGAATGCGGGGATCGATTTTAGACGTCAGAATCTGACGTCTAAAATCGATAAAGAGTTGCATAGACCAATCATCATACCGGTATTACTACATTTTGTTAACAGGAATGGTCGCAAATAAAACGTTCTTATAAGGTACCAATGAAAAGGACTAACATTGATTATAGTTGAGAATAGTAGCGCTTGAAGGCTTTAACACTTCCAACCATGATATATTTTTACTTAACGCAAAGAGACCAAATTTGTTTTGAATTTAATGTCATAAATGTCTTAGATTTGAATACTTATGTTATGGCACTACGGTCATTATATATATTTTTTAAATACTTTTAGTGCGGGGACTGTCTTTAGGACTTACAGTGATTTCGGACCTCAACCATTTCGGATTTGTTGATTTTGGACGCCTATCGGTGATTTCGGACGGTGATTGCGAACGGTGATTTTGGACGGTGATTTCAGCCTGCGGTAATATCGGACGTTGATTTCGGACGCTGCGTGGGGAACATTGTTTTATGTGACCCTTTCTGCACTAATATTGATAATTTTGGACTGTGATTCTGCACGGTGATTTTGGACAGTATGATGTATGCATTGAAACAAGATCTTTACCATTAATCTTGTACAATTTATATATATTTCCCATTAAATTTAATGTATATTTAGAACTCAATAGTTCGTACAGATTTTCAATTTCACGTTCGCAAATAAGTGTGGGCATAACACGCATATATATGTTTGTATTCACTGATAAAAACATATTATTTGTTAATATTTGATTATTCATCCATCAATATATATATTATGTCATTAATAAACCCTGACATTAGATCTGTTATAGATTGATGAATATTTTTTTTTAATATGCAAAATCGTCTTGGTGGCGGGAATTCATTAAACAAATAACAAAACTTCATAAAAATCGATACACCGGTGATTGAGCTATATATAGTTTTTTTCAGTGCCACAGATTGTCAAAGGTCAATAATAATAAAACATACATAGGTGTCACCGAATGGCTCTGACATTATCTAATTATTTCATCTTACGCCTAATGTGAACAATGACTCGCGTGGAACATAATTGGCGCAATTGTTATTAGCGCAAAAATTATTTCCGAAATCCGAACATCCAATACTAATTCCATGATTTTACCACACACCGTTCGAAATCAACGCACATTGTCCGAAATCACCTGTTCAAAATGGACGACGTCCGAATTCACCGCGCCATCCGAAATCACCGCACACCGTCCAAAATCTTGTCCGAATTTACCACACACCGTTCAAAATCACCGCACACTGTCCGAAATCACCAGTGGTCCAGGTCCGAAATCACCGGTTGTCTTTGGACGTCAGAATCTGATGGTCCTCGCTTTGAAAGATTTAACATAGTGTACTCACAGTATAAATTATATCGTCCACTGCGTCAATCAGTAGTGTCTTGTTGTAATATGAATGCAAAGAAAACACTATGGTAGATCTAGATTCAAATCTGATCACGCTGATCCTTGTGGCGTCCTCAGCTATGTCGAATCCCTCCACCACGTCCTGTACAAATTTCTTCATGGAGTTGAAGTTACCTGCACCTACGCTTCCTGTAACCAACAAGTGCAATTGACAGGGCCATCATCAGACTTAGAAGAAATCTACAAAATTTGACTGCAAAAGGGTACGTTCTTGAAAAAAATGTGTTTTCCAATGAGGTCTGTGATCCACTAAAGAACGGCACAGGTCACCGAAATGTCCAATAAATAGTAAATCCTCCCACTAAAACATGTCAACCGCCGAAAATTTGAATTAGACACAAAAAAAACTTTAAAACAGTTAACTTAGGATAAAAACAAGAGCAATGTGTAGCCTTTAAATGGTTCAGTTGCTGTAAAATGAATGTTAATAACCTTTAAAGAACATGTAACTCTATTTTACTAACCAGAGGCATCCAGTACAAACACAATGTCAGCCCCTCCTTTCTTGCACTCTGAAATAAAAATCACATTAGAAATGTGCCCGTTATTACTGGATTACCAATAACTAAAAACCGAAATAAATAGATCATTTTTTTCGGAAGTGTTGAAACTCATTTTCATGGCTTAATAAGACAAGTTAACACAAACACATGCTCCCCCCTCTCCAAATAAAAAAAACAATCATATATATTCATCAAAGGACTGGAGATATTACAGTTTGGCTCTGAGGGGATGATGTGATGATGTTACAACCAAAGGGGCATTTGTTGAAATGGAATAGCCCTTATTGAATAATTTCAATTGCAACACGGGGGGACTCGTGCCCCTGTGGGTAAAACAACCTACTTTGATCAAGCTCATCAACGACGGCAGTGAAGACGACATCGGCTTCTCCACCAGGTCTGTAGAAATCCACGTAGAAGTCTCCCTGGTCCTCCACAGGCCTGGGTATAAGAGTGATCCCCCGAGTTTCTTCTGTGTAGATTCGGGCGGCCAGGCCTGAATACAGAGGTTTTCTGAGATCTAACCAAGTCATGCTGGCCCAGTCTATATTATAATACGTGTTGACTAATTGTATGTAGGCAGCGGTCGAGGCCAGTGCCACGTTGAACATGTCTTCATCAACCTACAAGTACACAATTGATCAATTAGATATATTAGATGCTTAAATACCCTGCCATGGTTTTGGTTAGAGGATGTCCCATTGACCTGGGGCCTGTCTCACCAGCTGGCTCGGAGTCACCATGACTCACTGATTGGTTGAGACATACTTACGTGAATAAATAAATAAATAAATGAATGAATTATTATATAAACTTCTATAATTCCTGGGTGTTCAGATTTCATAGGCACGACAATCAGAAGTAGAGTTCAGTATCGTCGTCCTTATTTCATTCCGGGTTGCCAACTGAGCATGCAAGAAAGGAGCTAGGTCGGAAAAAGCTTTTTTTCTAATCTCATAGGAGAGACGGTTCTACAAGTTGGGTGCCGCCACAAAAAAAAAATCCGTCACCCCATTTTTAGGAATAAATTACATATTTTGGTCAGATGAACGAAGATCACGAGTACGGTTCGGAACCTTAAGCATTTATTTTATATATATTGGCTGATAAGGCCTTATAAGTGACTAAACATATTTTACTAAATTATTCTAAACGAGACCTAAAGCCAATTGAACGACTGCAGAATTGCGGTGATGTTCCAGAAAAACATATCACCACTCGATGTTCAATAAAATAGGCCTACATGGGTTTGTTACTTCTCATAAAGTCACCTACGTCCAACAGACAGTCTTGAGAAGTGAACAGTGACAATGACATCTCATGTTCTGATTTGGATAATGTGATATAGATCTGTCTGTCATCAGTATAAATATAGTGACATACACTATGTTTAGACATTATTTTTCTGCGAGGGGTGGTATAGAGTGTGCAATGGAGTGACCCAAAAACAGTGCCCTGGGAAACATTATACTTTGTTTGGAATTGTTCACCCCACATTTGTTGACTTCAACCATTTGCTGTCGACCCATCAGGTATAAGACACAAATATGTGTCGAAGGCTGCCGCGAGGACTAACAGAATCAAAACTGTTGTTTATCCATCATCTAAAATCCTCAATAAGTCATTTTCAACCATCAGCAACGCAGTTTCGGTAGTTTGCATATGGGCCTGATACTGATTGAAAATGTCGCTTCACTCCAGGTGAGAGCGAATACGTTTTGCACTATTTTTTTTCTTGGAGCATAGATACAAAATTTTAATTTGAAACTGGTCTAATCGCCCTTCAATAAAGAAGGCTTCTTCAACAGCTGAGTTATATTTTACTATGTGAGACAAATGAATTATGTTGGTAATAGTGGTCAATAGTACATCAGCACATGAGTTTAATAGACTGGTGGGTATTCGATCTGAGGTCCATATCTTGGTTGGGAATGTTTTTTTATTGAATAAAAGATACAATTGAATTGTTAAAAAAAGTATACAATACAAAATTGAAATTCAAATAATATAATATATCATTGGCTGAATCTCTGGTTTATCAGGGAGGCAATGGATGTCCCGATACCAATAAGTGGACTGGACTAGAACAGGACACATTAGGTGGACTGGGCTACATCAAGGTGAGAGGGGTCAAATAACCACTGTGACCTCCCTGGATCCGCCCCTGAAGAACCTCCGAGAAAGTTTTGCTCTAAGAGTGTACAGTTTTAAAACCCTACCAACCTATACCATTTCTTCATGAGGATATGCATGACATTATAATAGGCTATCAATTTTTATTTCATTTTCTGATCCGCTATGCATCGATGTATCATAGAGATATCATGCCATATATTCAAATGAAGGTCACAGAAATGTATTTGTTCGCCCAAGTTTGTCTTTAACTGGAACAAGAAATATTGTAAAACATTCCTTTCTATCTTTCTATTAATTATTGTGGGGAGCCTCCGTGACTGAGCGGTAGCGTGCTCGGCTTTAGACCACCAGAAGTAGATTTCGAATTATGTGTTTAGGAGGTTCTCCTGGCCTGATCTAGTCTATATCTGCACAATAGTGGTCTAAAACCCCATTCATTTATTCATTCATTCATTCATTCATTCATTCATTCATTCATTCATTCATTCATTTTTTTCTCAAGAAAATACATTAACCCAACAAACACAATACATGAACCAAGCGTTGCTGGTCCACCATTACACCACGACTGGGTCAGCGTCAAGTTACTTCTGCTCAAAATGGGTAAATCTCATGTGTAAGTGCAGTGCATGTAAGGGAATTTTCCCCTATTTCTCATGACGTTACTATATTGCTCTGAATCCTTTAAATGGGATGTGTCGTATCAAGTGTGGTTTTGATTGCAGTTCATTTAGGACATTTTATACCTCTAAAATGGAGTGAGTGTCGTGTAATCAATTCGTAGTTGACATATGAGTTAGCAACTACCAGAGCGTTATGGTTTCTAAACATTAGCTTACTTTATGTTTTGAATAATTTTATGTAGGACACACTTTATTTTATATGCTCTCTTTCTCCAGCATAATATGCCCTACTCTAGGTCATAATTATATTCTAATATGTGTGTTGCATAGTTGTGATCACAAGAACAAGGTAAAATTTGTTCTCCAGTGCAATCTGGAGCTATTTAACAGCTATTGAGACGTGTGAGCAGGGCTAAATGGGAACAGGTGCATTGCATGTAAGGGGATATCACATGTTCTTTTATTTTTTCAAGAACGATTGCAGTGCATTTAGCGCATGGTGTTTACGCCTTCGTTCTCTGGCACTCTACTTAAGCTGGTAAAGTTGCAGGGCATTTAAAGGAATTTTCCCCCATGCCCATAGTGTTTGCTTTTTATCCTTGAAATGGGTTCTGTGTTTGTGGTGGAATAGTCTTATTATTTTAATTTTCATTACTGTGTATGGATATTTTATTATCCGACATAATACTCAAAGTCGGAATAAGTGCGTGAAAAAATTATAACTAAAGATGCTAAACCTGCAACATTAAGCATTTTCAGAAATCCAAGATAGCGGCCGTGGCCATCTTGGATATAGAGTTATTGACAAAGTCATTGGTTAACCCTTAAAGTGTTAATGACGTCCCTAGTCGTTTTCGCCTTTTGTATTTGTCCTTTAACACTTTCAGGGTGTGGCTTATCCTTATACGTCAGAATCAGACGTTTGCCCTGTCAATACTGCAGTTTTAAAATATTCACAAATTGCGTAGACCCATTTCTAAGGTATTTTAAAATAGCGGAAAGAGCTAACTAAGACATTTCATGGTTTATACAAATATATTTCAGCGTTGTAAGGATTGAACAAGAAAGTTCCCATAAGATATGATCATCAATTTCGCCAGATTGGCATATATTTCGATTCAAATTGTACACTTTGGAGTAATTTTTACCCATTATACAAAATTTAAATTGCATAATGTATCGTTTTATGTGATAACTAAACATATGTACCAGAAACCATTTCATCAATTTGCGTCACATCTTGAAAACGTATATATATTGCTAGTATAATTTGATTAAGTCTTTACCAATCATATTCTTCCATCATATATATCACTATTATGTCTGTTATTTACCTGCCATATACCGCCATGATAGCCGGCTCTGTACGTTTTAGGCTGAGCTCCGTCTGTTGACTCGACATAAGCCACTCTCCTGATGTACTCCTTGTCATCATCAAATATACAAGAAGACGTAATTCTCTCAACAACAGTCAGCACAATGTCTTTGCCAAAACTACCAGGCTGAAAATTAAAGCGACACTGGTCAAAAAACAGTTATTGTCAATCTATATTAAGGCGCTGGCGTATATATTCACACAGAGCAGCATGATTGAAATGATCAGCAACAGGGCATAAATGATAAGCTACAGGACTTAAATTATCAGCAACAGGGCCTAAATGATCAACAGCAGGGCGTGAATGATCATCAACAGGGCGTAAATAATCAGCAGCAGGGTGTGAATGATCAGCAACAGGACATTAATGATCAGCAACAGGGCGTAAATGATAAGCGACAGGACGTAAATGATCAGCAACAGGGCATAAATGATCAGCAACAGGGCGTAAATGATCATTAACAGGACCTAAACGATCATCAACGAGACGTAAGGGATCATCCGCAGGGCGTAAATGATCATCAACAGGGCGTAAATGATCTACAACAGGGCGTAAATGATCAGCAAAACGGCGTACATGTTCAGCAACAGGGCGTAAATGATCTACAACAGGGCGTAAATGATCAGCAAAACGGCGTAAATCTTCAGCAACACGGCGTAAATGATCAGCAAAACGGCGTACATGCTCACCAACAGGGCGTAAATGATCTACAACAGGGCGTAAACTATCAGCAAAACGGCATAAATGATCAGCAACAGGGCGTCAATGATCATCAACAGAGCGTAAATGATCAGCAACAGGGCGTATATGTTCAGCAACATGGCGCAAATGATCAGCAACAGGGCGTGAATTATCAGCAAAAGGACGTAAATATTCAGCCACATGGCGTTAATGAACATTTACGGATTTCATTTGTCATGTGGAGTCCGGGGCTAGTTAGCACAGGGGTTAATCAGAACAGTGCCCATAATTTTGAAAGTAAATGTATTTTTGTTCTGTGCCGCTTCCTAGTGAAGAATCATATCAGTGCCCTTGACTTCATGCTCGAAGTTTTTTCAAAACAAATTATGCAAAAGTGAAGCACTTTTTCCATTTTGTTGGGGGTCAAAAGTATTTTTTTGCTGTCGAGCAAAATATTATTTTGCTCAATATCTGCTATTGAATCTCACAGTTTCTACTCCAATAATTGTAGTGCCCTAACTGAAGTTAATAAGCCTTTGTAACATGTGAGGGTTAATTCTATGATGTTAGTTCTAAATAAAGAATTTGTCAAAATACGTCAATGTTGGGCTTGTTAGAACAAAGAACAAATAAAATGAGGCTAGTTCGACTGTTCATATTAACTCCACAAAATATCTGGTAGGGGAATCCGCGGCTAGTTCGAACAAAATTTAAAATAAAATGATTTAATTTCTTATATGATGAAGTTAGGAGACTAATACTTTTGTCCTGAAATATTCAGCTATAGATGTTTTTTTTAACATACATTATTCTCATCTATTAAAAAAGTAGAGTCAGAAAAAAACGTGCTAAAGTTAGTTTTTCATTGTTCGAACAAACCCCATATACTTGGGGTTAGTTCGAACATGTGATGGGGCGTTTCCTAACTTCATCATATAAAAATTATTTTTTCAATGTTTGTGTGAGTGAGTGAGTGAGTGAGTGAGTGAGTGAGTGAGTGAGTGAGTGAGTGAGTGAGTGAGTGAGTGAGTGAGTGAGTGAGTGAGTGACATAAAAATCTATATTTACCGTTAGAGTGTTGTCCACCTGAGTCAATACACCAGGTAAAGTGACCACTAAGCAGATGGCCACTGACACTTCAATCAGTGTCACCATTGTGGCGAAAATAGCTTCCCGCTAGTTACACCTGAAACAATAAATCAACAATATAAAAGCATCGTTTAGTTACCACAGCAAGCACGAGATGTTGACCCGATTCCGGGGGGAAAAAATCTTCGAAGTTCATCCCGAAACTCTTGGTATGCCACGCAGGTTCGGCACGAGGTTTGGCCAGGGGACGCCGACAAATGTCTAATGATCAACATTAGACCAGCATTTTGCCATATAATTGCCACTTTGTAAACGTGGTGAAAAACAAATACCCCGGTAAACATGAAACATTGAACTAATGCTGGCGTGGTGTTGAGAAACAGTGGATAATTAAAACTCGTTCTACACGTTTTTGCTACAAAATCTAAAAAATGTCACAACATTTTTCACGTGACAAACCCCTGAAAATTTGCTCCGTTTCGCTTGAAAATATTGTTTCAAATGACGACAAAACTTCATATACATCATGAGCGTCTAGTGTTTATACCCCTCCCTAAGACCATTCTTGGAATATTCTTGAGCGTTTGCAAGAGGCAAACATTCCATTGAACGGCTGCCAAGTTTGCATTATACATGTATTTCATTCATTACTCAGATCTGTGATAGGCCTACTTATTATCCCATAAACTAAGTGCACCCCTCTAAATTAGGAATTATGTCACAAAATGTGACACCTTAAACGACAAGAAGAAATCAAGAAATTAGTCTTTTAAACGACATTATGACAATCACCCCGTAACCATCAAGTAGCATCCGTCCCCATTTAGCCGATTATTGTTGCGAAGAAAAAATGCTGTTAAAGTGGGCGACATCAGTTCACAAAGGGTGGGACTGAGAGAGGAGAGGCGTCATGTCAGTGAAGTGGGGAGTGACTCCGTGACTGGACACAGTCTTTATTCTCATTCATCCATTGATGGAAACCAACACAGAAGGCGCTGAGATTAGGCCTAGTTTTATGACAATCAGGGCTATAACTAGCATTCCCCATATAGCCAGCCCCTACATGTTTGAGTTTATTTTCATAACCCTACTTTACCTCAGATATTGTTGTCACATATAGTGTCGTCCGTTGTCGTCGTCGTCCAGCTTTTAAAATGTAGTTAATTCAAACAAAATGTTTTCTTAAAATAGTGATATATAATAAACATTCCGAAGCTAAGATGATGTATTAATGAGGCTCTACGTTCTATAATTATCGTTGCAAAACAAATAAATTGACACATTTGCATTTGTATGTCGAAATATTTTCTATCAATTTCATTTCATGTTCGAATATAAAGACATGACTTTTTTTTAGAATTTTTTTTTGTGTTCAAATATTGGTGCATGCACCTGTTTTAAAAAAACTAAGTGCATCTTCAAATATAGGTGCATGCACGTTTATGTGCCGGGATACAGTATTAAACTATTTTTCTTATTAAGACAAATTATTCTCCGGTTCTGACATATTCTTCCGTGCAAAGCCTGCACTAACTACTTATTTTTCAAGTAAACAGGTAGTACTTTGTGGTTTTACAGAACATTTTATTATAGTACCGGTATTCATAATCCTTTGTCCCAATTTGGCATCGATGTTGGGCCACCGTCTACGACGCCGGTCAAACATTGATCCAACACCAAGGTATTTTTTACCGTAGTAATTCACATTGACTTGTGACTTCTTAACCCTTTACCCTTTACCCCCAAATTATTCAATCTGAATTTTCACCCACTTGAAATTGTGTCTCGCTGACGCGATCCACAACTTCAAGTGAGTGAAAATTATTCAGATTTGACAAAATGGAGGTGAACTGTTTCCAAATATTGCTGATTGATGTCACATTTTATCTTTAACATGTTTAAAAGGTTGTACATAATGTGCGCATAAAAAATGAATATTTAAGGCACCGGCGGTTAAAGGGTTAAGCTGTCCTAATAGCCAAATCTGTTATTGGGAATGAAAGGAGTCTTAAAACATCGAGTTTTGCAGATAGTTGGCCTTTTATTCAAATGGATGCAAATTTAAATGATATAACTTGGTGGAAAAGGGTTCGTGAGAAGAAAATCTATATAGATATTTTGAAACCAATTGAATGACCTGACCAGCAAACACGAGACGTTAAACCAATGACGGCTACAAGTAATTTTCAGCCAATTTAAGACGTGGGTTGCGGTAGCGACATAGATCCTGACCCTCACAGCGCTGAATTAATTTGTGAAAAAATATCGTAAACAAAGGTTTTTTTCACCTTAAAATCATCATAAATGTCTCAGTTAGCTCTTTCTGATTCATTTGAATACCTGTGTTATGGATCTATGACCATTACAAATATTTGTCTTCTTACAGTGACTTTAGTCTACAGACGTCAGATTCTGACGACTGTAATGGTTAAAGAGAGTAAGAATTTAAATTATATAACTTAGCGCTTAAAGGGTTAACATAACAAATTTGTGTGAATTAAAGGAGTCAGTGCTTCTTTAACCCTTTAAGCGCCGGTGCCGATTATTTTCATTTTCCTACATTTTTATTGGCATGTACCATATCAGCTTTCAAACATGTTGAAGATAAAATGTGACAATAATCAGCAAGATTTGAAAATAGTCCACGTTCATTTTGTCAAATCTGAATAATTTTCACTCACTTGAAGTTGTGGATCACGTCAGCAAGTCACAACTTCAAGTGGGTGAAAATTCAAATTGAATAATTTGGCGGTTAGAGGGTTAACCCTTAAAACGCTGAATTATTGTTGTATAAACCAAGGGGATCAAAGGGTTTTATTCAATTTGAAATCATCATAAATGTCTTAGTTAGTTCTGTCCGGTTCATTTGAATACCTATGTTATGGGGCTACTACCATTATAAACATTTTAATTCTTTCAGTGCGGAACCGTCTTTATACGTCAGAATCTGACGTCTACAGACGTCAGATTCTGACGTATAAAGATGGTCCCCGCGCTGTAAGGGTTAATATTGGATGTAAATGGACATGAAAGTTAAATGATCTGGTTGACAAAATTGATACCGTTTGAAAAAGAAAAAAGATTCACTTAAACTTTAAGCTGCGGCTGTAACTTAGCTGCTTGTAGCTGTGACTTAGCTACTTACTAAGCTACCCATATACAAAAATCCGTATTTTTATTCGCTAGTGAACATGCTATTTGTTGAAAATTAATCCTAGTTGATATTTCCTATCTTTGTCCTTGTTGTTTGAAGTGTGTTTAGCTAGTAATAACAGAAGTATACAGAATATCAACCACTTTCTGTCCAACGTATTCCAAATACTAAAGTGATTTAAATCATCATAGTCATCTAAAAGACATCTAAGTCATTGCTAAAACGGTGTTATTGGACCAGTATTTCACTTATTTAAATTAATTAATGAATGAATGAATGAATGAATGAATGAATGAATGAATGAATGAATGAATGAATGAATTAATAAATGAATAAATGAATGAATAAATGAATGAATAAATGAATGCATGAATGAATGAATGAATGAATGAATAAATGAATGAATGAATGAATGAATGAATGAATGAATGAATGAATGAATGAATTAAAACAAATTAACGCAGTGTATTTATTTTTTATATATATTTCTTGGGAGATGGGATTCACACTCGAAGCAATTATGGTTTATATATATGCATGAATGAATACAAATTAACGAATGAATAATTGAACAAACTAACAAACAAGCGAACGAACGAGCGAACAAAAGTATGATTGAATAAACTAATGAACGAATAAATAAATGAATGAATGAATGAATGAATAAATAAATGAATGAATAAATGAATGAATGAATGAATAACTGAATGAATGAATGAATGAATGAATGAATGAATGAATGAATGAATGAATGAATGAATGAATGAATAAAAGAATGAATGAATGAATGAATGAATGAAAGAATGAATGAATGAATGAATGAATGAATGAATGAATGAATAAATGAATGAATGAATGAATGAATGAATGAATGAATGAATGAATGAATGAATGAATGAATGAATGAATGAATGAATAAATGAATGAATGAATGAAAGAAAGAATGATTGAATGAATGAATGAATGAATGAATGAATGAATGAATGAATGAATGAATGAATGAATGAATGAATGAATGAATGAATGAATGAATGAATGAATGAATGAATGAATGAATGAATAAATGAATGAATGAATGAATGAATGAATGGATGAATGAATGAATGAATGAATGAATGAATGAATGAATGAATGAATGAATGAATGAATGCACAATAACGAATGCATGAATGAATAAATGAACGAACGAACGAACCAGCGAACGAATGGATCAATGAATGAATGAATAATATTATAGAGGGGTTGTATTTCAGGGTTAATTTAATGCCATGTTGAAATGTACTTTGTGAAGGTCTGCATTATATACATGATATATACTAGCGCAACATTATAATCCATCAAATCCATTATACACGGTAATTTTTGCATCTTTACAATATTTATATTTAGTACGTAGATGTCATCGACCCTTAGTGTGATTATTGATTGGATCGACCACTGCCTGTTGTAGGATTTGGTTTAACCCTTTAACCGCCAAATTAATCAATTTGAATTTTCACCCACTTGAAGCTGTGTCTCGCTGACGCGATCCACAACTTCAAATGAGTGAAAATTATTCAGATTTGACAAAATGGAGGTCAATTTTTTGCAAATCTTGTTGGTTGATATCACATTTTATCTTAAACATATTTAAAATGTGGTACTTAATGTGCTAATAATAAATGAAAACCCGAATATATGCGGCACCGGCGGTTAAAGGGTTAGCTGTGTAAATGTTTGCTATTCCCGCCGCACCTGATGCGCGAGCTAAACATTTCCGGTCCATGAAGTTTGGTGTTGGACTAACTTGTTCTGAACAGAGTAGTCCAGTACTCTACATACATACGGAGTCGGTCATTTCCTGAAATCTCTATCACTTCGAACACTGCCTTTTGTAGGATTTGAACCTTTTGTGTACAATGTGTGCTATTCCCACCGCCCCTGATACCCGCGCTATACAAATCCAGTATATGACGTTTAGTGTTGGCCTTGGTTCTGAACAATCCTGTCCTCAACATATATACGGAGTCAGTCATTTCCTGAAACCTATATCACTTTTTGTAAATTATTCAAATTGTTTTTAGAAGTCGACACCATGACATCAAGGTCGATTGGAATATTCCCTAGTAAAAAAAACATAAGGTTTTTTATAGGGGCATGAATCATGTGTGAATGTTCTTAATATCGGGGATAACTGTTTATTTTTTTGTTTTTGAAATAAAAAAGAAACCTCTTTCTCTTCAAAACTTGAATTTCCTCCCTCGTAATCCCTCGTCATAAAACATGCTGTCATTTCAGTGGCTGATTCAATATTTGACTGGCGTGGGTGGAGAGGGGGGGGGGGGGGTGAGTCAACGAACTGCTAAACTAAAAGTTAGGCACTACAGCTGACATATACAGCCTCTTCTATAATTTAGAGGTACCCGGGGCATTAAAATGGAAAATAAATGGGTATGTTTTTAAAATACATATAAAATACTTAAACAGCTAAATTTCAGTTTGTAGACACCTCAGTATGGTATCTAGGGGGGGGGGGGGGAATAGGCGCAATCAGCTACTGACTACGTCAACCCTTTAACCGCCAAATAATTCAATCTGAATTTTCACCCACTTGAAGTTGTGTCTTGCCGACGCGATCCACAACTTCAAGTGAGTGAAAATTATTCAGATTTGACAAAATGGAGGTCAATTGTTTTCAAATATTGCTGATTGATGTCACATTTCATCTTTCACATGTTTAAAAGATGGTACTTAATGTGCTAATAAAAATTGAAAACCCGAATATATGCGGCACCGGCGGTTAAAGGGTTACTGTTTACAATCTATATTAGAGCAGTCAATCATAAACAGATTCATGCTAAGGGCTACATAAAGCAGTTTTTATCTGTAATTAAATGATCTTCAAAATAAACCGCATCAGAAAGTAACAATCCAAACAGTAATATTAACCTGTTAACAGCACCCTCTGTAGACCTGTCATGTAGATACTCTTTCTAACATGGTGTCATGAGTAATACGTTTTCTAACATGGTGTCCTGCTTTCTAATAAGCCGTCAACAAGCGCACATGAGGAACAGAAATTCACTACATCTTTAATAACATCTATAACTCATTGCTTAGCAGGCAACTTTTATCACACCTTCT
This sequence comes from Flabesymbios commensalis, assembly GCA_964017125.1. Lineage (NCBI taxonomy): Eukaryota > Metazoa > Annelida > Polychaeta > Terebellida > Flabelligeridae > Flabesymbios > Flabesymbios commensalis. The sequence goes on along the minus strand of OZ024904.1, from coordinate 97,484,873 downwards.
GGAGATTGGGGGATAGGTGGTGCTGTTGAACATGTCAACAAATATTTTAACATTGGCTGTGTAGTTTCTCTGGATGATTGAACACCAGAGCGTTTTAACATGTTTATTGTTTGAATACATGTAATTTTTTTGTCACTTTCATCAGCAATACAGACCCTTTCTCCTCAACCTGCAATATCAGTATGCACAGTAAAGACACATTTTTCATAAAGGCTGCTTAGTACACAATTATCCTTCAAGCTTACTTTGTTCGCGTAGATCAGTTATAATTATTACCATTTTAAGATTTAAAACAATACAAACTGTCCTTTCAGTTCTGGATCTGAAATCAATATTATGAACCGAGAATCACTGAGCATATTGACAATTTTCAAGAATGAAACACAAGACTCAATTTAAACGCTGCACAAATTTGGGTAGCATTTCCAGCGTTAGTGCTGTTTCTTAGAGCGTGTAGTAGCTGGTCATATTTGTTCTACAGTACTGTATAAATATTCCGCGTCATCTTTGTATCGTTAAATTGACAAGTTCACCACGTCGGCTACTTTGCCATTTATGTTTGCCCTGGAAGTATCGAATCTATTTTGTTATTGCCTAGATAAAAAAACAACTTTCACGTTCAACTCTACCTGATTCTATAATTAAAATTGGCATTAAATTGCTTAATTCTTTGTCCATCACAAAAGAAAACCACCAGATTCCAAATATCTTCCGAATTTTACCTGACCTTTGAACTTGAATTTATTGATTAACCTTGACCTTAAAAGAATTTCGTTTTGAGTATGTGTGGTTACAACAAGGCATAGAGAATGAACAATTATTTTTAGAAATATTTCTGTCAAGGGTAAAATAATTGTATTATAATAAAAGAAGGCATGGGATTGAAAACTCGAGAAAACTTTCTATTTATTAAACATTTAAAAACTCAGTGAAATGAGAATGGGACATTTAAATACCGGTACGTATTACTAAAATGAATAAAATTCGGGCAGCATTGACACGATTTCGCTGCTCAAGTAATGTTTTAAATATTGAAATAGGCAGGCGAAATAGTATCTTTTTAGAAGACAGGTTATGTACCTGATGTGAAAATAATGGAATTGTAGTTATTGAGGACGAGTATCATTTTTATTGCATCGTCCGCGTTATAGGCCTAATACTATTAGGAAAAAATATCTGGTGCTATATAATGTTATTAGCTACTCGATTTTTTTATGACCGTTAAAAATGTTGACTTGATACAAGATGCAGCATATTATGTATACATGTAGTTTCGAGCTTAAAAACACACCTCCTGTTGAATGATATGTTTTTTCAATATGTTCTCAATGTTGGCCATGCGTCACAAACTATGGTCCAACGTTAAACCGATATTGGGTCAGGGGTCAGTGCATCGTGCTGACTGAGACTGCACACCAGTAAGAACGATGACGGAGCACTGGGTTCATGTTAGTCCACAATCTAAGATGCTGTCACAACATTAAGCAAATAGTGGTTGTTATCATCATTGTCCACATTCTGACGGAATATGTGTCTTACACAAAAACAAGTCAACAATAACACAAATGGAAAACGCAGATCCATGTTGCTTTTATGCTGGCCCGACATTGTATAGGATGGAGCAATTATAATACAACACATGTTGATTGCCTGTACTGGTCAAAATAATAATAGCCATATAATGACAACCATAATTATTTAAACTTGGTTCTCATAGGCACAAGGAAACCTCGAACTTGACATATTTTCGGGGGTCAGGTGTGGGTCACCAGATAGTCACCAGGCAAAAATCTCACAAACCACCAGATAAACATGCTTACACACAACCACACAAATCACAAAGCCTTTGAATAACAGTGCAATATAAAAACCAGTTTTCAAACATCACGCTGAACCCTGGAAGTGCTTTAAGCCCCTGGTGGGTCTGAAAGGAGTATAAATTCATAACATCTTTCCAGATTCCACAATAATTAAGATGAGACGCTACAGCTTCCAAGAATTTCACTTTTCTAAATTATTAAACGCCAGCCACTTTAAACCATTCCGCTCAAATTCAATAAAATTCCACAACTCTGACGATTTTATCTGGGCATGCTGATGTATGGTGGCAGCACACGGACATACAGGTACTATTGATTGTTGGCCTACATGAATATGGCAAAACAGCTGTTTGATTAAGATTTTACTTTAACCACGAATAATTCTAATATTACACAAAACTTTGACTTGGACATTCGCGATATAGATATTGATTATAGATATGTTTTTTATCGTGTTTTCTCACTTATAAATCTCTAAATAATCTAGCTCCTTATTTCTTATCTGATCTTTTTTCCTCCGTTTCTGAATATCACAATGTTTCAACACATAATGCAGCAAGTAATACTCTATAGCAGCCCAGGTGTAATAATTCGTTACATAAGTCATCTTCAAATGTAAATGGATCTAGACTTTGGAATAAGTTAACTTTAGAAACGAGAAATAAGAACACGTATTCCGCCTTTAAATATAACCTTAAAATATATATGGCTAATAATCAAACTCTTACTCAATTCTAGCTAGGGCTGCAAAAAAAATATTGATTTGCATGATTTAACTCTTTCGTCTAATTTTGGACGTTTTTGTAAGAGTTTCAGTGTGTTTTTTTACACCTTAATAAATGTACGAGTATATAAAGCTGTAAAGCTTTTCAAACAACTCAAATAACTTATGCCTATATCATCGGCTGATGATCTAAAATGTTTAATGTACCTGCTCTTTAGTTTGATAATTGTTTAAAGATGTGTTTTTATATATCATGTACATGCATGCCATAAAACAGGGCACATACGCAAAATAGCAAATGGCTAATAATGTGTTCAACCTGCATAAATATGTTTAAATAAATAAATAAATAAATACATACATTTCCATCTACTTGAAGCTGTCTTGCCAATGGTGCTTGAATGCTCGTCCACCGTCAGAAAGACTTACAACAGTTTATTACTGACAAAAGAATGGCTCCGTGCAATAACCTGTTAAGTGCATGTTTTATAGTTTTGAGAAAAACGACTTCAAAGTGTAAGCTCAATATTTTTTTTCCTTTAAGAGCTACCGCGTAAAAAACATTGTTTATCTATAATATTAGTAAAGTAAGTTTAGTAATCATATCTAAGACTCCCAGCATGCCTTGCGAGCATTGTTAACTGGTATTTGCCAATAGTCTTCAAGTTCAATCTCACCATTTTATTGTTTTACTGCTTTATTTTTCCAGAAATCATTGATATCGATTAGATATCTCTGAAACAGTGACTTCACAACCATTTATCAGATTACTTTTGCATATTTAAAATTAATATTGTTGATATTTGTTAAATCATGTTAATGGTGCTTACCATTTCTGATTTGTGATTCTGTTATTTGCATGAACATGTTAAGTGAGTTTACCGGTAGAATTTGCTACATGTTATTTAGTAATATTTACTGGTAAACGCACTTGACAGTTTTTTGTAGTGAAATTTGTCTCACTAACAGCCATTAACATGTACTTGCTTCTGAAAAAAGTGCTTTATAATGGTCGTCGTAGATTTCTTCACAGAATAATCTTCCTCACCTCGGCACCTCAAATCCGTCGTTATCAGCAAGAACGTGTTAATGGCGCTTAACAGGTTATTGCATGGAGCCCTTCAAATGTGACCCGATCTGTCAAAATTAGTCGTAAGTCATATTTGAGAAATGATGCTAAGGCCTTTAAAAGCTAAAATGACCTAGCTTTGATGTATTTTCAATTTTTACATGCATAGAATTAGGTTTCTATTTTTATATGATTACGTTCGAGTTCTAAAATAGTATGGCATAGAAGTTGATGTACAAACTGTACAAATACTGTAAATATAGATATAAATATTTGTTATTTTAATTTCAGGCTCAATTACACTCCAATCAGTGATGTATATTTCGATTTACATGTCAACATGGGAACAGTCGTTAATAAGTAGGATATATTAATACAATGTGAACAATTCTGTCGATAAAAATATATTTCACCTACTTCTAAAGCTTACAAAATGTCAGAACTATATGTATATTATTAAGAAAAGAAGTTCGAAATGATTATTTATTTTTTATTTATTTAATTTTCAGTGCAAGCTACGATACGAGTTGTGTGATATACTATTTAAAGGTAATTTTATGTGAATTCAGGATTTGTTAATATCTCGAATATTTATATTTACGACAAACTACTCATTATGCCAGATCAAGTCGCAAATAAAAACTGAAAGCGAAAGAAAAGTATCCAAATAGGGATAGCTAAAGCAACAATCACTGATTTGATAAAAAATCGACGACCAGTTGACAATATTTTTTTATCAACGCCTTGACATGTTTATATTTTTGAGAAAAGAAGAACCATTCAAATTGTCCACTGATTTGACTGAAAGGCAGAGAATGGTGTGATAAATGAAGAGGATGTGATTTCATTTTCCAATTATCCGTGATGTACCTGACATTATAATTTTTTTTGGCGCATTTTGATATCTTTGATAATACACACATCAACCTGACCTTACATCATGTTACTAGTAACCTGGAAAAAACTTTCACCATGTAAAACCACTCTCTTTAATACTTACACATTAGAAAAAAACATTCAAGACCAGGGCCAGTATTTATTGTACAAGTTACGATATATCGTATGCTTCGGATTGGTCGAGATAGACATTTAAAATTGTAATTACGCTTGCAATACACCAGCTTTATAAGTGTGGAAAATATTACTATGTATATATATATATAAAAAAGTTAAACTTATAAATTAGTATTATTCATTATTAATTATAATTAATAGTCATAATTAAAGTACAAAACAATTAATCATTTGTTTACAGGCATTACAAATACACAAAATCTATGTAAATGTTGCGGAATTAGTTAATCATGCAATACACTATCAATTAATATGAAGTAGTAAATCTGTCCATATATGTGTACAATATGTACCTATACCCTAATAGTGGGTAAATTATGGGTTAATATTGGGTCGACATCAACCCCAATAACAAAAACGACACGTTGAACCAAATTGGCCTAACGTTGGGCCAGCGTCGTAGACTATGGGCCAGCATTAGACTGGTATTTGGGTCTATACCTGTGTTAGCCAGAATGCCAAACTTCATAAACCGCCAGCTGTAGTCCTGAGACTGGAAGCGTCGCCCTCTATTATTAGAAATCGGTCACAGTAAAGGCTGAATTTTACCGCATTTTGCGATTTATATCACTGCAAGTGATGACTTAGGATAAAATGAAATGGAATTTGATGTTCTCTAATAGCAGTTCGACTATATTCTAAAATTCCTATCAGATATTGAGTAAAAAAAGAAAATTCCCATCAGATATCGAGTAAAAAAAAAGAAAATCACAAAAAGTAAAAGAGGGGAAAAAATCCTGACAACAATTTCGTACGGTCAGGGGCGAGCGTATATGCGCAAAATGATCAGATGCTGGCCCACACTTAAAAGCACCATAAAAAGAGGACAATCCTATTATTTTCACGTCAATGATCTTCTCCACACAAGGTTTGAAATTAAACATGACATTACATGCATATCTCGCTCATACCGCACAAAGTAATGACTCATAGATATGCCTAAATGACATGACTAAATTACTTGTGCACTGTGAAATGTATATATCATGACTTCAATAACGTGTTCCTTTATTTTTTAATGATGATCGTTATCTGCCACTTGGTACTTTTATTGTCCTAATTATACTGGACTGTCCATCTCACGTCGTTGTGATTAGTTGTTTTTGATGGGGCGGCATTGTGTCTAAATTGTCAAGCCAAAAACTTTAATAACCGGAAGAGTAAAATTAAAAATTAAAACGCATTTTCTATGACTTAATCTCCTGAATAAAATAAGCAAAACAGCCATGCAGCTTTAATTGAGACCTCAAATTGGCAAATTTATTAATTATAAACGCATAGGTTATTTTAAGTTCACGAAGACTAATAATTATACATCAACCTTTTTATGCAGAGCATTTAGGCACTTAAACTTGCAGGTCGTCACTTATTGAAGTGGATATCGCGAATAATGCACATCATTTAGATTTTTTAACTACAATAATTATGTATCCGGAGTGAGACTTCAATGGTAGAATATAGTATGAATATCACGACTCACACCATCACCAAAGACATTCACCATGATTGATGGTAGGATATGTATCAGGATATAGCTTTGACTACTTATAACACAGTGAGCAGCATTGGCTTCTGTGGCAGTGGTACCAAGAGACCTCTCAAAGGACGCAGTGGTACCAAGGGACCTCCCAAAGGACCTACTGGTATTTATAGGCATAGTTTCGGTGGTAGCTGATGGTGCATTCTGAGTGGTAGCAATATGCCTGGTCTCTGTGGTAGACATGCTGACAGATGATGTGTCACCAAAACTTCTCGGAGTTGTGGTAGACATTCCAGCTTGGAAAACGGCGTCCCATGTTTGACTATTGCACCTGGCCGTGGCACATGAACACGTTCCACCATCTGTGGTCTTTATTTTAGCGTCCGGACCCATCACTTTCGGAGGAGCGATGGCTATAAATGTCTTTTCACATTTGTCCCTCGTCATTTTTGAACATTGCCGTGCCATCAAAGATAAATTATCTGTAACAGAAAACACAGAGCCCTTAACCCTTTAACCGCCGGTGCCGCATATATTCGGGTTTTAATTTTGTATTATCACATTAAGTACCACCTTTTAAACATGTTAAAGATAAAATGTGACATCAATCAGCAATATTTGAAAACAGTTGACCTCCATATTGTCAAATCCTTTTAATTTTCACTCACTTGAAGTTGTGGTTCGCGGCAGCGAGACACAACTTCAAGTGGGTGAAAATTCAGATTGAATAATTTGGCGGTTAAAAGGTTAAACCTTGTCGCTCGGGGATCGACTTTAGACGTCGGAATCTGACGCATGTAGACGTCAAATTTTGATGTCTAAAGGCCGAAGTATTCAACTGGTATTTAAAGTTATGTCTCACTAGCCCGATCCACTATTTTAGGGAATTAGATCAAAATAGCTTTGTGAGATTTTAGTAAAAACGTAACATCACTAATCACACAGATTGATATAATTATTCACTTCACAAAAATGATCACACAAATTATTAAACGAACAAACGCGATGCGATTCACCCCCGGGGATTCACCCATTGTCCGATCCAAACATTGTTGAATGCATTGTGTTTGCCAGGACCTGATTTAAACACAGAAATGAAGACTTTAGTTGACATATGCGGGGTCGACAATAACGTGCAAGGCGAAAAGCCAGTAACTTTTTCACATTTCAAGTTAGCAGTTACTGCTTTTTTTTATTTTGCGGAGCAGAACATTTGCCCCATCGATAAACTCACATCTTCCCCTGCTTGTAAATGCCACCGCGTTGTAAGCGCTCTCTGTACATACGTCCGGGGGGTTACAATCTACCACGCTCAGTAATTGTCCAGATAAACACGTCGGTTGTCCTGGTGGAGCATTCATGAACCACATATCCTTACATCTGAGACATGTAAGGCCATCTCCTGTTTGACAAAATGAATAGTTATTCGTTATATTCATGTATTTCTTTCTGGAGTGGTAATCTTTAAAATGATTACTACAACATTGTTTCATCACTATTAATCACTACTCTTATCAATAATAATTCGAATACGACTAGTAGGCTACTTCCGCTGCGATTCTGAAAAACAATGTCTACGAAAACAGTAGTCAAATATAGAAAACCTACCTTGCCACGGCACTGTTGAAAGCCACAATACAATTATGTGCAGGCGATTCATGTTATGATTCCTATAAAATAAATTCAACAGTACAATCTTTCATAAAGTCTGGTGACCTTATTATATACTGGTTCATAATTTGTTAGTCCAGTTTGTCCAGTTAAGCTGTAAACTTAAAATTTTCACCCATATTTCCCAGAAAACGTTGCACCAATGGTGTTTTAATATTCATTGATGCCGCGTGATCGAGACATAACTTAATTTTGTTTAATCTATTAACAACTTACGTTTTATTCAGTAACAATCAGAAACATGTCGGGAATTATCACAGTTTGTTACTGCTAAATAAACACTGACAGGGAAAGAGAAGTATCCCTGCTTTAACTCCAAATGAGGGTAACTACAAGCAGCAGTTGTTGATATGATCAACAATTGACGATCAGTTGAGAATAATCAACGCTTTGGTGTGTTTATATTATTTGAGAAAAGAAGAGCGATTCAAAGTGTCCGCTGATTTGACTGAAAGACAGAGAACGGTGTAATAAATGTACAAGCTGTGCGTTCATTTTCTAATTATCTGTGATGTACCTGACATTAGATTTTTTTTGCGGCGAATTTCGATATTCTTGATATTAAACATATCGTCCTGACCTCACATAATGCTACAGTCATATAATCTGGCGAAAACCCTCGCCATATGTATAACCACTCACTGTAATACGTACAATATAAAAGAAAACATTCAACCCAGCTAATGAACAAACAAACAAACAAACAAACAAACAAACAAACAAACAAACAAACAAACAAACAAACAAACAAACAAACAAACAAACAAACAAACAAACAAACAAACAAACAAACAAACAAACAAACAAACAAACAAACAAACAAACAAACAAACAAACAAACAAACAAACAAACAAACAAACAAACAAACAAACAAACAAACAAACAAACAAATAAACAAACAAATAAACAAACAAACACGCAAGCAAGCAAGCAAGCAAGCAAGCAAGCAAGCAAGCAAGCAAACAAACAAACAAACAAACAAACAAAACAGACAAACAAACAAACAAACAAACAAACAAACAAACAAACAAACAAACAAACAAACAAACAAACAAACAAACAAACAAACAAACAAACAAACAACTTGTTCCCTCAGAACCAGTCCCGAATATATTCGGGATTGGTTACATGAGATAACCAATTAATCTGGTCTCAGCAAGAGTGCAACAAAAATTTATTGTGGTAGTCAATAGGTTACATGGCGACGGAGAGGCGTCAAAGGGTAATGGAGATGTGTACGTTCAGGGGGAGAAGGGTCATCAGAGGGCGACGGAAAGGCCTTTAATTACAACGAAGAGGTGTTGAACTAAAAGTGCTTTCAGGGCGAAGAAGATGCGACGCTTTTAAGGGCAATGAAAATGCCTTCATTTGCATCGAAGAGGCGTTAATCAAAAAGCCCTACGAAAACGCATAAAGGATGACGACAAAAATCGTCAAAGTGCGACGGCTTCTCCACCGCCCTTTAACGCATTCCCATTGTCTTTTAATGCGTCCTGGTAGTCTTTTAACGCCTCTCCATAGCCCCTTAATGACCATCTGTCACCTTATAATACACCCAGTCTCACTTTAACGCCTCTCCGTCGCCCTTCAACGCCTCATTGTCCTTTAATATGCTTTCCCATTGCCCTTTAGTGCCTTCTAATTATCCTACAACACCTTCTCACTACCCTTTAATGCCCCTCGTCAACATTTAAAGTTTCCCGTCGCTCTCTAACGGCTCTCCGTTGCCCTTTAAGGCCTTCTTGTCGCCTGATCTTTTCACCTTAAGTATGATTAATCAAAATAACATCTAAGCTAGGTATTATATGTTTTCCAAAGCTTAGCATATATGTGACCGTCCATATAAAAATCAGGCGGAAGTCGGCATTTCTGAAATGGCTAGAGACCCACTTGAACACCATGGAGCTTGGAATTCTTATTTTTTTCGATTTTCCAACTTTGCAATATTCACACGCTAAATTATGTTTTTTTTACCCCTAAATGAAATATGAAAAGTGAAAAATGTTTCTTAAGTACTTTAAATTGCACTTTTGAGCGAGCCTTTCTTTTGGGATCTCCGGTAAATGTGTTAATTTCAATCTTTTTTCTTAAATTTCACTAGGAACTTGGTCATTTTGTCTCACGTTGTTGTTGTGCTAAACGTGGGGCTATTCTGGTGAATGACGTATCAATAAAAAAGAAATTCCTTTGACTTTCCATATAGGGAAATGTTATATGCTAATTTCATATTCCATTGGCGTATCGCTGCAAGTTTGTAATCATGCTATGTCAACAAATTTTGCATGATTTCCGCGTGTAGTGTGTCACGTGGTATAGATCCATACATCCTATTCAATTGGTCGATGAATCTCCTTGCCAACTGCGCAGGTGAGAGGGGCCACAGATCACAGGTCATTCTGGCTGATCTGTTATTCTTGTCTTGTAAATAGACTTTTAATCCGTAATTGTTTCCGTAGTTAACTTTGCTCTTAAATAACAATGATCGGATATTGAACTAGAAGATGTTTGGAATTTCAAGGCGGACGGTTGGAGTGGAGAAACTCTTTGCCATTGCGGAAAGATGGGTGACATTCATATCGCACAGTTATGATTATAGCACCAGCGGATCAATGAAAACATCTGATCAGTATTTAGGTCTATGGTCCCCATACATATATTTTGATATACAAATCATGATAATTGTTCTCTTGGTTCCAAAGTTAAATGTGTTAAATGTGATAATCAAAATGGCTGCCAGCCTAGACCTTTGCAAGATACTTTAACATTGATATTGCTCAGTTTTGGAAAAGACACCAGTGGATGCTGTGCATCGCCAAATAGCATACCTATATGACCATGACACGACTACTTTAATAACAATTGCTTCATCTTTTCAAAAAATAGAGAAGTTTTCATATTTAAAATGACTGCCGACCTTGACCTTGGCAAATTTAATGTGACCTTGAAATTTCTCGGTTTTTGAAAATAACTAGCGCATTCAGCAATGTTAAATAATTATATTTTGCTTTTTAAATCTTGACAATTGCTTATTGCTTCGAAGAATACAGAAGTTTTAATATTCAAAATGGCCGCCAACATTGACCTTGGCAAAATTAGTGTGACCTTGAAATTTCTCTGTTAGGAAAATATACTAGTGGATTAGGCCTAAGTATCGTTAATCACCCATAGTTTGCTTTTTAAATCATGACAAATGCTTTATTGCTTCGAAGAATAGAGAAGTTTCAATATTCAAAATTGCCGCCAACCTTGACCTTGGCAAAATTAATGGGACCTTGACATTTTTCGGTAATGCAAATATTACCAGCAGATTTAGTATTGTTAATGCCTAATTTTTTTCTTTTAATATCATAACTATTGCTTTTTTGCTTCAAAATTTTTAATATTCAAAATGGCCGCCGACCTTTTTTTTTTTTTTTTTAACATTTTTTTATTTCCATGAAATAATGACACATATGCAGTACATGATGATGATGATGAAAGTACAAGCTGATTACGGATATATTAAAAAAAAAAGTCACAGGAAACAACAAATACATCTGCACACACGAGACCTTGAGCAAATGTTGATCCGAGGCCGATCCCCCGCCATCATCGGCGGCTCAACCTCGAACCAACACCGGCCCAATTGTCACGTGCCCGCAGGCAGTAAAATAAACAGGCCTCCACCCGAAAGAACGCGACGCACCAAACCACCGTCAACTCCGTGTTGGGCCAGCGGTCGTAGGTGGTGGCCCAACATTAACCCAAGAACGCCTCGATGCGTCGCGCTGGCCGGGCAGCCAGTGCTGACCGGATGATGGCGGTGAGCCAACATCAGGGCAACACCGGGTTTAGCATAGCGGTATACACAACCATGCTTTCCATATGACAATTTATATTAACAAAAAACAATACCATTAAATGTGAAAAGAAACCTCCAACTCATACATCACTCCACATTTCAAACCAAACATCCACCTTATTTTTCTTTTCGGCAACCAAGAATTCCATGTGCTTAATTCCATCTAAATACTTAATAAATCGATCATAGGTGGGTATTATACATTCTAATTATGATAGATAAATAAATTTTTTACATTTAAAAATAATCAAACATTCTTTAACATCGTCAACTCCCAGATATATAGACAATTTCACTGGCGCTCCTGTTTTAAAAATATACTTATAAACCTTCTGCCAGAGATGTTGGGTGAACATACATTCCCAGAAAACGTGACAAATATCTTCAGTTTCTTCATTGCAAAATGTACAAATATCATCATCTTTTAAACCCCATTTTAAAAGCCAGTAATTATTAAGTAAAATATAATTCAAGAATTTATATTGGAACTCTTGTAGTTTTGTATTACAGTGTATTTTATATGCTCTTTTGTAAACAGATTTCCAAGCAATATCTTCTGGACAGTGCTTCCCTATGCGGGGTACTATAACAACATTATGGTCATGCTCTATGAGCTGCCAATACAGAAAACTTTGAGTGATATATATATTCGTTAAATCGAGACCATCAGTGGAATTAACAAATCGAAATTCGCACATTTCATTGATTTTATCTATTCTGTCTATTACAATCGGTAACTGTAAGCATGAAACAATTCCTCTCCATTTTAAATAGTGTATATGATCTAGACCCCTTTCAGTCCAATATTCAAAAGGCTTTATTTTACCTTCTGGGTCCACCAAATCGTATACATAATTAATACCAGATGTACTCAATTGTTTAAAAAATACAGCCACCGAACTTGACCTTAGCTAAATTATTGTGACCTTGACATTTCTTACTTATACAAATATTACTACCGGATTCAACATTGTTAAATACTTATATTTTGTTTTTTTAAATCAGGACTATTGCTTTATCGCCTTAAAAGATAGAGAAATTTTTCTATTTAAAATGGCCGCCGAACTTGACCTTGGCTAAATTAACGTGACCTTGACATGTTTCAGTTTTTAAAATATTTCTGGTAGATTCAACATCGTTCACTACCCATATTTCGTTTTTTGGATGATGATAATTGCTTCGTGACAATGCTTTGAAGAATAGAGAAATTGTAATATTCAAAATGACCGCCGACCTTGACCTTGGCAATATTAATGTGACCTTGACATTTCTCGGTTTGAAAATATTACTAGCGGATTCAGCATCGTTAAATACTTATATTTTGCTGTTTAAATCATAACTATTGCTTTAAAAAATAGTAAAGTTTTGATATTCGAAAAGGCCGCCGACCTTGACCTTGACTAATTTAATGTGACCTTGACATTTCTCAGCTACGAAAATATTACTAGCAGATTCAGCATTGTTAAATACTCGGATTCAGCTTTTTAAAACATGACTACTGCTTCATTGCTTCAAAAGATGAAGCTCAGTTATGAAAATATTACTAGTGGATGATTTTTGTATTTCTAAAACACACCACTGCTTTTTGTTGTTTGTCCGACCACGACAATCTAAGCCGGGAATGGAGAACGATTGTTGATCAAGTATAGAACAATTATCAGGATAGGCCTACTTTATAATGCGTGTAGGTGGGCAATTGGGCACAGTTTTTACTATACTCAGTCAGGTGTCGTGGTCGGGTATGTTTGAAGTCAGTTGAAACCCTCGGGGTTCTCCATTCTTAGCTGTGAAAAGGGCGAGGTCGAATGATGTACACCTTCTCGGGTTTCATCCTTTACGTGACAATATAGGATTGTTATGAGTAGTAAACTCAAGTTTTTCATTGTCAATTATTGCAATTAAATAGAAAATGATACAGTTCATAGAAATGAAGAATTTATAACAAGATATTCCATATAGGCTACTACACTTAATATGTTTTAAAAAGTGGGTATTTTTAGTTCATCGTGAGATGCAAGAGGTGTTTATGCTTCGCCGCGAGGTATGCATTGCGATAGCAATAACTCATACCTCACGTCGAAGTAAAAATATAGCGGAACTGGGTTGCAATAGTCTGAGAAGCATGCAAAAATCAATGGACGGGGCCAACAGCAATCAGTAGCGTTAGACCAACAAATCTTTTAAAATATATTTTCATTTACAGCGATCAAAAATATAATTAATGATTCCACTTCATATCTGGACAATTGTACACACGTTCTTTTAGTATATTCTGTACTAATATTAGCAACACTTGATAGCAACAGACGACTTTTATTTTATACACAGACTAAATAATAATAAAAATAGTAATAAGTTCTTTGATAACGCACATATCCCACAGGGCGGATCCAGGAGATGAAATAAAATAAATTAATTAACATTTGAAATAAATTAACATTAAAATATGATAAGTTGTAAGGAACAGTTTTAAAAAGAAATAATTATAGCAATAATTAAGATTAAAGTAATGACGTGAGCGACTCAGTCAAAATATTTAACCCTTTGACTTCCAGGCCGGAGTGCATGCCAGGATCCAGATATACTGGTGTAGGAGTTCTATTTTTCGTCATTTGAAGCTGGAATTGCTAACGCAATTTCCAGCTTCAAATGACGAAAAATACATAAATGTAGTATATATTTGACGAAAATTTGTGTCATTTTATGGTTACGTTCATTGACGAATGACGACGGAAATTTCCGTCATGTATGGTAGTGAAAAGGTTAGGGAAAAAGAGTGTAAAACAGATGAGTCATTTAAAATCCGTAGATCTCTGGATAAATTGTTCCACTTTTGACGCTCAGACACTAAAGGCCCGCTCCCCAACTGACTTACAAGGAATGGGGTGATACAGTTTAATTGACGTTATGCATTGATAATAATGAGCATTAAATGCACCTTAATGTAAACCCCCAGGTTTGAAAAGGAGCAGATGCAACATCTAATTTTAATAAACACAATTCGATTATATGTAGCTACTACTTGATACACACACTGTAACAGTTGTAGACACGAAGATATATGACGATGTGTGAATAAAACCAGAAAATGTTCAACTCCATTGATATTGTTATTATATTTAATTATGCTATTACACAATAACTGTATATTTTAATAATGAAGGTTTGCATTGTTAATAATGACCAGTAAACGCACATTAATGTGCCGTTCCAGTTTTAAAGAGCAGCAAATGCAACATCTAATTTATATACGGCTCCTTAATAGATGTATCTACTTATTTGTGACAATGTGTAAATCAAACAAGAAAATATACATCTTTTTCAATGATATTGTTATTATATTTGCTTATGCTACTACACAATAACTTGATATTTACATGTGTGAGCGACCTATCGCATGCGCTTATTCATAACCTACATATTGCACTACACGTTTATTTAACTTTTATTTAAATTTTATTGCTATGATGTATGCACATTTAGCATCTCGTCGTATTACTCCTGGCTGACGTTTGGTAAAAAAAATTGCAGTCGTCCCAATATATTTCAATTAACATATTCTCTAAACGATTTAGGGCAGGGCATTAACAGAATATATAATCAGGAGGTGGACACTGTCTAGTGGTGATTATTGGGTACATGTATGGTGTATAACTTGTAGATAATACATTGCTAAGGATTAGGTTTTTGTACACGTAATCGGTTTTATTGAAACTTAATTATATACACTACATATTACTTCACTACATTTTTCAGCCATTTGTCGATCACTCAATTGGGACAATAATCTTGCCGATTACTAAAACAATTTAAATTGGTTGTTTCACAGTAATATTCTTTCTTACACCTCAAGCATTTTACTGGACTATAAGAGGGCGTAGTGCATCTAGTACTTTGTTGATATCCCCTTCACGACTCTCTGCCAGTTGTGTTAACCACCCGGCGTCATCCCTGAATCCCATGGACTTTAGGTGATCCACAGCTTGCTGCACTCGGCTGTTAGATGACTGAGGAGACAGGGATGGATACACAGATGCTGATGGTGCCCGCTGCTGACTGCCCTCTGGTGGTGACGCTGAACTCTCCACATCCATCGAATCATTGTCTTTATTCAGTAAGGTCCACTCGGGGTCAAGAGGACTTCCCCGTGATCTGGCAGCAGGTTTAGCGGCTTTTGAAGCAGGTTTTTCAGTATCTGGGGCTTCTGTTTGGAATGCTGACATATCCTGACTCCATGGCTGCTGTTGAAACCATCTTGCCCACAATGGTCCTTGTCCACCGGCTTCACCACCACGACCACCATGATTCCATGGTCCATGAGGACCACCTCCTCCACAGCGGCGACGGGAACCTTCGTTTTCAACCTCCTGCTCAGTGTCTATAGGTCTACCAAGGCTTTTCAACACGGTAGCCATCTGTTCCCCAACAAATTTCAGATAATCTTCTGGGGTGTTACCTTTTCCTTTTCCACAGCACTCTCCTTCTTTGTATGAATCTTCAGTTTTGGCTCCTGGTTTCTTGTCGTTTCCCACCTTCTTCTCTTCTGTACTCTCACCACAATCCTTTTGTCCACATCTCTTATCACAACCTTTACATTCCTCGTCATTCTTGCCTGCTTCCATTTGCTTCAAAAACTGACACACCATGTTTCTAATGTGCATAGGAGGTCTTCCAGTTTCTAGACATCTGAAAGGTGGACATCCGAAAGGCGGACCTTGACCTCGGAATCCAGATTCTGTCCATCCAGGTGCCTCTGCCTTTCTCATCTTGATCATGTGATGATCAGCGTGAGTTTCGCGACCTTCACACGAACCACAGAGGTCATAATCAGGACAGACGAGGCATTTATACCTCACTCCAATCACTCCCTTCTCACAACCGTCACAGATAATCCCGGGATGCACTGTTCCGTCGGTGGTGTCGTCGGAGTCACCGCTGGTGCCGTTATTTCTGATGTAAATACGGAACACGGCATCCGTAACAAACCCTAGCGCCTCCATCAGCTCGTCATCGCTGGAGAACACGATCAGGTCTCCGTCTGCGTCCTTCCACGACAGACTGGTGTTGGACAAACCTTGATAAACTTGACCAACCTTCCTGGACAAATAATCGTACGACGTGGAAACTCCCTCGTCGACTGCGAACCGTCTGATTTCGTCCGGCCTGCCAGGCCTAATAAAAATAGCCTTTACGGTTAATGTAGATGCCATTATTTAAGTTCAAATAGTTATGTATCAATCGTGTGCAGTGTAGGCCTACCTCTCCGTCCGCTGAAGTGATATAATGTTGTTCTTCGTGTTCACGTCTCTGAATAATTCCACTGACTGGTGTTGCTCAGTCTGCGCCCGCCGACTTTATAGTCACTCCACCCAGCACGGTCCCTTCCAGGGATTTCTACGACGTGATAGACTTTAATGGCGGCGCCCCCAAACCGCTTGATCATGGTGATGCATCACGCTACGGTTTACAATCGCGTCGATGACGTCACGGACGTAGGCAGACGTTCATCTTCAGATTGATGTCTTGGTCTTCGCTACGTGGCGCTACATGATGATTCATGGACGTATGCAGACGTTTATCACGTATTCGCTACGTGGCGCTATGTGTCTATTGCGATTCCATTATCTGGATGGCACCCCCTTTCTATTATTATATCGCAAGTACCAATACCAACTATGGTATCGTCAAATTCTGCTGAACAGAAGTCCGTGGGATTTTAATGTTAATCTATCATGCGATATACCAAAATGTTCAGTAGAAAAATCTGAATCAGAAAAATTAGGGTGTAATTTTTTTTTTCAGTTTTAGTGACACTTTACGTCCCATGGAAGAAAAAGAGAAAAAACATCATTTTTATATCAGTTTGATCCAAATAATTATATTTTTGCAAATCAGATAGTCATGTAACATGTAATCATGGTAATATAGAGCATTAAAAATGATATTACACACAGTGCTCGGAAGACACTTTAAGCTCAATAATAAATAAATAAACACATGATTTTCACACTACTGTAACACCCTTATAGTATCTTTTTTTAAAAAGTGATACAAAACAAAATGTTTGGAAGATCAGGTGGCAATTATTCATCTTAATTTTTTTTTAGTTTTAGTGACACTTCAAGTCCAATAGAAAAAAAGAAAAAAACATAATTTTTACACCATCGTTATAACATACATAATTATAATTCCACGCACATCAGATAGTCATAATTATGATATAGAACATTAAAGATAATGTTACACACACTGTTCAGAAGTGCACGCATAATAAAACAATAGTGTTTTCAGATTCAGTGACACTTCAGGCGCAATAGGTAAAAAATAATAAAATACATGATTTTCACACAAAATAATATTAGATTTAGTGACACTTTAAGATCAATAATTAAAAAAATAAAAACACATGATTTCCACACCACCCTAACACCATAACACCCTTAATACTATCTACTTCAAGTGATATATAAAACACGTTGTTTAAAATATTGGGTGGAGATAACTTATTTTAGTCTTAGTGACACTTCAAGCTCAATGAGTGACAAATTAAAGTACTGTAATTTTTCACAGCACCGTACATGTAGTGACATTATTAGTTCTACTTTGTTCACAATGTAGAACTATGATATTATAATATAAGATGATATACAAAGGAGTACAACTGAAATTGTTCGGAAGAGAGTACATGTAATCATGTAAAATAACGTGTCGGTTATTATTCACTTTTATTGAGACTCCACGTTCAATAAATATAAAATTAAAATACAATCATATCTACATCAAAGTAACACAATAATTACATTTCATAACACAGAAAATGTGATGGCTTCTATTTTTAATGTCGTTTCTGTATAAAAAAGACATGCATCAGAAATATGAAACAAAATGTTCAGAAGTCCACAATATAATAAAAAAATAGGTGATTTTTTTTCAGTTTCAGTGACACTTTCCGCTAGAGAAGTATTACATTAAAATACCATTATTTCTATATAAAGGTAACAAAAAATTCACGAAAAGGTCACACATAATCATTAAAATATGTGTCGGTTTTCATTTTGTGTGACACTTAAAACTCAATAAATAAATAAATTAAAACACCAGAGATTCGATTTAATGCACATCATGTATTCACGCGGTATATTACATCATTTGAGAAAATGAAAACAATTATAACTTTTATGGAATGAAAAATGCAACAACTGACCTATTGACCAGTTATTACTGTAGTAATTAACAAATTGAAGTTATTAGGTCACATTTTGTCCTTGGTAACTTTGACTAGATATGTGGCGAATAGTGGCTATTATAATGCACACTACTTCGTCTAAGAGCATTATAGTGGACAAGCTAATAGACAACTACGCTTCTTCTGTCGTTTCCGTAGAGTCAATATCGCCAGGGCATTAAGAGTGTATCAAATTAATTAAGAAAGTTAACACAATTGTCTGTGCCAACATCACATTATTACACATCTCAGTGGACGATAAATCCTGTCCCCTGCACGAACATGTGCCACCCGTGCACCTGCTTGCATCGCATCAACACTTATACTCTATTATTGCTTTTGGAGACAGTGGAAGATGTGCGACATATGCCTTTAGTGACACCATCGACTGGTAGTGTGCTTTCAACATTATGCTATTAGAGCGATTCTGATTGGAGGCAGCTGTTCAGGGGCAGATTCGTTCTTCTTGAACATTTGCAAACGTAGCTTCGTTGTTGCCCAGCTGAACTGATCAAATAAACATGTACAATTTTGAAAAACAAAATATCAGCTTTTTCCGGTGAATACACAATATTTCCAATCTGAATAAATGCAGCAAAAAAATTTGGTCCAGCCTTTTGTATTTTTTTCCAACAAGTCATTCTACATTTACTATATTCTTGGCAATTATTTAAATATTATCCTGTAAAACACGGAAACTAATGTGGCCGTCCACCATGACAGGATTAGGTATATTGGCTCAAGATAAACATCTCCCCACTTGTTTATTGCGCCTAATCGTAGGAATTCTTTACGTCTCAACAATGAATATTTGTGCAGGGAAATAATTAAACAGTGTCATGATGGTGATTTGACCAGCAATTTGAAAAAAACATGTAATAGACAGGGATATATCCTAACCAATCTAATAAACATGTCTGTCAAACTTTTCTCAACGGTTTCTATTGTGTTTTTTCCCGTAGATTTCAAATCTGTTAGATGCCATTCGAGATTTTGCATATTTAATTAGCTAATTTGCATATTTCCAAAATGGCCGCCAAAAAAAAGTAATCGGCTATGAATACAATCACGGCAATCATAGAAATGTGTTTTTTTGGCCCTACGTTCGGGTTTTGAAATCCCATAATGCCGTTTTGACGACAATGTTATTTTTGGGGTCATTGGAAGGTCATAGGTCACGTGACCATTGAAATACAATATCCCACCTTTACGTTTTAGCAAAAAGTGCACAAATGGACTTTTTGGGGATAAAATGATGATTAGAATGCCTGATATTATATCTTTAATTTCAGAGGGTTACATCTCATACACAAGACTATATTTATTAATACAAGATGGCCGCCATAATTCAAAATGGCCGCCAGCCGAATCTAAAATCAAGATATCTGAGCTTCTAGATATCATATTTAAGCTATCTTAGTGTCTAGTTTGGGGTGTTGTGGATCAAGGAATACAATGTCAGACATCATTATACTTTCAAATGATTTTTGATGTCTTTTTGATCTCTATAGTTTGATATTTTGGCAAAATTGTGTTATATCATAGTTATATTTGAATAACTTCCTCCCAGAATGAGGTTATCATCCGCACACTGTTCTGAATTCACATGCTAACATGATTTAAACTAAAACCATAAACATCACATGTATATGACAGCGATAAAAGAGATAAATAGACATATAATTTACATTATAATACGGCACTGTTATTTTGTAGCGTATGTAGAACTACTACCCAGAACTACTACCCAAGGGATAAACATCATATTTTCTGGAAAACTGACACGGCGTGTTGTAAAAATTTGGGCACCTGAAATGATATCTACATATATTTAGGATCACAACCTCGGTGCACAACCTTGCAAATCGACTAAATAAATTGGAAATTGGCAGGAAGCCAATAATGGCGGCCATTACCGTAAACTTGAATTTGTCAATATCTCGGTCAATATTTAAGATAATTTGCTTTTAAAGTTGTCTAGATCTGTATTTTCAGGGTCAAGGATCAATATAAAACCAGTCCTGAAGTGATGTTATGTCATGTAAATATGTATACCAGTAGGCCTATATACACACAACTCTGCTTTTATGTTTTGGAAATAATGTTTCACACTGTATATTAATAATCACTTTTGATAAGAAAACATCGTGAGCGTAAGATGTCATAACAATGATAATGTTTATTGGTCAAAAACTTGATAATAGAATAAGTATTAGCCCTTGCAGTGATATAGCATTTGGTATTATAATCACTTCATAACATAGTCAGTCTAAGGGGTACTGGGATGATTGCTAGTAGTAGTACTTTTTGCACCCACCTGGGGAGGGCCATTTGGGATCTGTCCCGTCTGTTGCATGTTGGGGAAGCTGCAGCCTACACGTGGCTGGCTATAATATTGTGGTTGATTCCACTCAATAGTGGTATCAATGCAGCTCCCGCATCAGTACAGGCACTGATGTTGGCCGTGCTACAGCAATACAGGCAATAGTGTTCGACATTAGGTCTCTCATGTGGGATGAATGGAGTTACCCTCAACTATTGTGACTCTTGAGGACTATCCGACCAGAGGATAGCGGTGCTGTGCTAAAGGCCTCCGTGTTTCAGCATTAAATTGCATATCAAAACATAATCTTTGATCGTCTGGGCATGTCTGAGGGTAAATCCCCTAGACATGCCCAGAACATCGGGCAGTAACCCACCATGCCCTATCACCCCACGCTCACGTCATCAAGGTATCAAGGTGTTGTGCGCAGCTACCTTTGTTTAGATATCTCTGACAGTCTTCTACATAGCAGGTGATTTTTCTTCTCTTACTCCAGCAGTTTTTGTTGCAACCCTTATTGCAGCCACTTGTCATTGTGTGTGTCATATATGGTGGCCTTGGTGGGTTTGTAGATTTACCTAGGATCAGTTTATCATTTTATACAACCCGTCCATAGTCCTCAGGCTTGCAGGTAAGCTTGGCTATGTAAGCTGACTTGTCAAGTGCTATTGCCAATGCTGTCCGCTTTAGACAATGTTCTAAAGCAAGGGGGGTGGCAGTAATTTCAGCAGTGATTTGTTATTATAAAACTTGATGAATCGGAGTTTATATAGCTATATCACAGCCTTCGAAGTTGGATTATGTGTTCACAAGAAGCTACTTTGCCTGGTCATACACATCTACCGTTATTTCAATGTGAGCACCATGGCATCATCAGCTATCATGCTAGTTCCGTTTTCTGCGAAAAATGATGGAGGCATATTGCTACATTTATGATCACCAATAAAGTTATTAATTTTAATGTCTCCACCACTTACTTTTTGTGTGTTATTTGCCGAAGAGTAGAAATGTCATTACTCTTGTCAGACGAATCAATTTCGCTTATAATACTATTTTGGTTTCTGGTTTTGAGTCTAGTCATTCACGGGTGACAAGAGCTTCCTATAATTATGATCTTGAAAGTAATGGCAGCTTTGGACACAATTTCTTTCACATCAAGACCAGAAGCTGTCAGACATGGTACCAGGAGGAACCAAAGTGATCCTTCCATTTGTTCAACTAAATTTCACTTAGGTGGTGGATAAAACAGAGTGTACTAATTACAGTCACATACATTGCATTGTATATTTGGTGATTGGTCGTTCATCTCAAGACAGCTATCCATTCACGAGTTTTGCCGCTGCAATGGGTCATGCAAACTTTAGGGCACTGTCATTTATTCACATTATTAGCGGACGAGATACCATCGGCTATTCATTCTCTACTGGCATGTTAAAGTTGGCTGAATGATATAACTACACTGGTAGATTTTGCTGATGATGGTGCTCCCATTGAAATCACGATATATGTGTGTGACCAGTCACAGCAGCTTTTTTTGAACTCATATTTCAACAAGAGAAGGCTGTGATATAGATACGCTCAGAGACAAAACGTTCCTAAATAATATTATTAAGTCAACACTGCTGAAGTTGTTGCCACCCAATGAAAATGCTTTCCAACAGCATATAAAGCATGCAGCCAAGCCATCCTCAAGCCTTAGGACTATGGATGGGTTGTAAAAAATGGCAAGCTGATTCCTGTTCAGTCTACATGTACAAACCCACCGTCGCCACCACATATGATTCACAAAATCTCATCCCTGCATGAAGGATTGCAACAAGAACTGCTAGTGTGAGAAAAGGAAAATCCCTGCTAATTATGATGTGACTGTCGGTGATCCCCAAGCAAATGCAGCTTTGCACAACACAACACAACACATAATCCTTATAATTAAATAGCATAACTGCATCATATACTTTTTAAGCACACTCACTTTCAATAATCTTATAATCGATATACAATGTAGTTGTGTGCATGTTGCTTCCTGCAAACACAAGTTCCTTCGACAGTATTATTTTAAGCGCTCTTAATTTTTGTTTCATGTAACATTCGGCTAATTATGTTTTAAAGTGATTATTGTAACAAGTGATGTAACACAACAAGGATTAATACTTATATGGATTATAATCAATAAATTTATCATTGTTATCACATCAAATGTTTTCTTATCAAACGAGATTAATAATATCTAGCGTAAAACATTAATTTCACGCTAACAAATGCATGGCTTTGTGTACTATCTTGTTAAGAAGACATAAAATCACTTCAGGGTTGTCTCCATATTGATCATTGACCCTAAAAAGATAGGTTTAGACAACTTTAAAAGCAAATTATCCTAAATATCGACCGAGATATTGACAACTTAAGGTTTCTCTGTAATGGCCGCCATTATTGGCCTCCTGTCAATTTCCAGTAGTCGATTTGCAAGGTTGTGCACCTAGGTTGTGAACCTAAATATATGTAGATTTCATTTCGGGTGCCCAACCGTTTACAACACGCCGTCTCAGACTGTCAGTTTTCCAGAAAATATGAGGTTAACCCCCTGGGTAGCAGTTTTACATACTCTACAACATAATAGTTCCGTATTATAATGGAAATGATGTTTATTTATCTATTTTGTCGCTGTCATACACATGTAATCTATATGGTTTAACTTTATATCATGTTAGTATGTGAATTCAGAACAGTGTGCGGATGATAAACCCATTCTGGGAGGTAGTCAAATATAACTATGGTGGCGTAGATGGATCACACAATTTTGCCAAAATATAAAACTATAGAGATCAAAAACACTTCAAAAACCTCTAAAAAATCATTTGACAGTCTAATGATGTTCGGCATTGTATTCCTTGGTCCGAAAAACCTTAATCAACCCACTAAGATCGCTTAGATATGATATCCAGAAACTAAGATATCTTGATTTTGGATTCGGCTGGCGGCCATTTTAAATTATGGCGGCCATCTTGTATTAATAAATATAGTATTGTGTATAAGATGTAACTCTCTGAAATTAAATATATATTATCAGGCATTCAAACCATCATTTTATCCAAAAAAGGTCAAGTTGTGCACTTTTTGCTAAAACGTGAATGTTGGATATTGTATTTCAATGGTCACGTGACCTATGACCTTCCAATGACCCCAAAATTAATATTATCGTCAAAATTGCATTATGGGATCTCAAAACCTGAACTTAGGGCCAAAAAACACATTTCTAGGATTGCCGGAAATGTATTGATAGCCGATTACTTTTTTTTCGGCGGCCATTTTGGAAATATGCAAATTAGCTAATTAAATATGCAAAATCTCGAATGGTATCTGGCAGATTTGAAATCTACGGGAAAAAATACAATAGAAACCGTTGAGAAAAGTTTGACAGACATGTTTATTAGATTGGTTAGGATATATCCCTGTCTATAAGGCATGCGAGATTAGGAGTGTACCTGCTTCCTCTTGTTCACTACATAACAGACTCGCATCTATATGCCGTTCGATTTAGCACCTTCCATGATAGAAAGACGAGTGTTTGGTTTGATTGTGCTAAAACATTTATGAGCAAGAAGTAATATCAACTTATCTATTCTCCCGGAAATGTTTTCTTATACACTGTCAAATTAGTTGAATATTTCATGTCATATCTACAGCATGACTAGCTCCTCTTCTTTGCCAAGACTACCATTGTTTCTATAAAATGACCTGTTAATTCATGTACACTACTACTGTAATTCCATCTATCCATCTAATATTATGGCATGATGTATATGGTCATCAATCATCAGAGTTATCTTGGCTAAATACCGTCAAGAATTAACATTGTCTTCAGATACAGTCCATTACCACCATTAATTTCCCTTTAATATGGTATGTTACAACATACATGACTGTTGGATGTGAATAAAGTGAAATTAATAGCGTTGGTTGCTGTAAAAATGATTGGATTTTAATTTGTAACTTATTGAATTCAAAGGGTCACTAGAACAGAAATGAATACTCGCCAATTGATAAACTATTGGTTTTATATGCACTTGAAAAATGGATAATATTAAGGGTGTTACGGTGGTGTGAAAATCATGTGTTTTGTTATTTTTTTATTTATTGAGCCTCAAGTGTCACTAGATCTATAAAGAATATTTTTTCATTATGCGTGCTCTTCTGAACAATTTGTGTAACATTATTTTAATGTTCTATATTATATTTTTTCATTATGCGTGCTCTTCTGAACAATTTGTGTAACATTATTTTAATGTTCTATATTATATTTTTTCATTATGCGTGCTCTTCTGAACAATTTGTGTAACATTATTTTAATGTTCTATATTATATTTTTTCATTATGCGTGCTCTTCTGAACAATTTGTGTAACATTATTTTAATGTTTTATATTATATTTTATATTTCACTTGACAATAGATAGTATTATTTTTAATGTTCTATAATATGTTTTATATTTCACTTGAAAATAGAGTATCAAGGGTATCAAGGGTGTTACGGTGGTATAAAAATCATGTTTTTATTTTTAAATTATTGATCTTAAAGTGTCTTAAAATCGAAAAATGATTTTTTACTAATTATGCATGCTCTTCTGAACATTGTGTGTAATATTATCTTAATTGTTACATGACAACCTGGTGTGCATCTTACGTTGGTATAAAGATGATGTTTTATCTTTTTCCTTGGGCCTTAAAGTGTCACTGAAACTGATTTTTCACATGAATAATTGCCACCCATTCTTACAAACAATTTTTTTTGTATTTCGCTTGAAAAATATGCAGTATTAAGGGTGTTATGGTGGTGTGAAAATCACTTGTTTTTTATTTTTTACTTATTGAGCCTAAAGTGTCACCTCTGCGTCCTCTTCTGAACATAGTGTGTAATATTATCTATAATTTGGATTATTACATTGATATCTGATGTGCATCAAATATAATTTGGCTGTTACGTTAGTATAAAATGCTGTGTTTCACCCCCTTTTTCCATGGGACTGAAAGTGTCACTAAAACTAAAAAGAAAAATTAACACCCTTTTTTTCTGATTCTACGCAATTTTCTGAAAATTTTGATGTATGGTGTCATACATTAACAAGAAAATTCTACACTATATTGTTATTAAGTCTCCACCCACTATATATGTGGTGGAGACTTATTGTTTTAGTGCTGTCTATTGTTGTTTTTATTATTATTATTATTATTATTATTATTATTATTATTATTATTATTATTATTATTATTATTATTATTATTATTATTATTATTATTATTATTATTATTATTATTATTATTATTATTATTATTATTATTATTATTATTATTATTATTATTATTATTATTATTATTATTATTATTATTATTATTATTATTATTATTATTATTATTATTATTATTATTATTATTATTATTATTATTATTATTATTAATCTTATTCAACAATTTGACGACGTGAACGCTCTCCAGTCGCTATTTTTTATTCGATCTTTACAAAAAAAAATGTGTTCACCCTCTGATATTTTAAATTCACATAAAGCTAATTTGCACATTCAAGATCGACGTCCGACGTGAACACTCCCCAGTCGATCTTTGCGATTTTTTCTCTGAACACCCTCTGATGAATTTCCCTGCTCAAGTTTCGAAAATCAGCTAATCTGCTTATCCAAGATGGCCGCCACGGGCTAATTTGCATTTTGAAGATCAACATGAACGCTCTCCAGTCGTCAATATTCATCTTTTTTCACGATTTTTTTCTGAACACCCTCTGATTGATTTTCCTGCTCAGCCTCAAGTTTGAAAATCAGCTAATTTGCATATCCAAGATGGCCACCATGGGCTAATTTGCATATTCGAGATCGACGTGAACGCTCTCCAGTCCTCAATATTCATCCGATCTTCGCGATTTTTTTTCTGAACACCCTCTGATGGATTATCCTGCTTAAGTTCGAAAATCAGCTAATTTGCATATCCAAGATGGCCGCCATGGGCCAATGTGCATATTCTAGATCGACGTGAACGCTCTCCAGGCGGCAATGTTTATTCTATCTATCGCGAAATCCGATCTTCGCGATTTTTTTAACACCCTCTGATGGATTATCCGGCTCAAATCGGCTAATTTGCATATCCAAGATGGCCGCAATGGGCTAATTTGCATATTCAAGATCGACATAAACGCTCTCCAGTCCTCAATATTCATCCGATCTTCGCGATTTTTTTTTCTGGACAGCATCTGAATGCTCATCCTGCTCATTTTCAAAAATCTGCTAATTTGCATATCCAAGATGGCTGCCATGGGCTAATTTGCATATTGAGGATCGACGTAAATGCTCTCCAATTGTTAAGATTTATCCAATCTTCGAGAATTTTTTTCTCAACATGCTCTGATAGATTATCCCGGCTGAGTTCGAAAATGAGCTAATTTGCATATCCAAGATGGCCGTCATGGACTTATTTGCATATTTAAGATCGACGTAAACGCTCTCCAGTCGTCAATATTCATCTGATTTTCGTGACTTTTTTTCTGAACCCTCTTTGGTTGATTGTCCTGTTTGAGTTTGAAAATGTGTATATATCCAAGATGGCCGCCATGGCACTTCTGTTACATAGCCCCATCGTTACTGCTTTGACAATAAATTTTTAATTGTGGTAGGTTGAGACTTTCATATTTGCATAGCAAATATAATATCTAGTTATTATCATTATTAGAAGTCAGGCCTGAACGTGTTCATTTTGCACATTTAATCCTTTGACTGAATAATTCATCCCGGTTATTTTACCTTTCATTTGCAATTGCATTGGATAATGCAGTTTAAACTACAATTAAAATGAAAAATAGGCCTACGTTGTCGTAGTTTAGACGTCATATTCATACTAGGCTATAATTATAAGGGTCTTTATTTACCACCTCGCGTCAGCTATTGACCATCCTAACGGAAATTAGATTTCTTGACACTTGGTTAATGGCATAGTGCCTATTCTGTACACATACTCCAGCAGTTCAGCCATGCAAAGACAAAAGGCAGTATTTGCTTACTTTAAAAGTAAGCAGATAGGGCCCACTGCTTTTTTGCCTCGTAGACAAAATTGTATGAACAATGAGTTGTGGACAACGAACATATTGCTTGAATATTTTAAATTCACATAAAGCTATGTCTATTTTGTTTAAATTCAAGCGTATTGAAGTTGCAGCGCATTATCATGATTATCTCACACTGAAGTGCAGCCGACAGAAAAGGCCTGGAAATGTCTGACTACAAATCCCGTTGCCAAGTACAACTCTTACTAGACAACGCTGAAATATATTTGTATGAACAATAAAGAACAAAGTTTTTTTTCAATATGAAATCATTGTTAATGTCTTAGTCAGCTCTTTCCGCTTCATTTGAGTACCTATATGTTTTGGGTCTACGATCGCTATAATTTTTAAAATTCTCTCAGTGCGTGAATCTTCTTTATAGACGTCTTTAGACGTCCGATCCTGACGTATAAAGACGCACTGAAAGGGTTAGACATCACAGTCAAGTGAGTCTGAGTCTGATTGTCCCTGATATTGCAAACAGACACATCTGACGTACACTGTTGCATGACCACTTCCTGTAGACATTTATATTAGATAAATATGTTTGACTGTTTTTTAAACGAAATGTTTAATTTGTACAATCTGAACCATATTTTATTTTAGTAAACACCTTGAAGTCTTTATTTTTTTTTTAAATATACTTTGAAGTATCCGTGATCATAATATATTTTACTAGTTGATTCGGACAGTTTTCAATTTACGACAACCATGCCTATGTCGAAAATATTTCAAATTTCCTGACAGGATAAAAATGATGAAATATTTGTTTCAAACTTTTCAGTGTGGGGATGCTTTTCAACGTTCACATACTGTTCTTTTACATACAAAAATATTGATTGAGATAAATCAAATTCACATAATTTCCTCAAATGAATCATTGATTTTAAATAAATTATAGCAGGTCCATTTTAAAAGTAAAATGGAAGTAATAATTCTTATTCATTTGAGCTGTACAAGTAAATTAATAAAAACACATAATTGGTCATACGTACGTCGTTGGTCCTAATAAGAAATGGTTGGCGGTGTTTTTTATGACTCAAAACTGATTTCCTGACTAAAGGGCTTGATGAATAACAGACATTGTGTCTAACGGGCGGACCTGCCTGATATTCTGACTAACGCGCCTTCTGATAAAAATGTGGATTTATTACTTGTAGGCCTACCTACTCAGTTCGTAATTTGGCGCGAGACGCTCTGTTTACTTGGTGGAATGATGATATATAAAGTTATGCGTCAGAGAACAGTAGCCACCTTAACGTTACCAACTATACACATAAAGCCAACTAGTATAGAAATGGGACTAACATTACACAAGAAACTAACGCCATTACAGGGAGTACCACGTTCTATAACATATGTGACATGCAAGTCCGTATTTGTGACGTGTAAGCATTTGTGACGTGTGTACGTTTAAGTATTTGTGACATGTCAGTATTTGTGCGTGTGCGTGTAAGTATTTGTGACGTGTCAGTATTTGTGACGTGTCAGTATATGTGACGTGTACGTGTACGTGTAGGTATTTGTGACGAGTACGTATCAGTATTTGTGAGGTGTCAGTATTTGTGACGTGTAAGTGTAAGTATTTGTGACGTGCAGTATTGTCAGGAATACGTCACATTTGGAGTATTGTATAGTTGGTTATAATTGTGATTGTGCCGCTCGAGGATAAATTCTACAATAGCCGTCATCACCTTGAGGTGAAATAGCAAACTAACAAGCAAACAATATCGGAGTTTTCCATAAATTAAACTCAAGGATCGATTCCAGGAAAGATCACGTATATAATCACACTCCTAAATAGATGAAAATAATACACACATCAGCAACGTAGATCACTTTCAATGCAGGAGCCAGCACTATGAACGGCGCCCCATGACAATCTCAGGTAGTTGGTTTTTGATTAATACATTTTTAGATTTTCTATCACTCATATAACTCGTCACGACCTTTACCATTCCATTGAAATAACAAAATAATTGAAAAAGCCAAAATAACTTTAAGCTTCCAAAGACACTGTTGTCTTGTTCAAATGGAGCAGGAAAAAAAACGATCTCAATCCTACCGTTATTCGAGAGGGATCTGCAGTACTGATAATGACATCATGGAGTTCTATCTTATCTCAAGCTCTACTAGCCGATATTGTTGAATTATACTAGCACGTGACAATAAATATTATTTGCAATAACGGTCACCTAATTTCTACTTGAAATTATTTCAATCATCAAAATAAATTATGTAGGCTTTGTGAAAAATTCGTTGAAGTGCCTAAATCGCATGGGTACAAAAGGGAGTCTATATTTGAGACACCAAATCAACTAAATAAATTGTTACCCCCTTGTGATTTCGAATAACGAAGATAATATGAGTAAAACATCTTTTGTAGAAATGTATATATATTCTCAGTTGTATAGAGTGTTAGTTAGTTTTCTCAATTGTTGAGAGTGATTGTAGTAGTAGTAGTAGTAGTAGTAGTAGTAGTAGTAGTAGTAGTAGTAGTAGTAATAGTAGTAGTAGTAGTAGTATTAGTAGTAGTAGTAGTAGTAGTAGTAGTAGTAATTTAAATAAATTTGCAATAGGTTAAATCAGTGCAAATATATGCACAAAAAATAAATGATGTACAGATGATGACGTGAGGGTGGGGTGTGTTCTTTAGCTAAGTTCCGCTATATTCGGGTCCCCAGAGTATCAGCAGTTGAGGTTAACTCCTTTCATCCCACGTGGTAAGAGAGGGAGATAGTACGTATTCTAAATTGTAGGAAGTTATAGTAAGCGTTCTCAGATGATGTAAAGAGTAATCATACATGTTCTCAATTGTAGGGAGTGATGGTAAGTGTTCAGAGCTGTAGAGAGTGATAAGTTTTATCAGTTGTTGAGAGTGACAATGATCGGGTCCCCTCAGATATAGACAGTGATAGTTGGAGTTCTCATTTGTAGAGAGAGACAGTATGTAGTCTCGATTGTAGAGAGTGCTAGTGAGTGTTCTTAGTTATAGAGAGTTACAGTATGTTTGTAGAGAGTGTTAGTAAGTGTTCTCAATCGTAGAGAGTGATAAGAAGTGTTCATAATTGTAAACAGTGATAGTATGTTTTCTCAATTGTAGAGAGTGATAGTATGTTTTCTTTATTGTAGAGAGTGATGGCAAGTGTTCCTAATTGTAGAGAGTTTTAGTATGTTTTCTCAATTGTAGAGATTGATAGCAAGTGTTCTAAATCGTAGGGAGTGACAGTAAGTTTTCTCAATTGTAGAGAGTGATAGTATTTTTTCTCAATTGTAGAGAGTGATAGTATGTTTTCTTCATTCTAGAGAGTGATGGCAAGTGTTCTCAATTGTAGGGAGTGATAGTAAGTGTTATTAATTGTAGAGAGTGATAGTATGTTTTCTCAATTGTAGAGAGTGATAGTAAGTGTTCTCAATTGTAGAGAGTGATAGTAAGTGTTCTCAATTGTAGAGAGTGATAGTAAGTGTTCTCAATTGTAGAAAGTGATAGCAAGTGTTCTTAATTGCAGAGAGTGATAGTTTGTTTTCTCAATTGTAGTAAGTGATAGTAAGTGCTCCTAATTTTAGAGAGTGATAATGAGTGTTCCCAATTATAGAGAGTGATAGTATTTTTTCTCAATCGTAGAGAGTGAGAGTATTTTATCTCAATTGTAAGGAGTGATAGTAAGTGTTCTTAATTGTAGAGAGTGATAGTATCTTGTCTCAATTGTAGAGAGTGATAGTATGTTTTCTTAATTGTAGAGAGTGATAGTAAGTGTTTTCGCTTGTAGATGATGAGCACGACATCAGACATGAGAATTCTATGGCTATGGGTGATTCTAGTGCTGGACCTAACATTGGTTGTAGCAGCGCAATCTGAGAATGCACGTCGTGACAGTAAGTATGTCCTCAATAAAAACACCTTCGGCTTAAGCCTAAGCCTAAATTATTTTTATAGAGATGCTGTTACAGGCTGCTATAACTAATTATTAAACACGCGTCCCGTTTACGCGATCTGCAGCCTCGAATTATTACCATTGGTCAAATTTGAAAGGCAACATCGTCAAATTTTACTGTTCTGGGACACATTTCACATTCAAAAGAAGCATTTGAAATAACAGGCTGAACACGATTATAGTCGTGCTTAGCGCTCAAAGGGCTAGAGCCACTTTGTTTTTGCTACAAACATATCCAACTTAAAAGGAGATCGGGGCAGCAGAGAGGATTTTCAGATGTGGGATGGAATTTTGTCGAGAGTGACTTCACTTTTGTTTTATTTACGGAGAATAGCGTACGAATTTGGATCACATCATCACAACGCTATGGTGTGAATAAGTTATTTGAATAAATTATAGTATAAATCGTGTGGTGTAATTGTTCAAATATATTGTGAATCTTCAGTAGTTTATATATATATATATATATATAATAAATATTTTAATTATATAAATATTTAGGGCGACGTGTTATATTTTTCGTTCAAGTTCTCCATGAATAGCTGAAGTACCACCTTGCAAACACATGTACACATGTAAGAATAATAAGTAAAATATATAAATATCGGCATGAAAATGGACTTTTGTGGATTTTATTTCAACATGGATAAACCTACAGCGTCAGTTTTTATTTGAAAATACATTATTATCAAATAAAGCCAAGCGTTATTTCTCCTTTTCAAATATTTGCATCCAAATTTACGATATTCACCAAAGTATTTAAAAAAGTGTCCTGCTTTCTGGCAATTTCATTTTAAGGTGTCCTGCTTTCTAAAAAAAAATAAGAGCAAGTTAGAAAGCAGGACACTTTTTCAATATACATTGTTGAATATCGTGGATTTTGAGGATACTACATCAGCAGGTGAAATAACTATTTTGTTTATTGGACAATAGTGTAATTTTAGAAAAATAATTGACGCCGTAGGTTTGTCGATGTTGAAATAAATTCAACAAAAGGGTCAATTTTTGTGCGATATTTTGTGAGCAGCCATCTTTCTGACTTTAGGTACACATCAGATCGATTTCAATTCCTACATGTGTTTTCAAGGCGGTGCAACAGCTAGTCCTCGAATATCTAAGCAAACAATATAATATAAACAATATTTTAGCATAGTCAAATATGCGAAAACTGTGAAAACTGGTCGTCATATTCCTGTGTTGACCATGTTGGAAAGAGTATCACGCATGACACCATGTTAGAAAGAGTATCCGCATGACAAGTCTACAGAAGGTGGTGTATCTGACATGTTATGTTACCACAATGTCAGCACAGTCTAGATTTAATCCGGTTTTAAAGTCGTTTTCGTCTGTGTACCATCAATCAGAAATTATTGTCTTATACTAAGAGAACGTTTTCAAAAATGTCTACAGGCTTTGTAAAATCGTACTACATTGTAAAATTTCCTGGCAGGCACAACGATTTTCATGAATTATAAGTCATGTATTTGTGTAGTTTGCGGGGATCGACTTTAGATGTCAGTATCTGACGTCTATAAAGGTAGTACAGGATACAGGGACGCAAAATTTTGAAGGGGTGGACACGGCTTCCTGTACTTTTTTCATGTTATTTTACTGTTAGCTTTGATCCTTGGGAGGTAAGTTTGACCTGTCTCCTCTGCAAAATTCCCCGCAAAAAAAATATTGACGCTTTTGTACGCGAGCCTTACATATTTTGTCCAAAAATATCAAATTCCCATTTGATTCACAGAAATAATGTTTGAAAAATCTCCATATCAAGGGATTCATAGAAGACCTACATAGCATATGTAAATACATGATCAGAGACATAAATCCACAAAACTTAAATTGGATTATTGAAAAAAATCTTTCTTTTTGAGCAATTTTGGGTGTTTTTTCACGTTTTTTTTGCAATAGTTCGATTTTGGAAGAAATGAATTTATTTGACATATATATATAGCCATCTTTTGTGTTTATCATAGTTGGGATTTAGTGAAAGAAGTGTGATTTTATCATAAATAATAAATGTTTGATTGCCAGTTAACCATAACCCCCCTGAGTTTGAAAATTTAGAGCGGATGGTAAAAAGGTAATACACCATGTTTGGGACACTACTACTTACACT
The DNA here is from genome assembly GCA_964017125.1 of Flabesymbios commensalis. Classification (NCBI taxonomy): domain Eukaryota; kingdom Metazoa; phylum Annelida; class Polychaeta; order Terebellida; family Flabelligeridae; genus Flabesymbios; species Flabesymbios commensalis. The sequence goes on along the minus strand of OZ024904.1, from coordinate 97,450,491 downwards.
TAACCCTTTAAGGTTTTACATCCCTGAAAACAGACTTTTTTCCTACAACCAAGGGTTTTGGAAAGAAAATTTCCATGAAACTCTTTCACCAATACATGGCAATTTTCTTAAATTTTTCATCCACATCAAATCATCTTCAACCACTACAAGTCGAGAATTGCGGCAGCAATTCGCGGCTTGTAGTGGTTGAAGATGACAATGGTAAACTCAGGGCTGAAAGGGTTAATAACCATACTTACATTATCTGCTTACTTAACCCTTTCAATCCTGACTTTACATTGTCATCTTCATCCACTACAAGCCGCGAATTGCTGTCGCAATTCCCGACTTGTAGTGGATGAAGATGATTTGAAGTGGGTGAACAATTAAAGAAAATTACCATGTATTGGTAAACTATTTTCAAAGAAATTTTCATTCTAAAACCCTTGATTGTAGGAAAATTACGTCTGTTTTCAGGGATGTAAAATGATGCATTAATGCATCGTGAGGGCTCAAAGGGTTAAAAAGTAAGTAGATAATGTCTATTGGTTTTGCAGAACAGAGTGTAGATACAAATGTTTTTATTGGATAATTTGTTTTCTTTGTTTACTATATATATTTTACTATGTACAGTATGACAGCATTCGCCAATGACAAATAGTCCGCCCAAGGAAGTGATATTTAAGCCTGGAACCACTGTAGCTATATAATTGGAGTGTGACCTACAACAAATTATTGATTTCATTTAGTGTATATATTTCCTATTTACAGTACGACAGCCTCCGTCGATGATAAGTAGTTTTCCCAGGACAGTGATATTCAAGCCTGCAGTGGAGATGCGATTGGTGTGTGAAGCCTATGGGTATCCAGAACCTGCGTAAGTAATGACATTCCAGCAAACACAACACATCGACCTTATTCTGGTTCAGTACTGGGCCAGCGTCGCAGTAATCTCAGTAAGTAAGTCCTGTGATGTTGATATAGTTTAGTTTCCAGATTGAGTAACTTGATGTCATCTGAAGTGTATCGTAATTTGCTGATTTCCCACTGAGATGAGCCTATAGTGCATATTTAGATTGGTTGACGGACTGGAACCTTTGTCGAAACTGTGAAATATGCATTATTTAGAAAATGGCCACACTGAATGGTTTATGTGTAACTTTTAATTCAGAGGACACAAAGGCACATGTAATAATGGGCTTGATAACCAAAACCATCTTTCATATTATGATGGAAGCATAACATTCGGTTCATATATTAGTAGAATTATGGGGTTTCGGGAAAATGTGTTGGCTGTGGGAAAAAAACAAATTGACGGCACAATCAAAGATGGTCATCATTTGTGCAATGTCAAACAAAAAAATGATATCATATTCAACAAAAAATAAGCCGGTTCCCGATTTTTGTGGCTACAAAAGGGTTTTCCGGTATGCACAACACTGTGGTGTGGCCAGAAAATACTTTAAATCGTGCAGTTTAGGTAAAATCCAAGATGGCAGACACTTGTTAAAGGTCGCTCTACCCGTCGCCCTTCTTAACGCAGCCTGGTCACCATTTTAACGCTGTCTGGTCGCCTTTAAATGTCTCCACACAGCCCTCGAGTCCCTGTCCTCTCGATTTAGTGCTTCTGCATTGTCCTGTAACGTTTTCTCCTCACCCTGATGACCTCTTTGTCGCCCTTTAGTGCCTCTTCAGCAAAATTTAATATAGCACCGTCAAACATTAACATCTTTTCATCGCCCCTTAACGCTTCAACGTCAGGTTTAATGCATCTGTGTCACCCTTAAACGCATTACCAAATTAAGGTATTTCCTTCACCCTCTAACTTCTTTCATTCATCCCTTAGCGCCTCTTTACTACTTTTTAACGCCTTTCTATCACACTTTAATGTCTCACGGTTGTGTTTAATTCTTCTCTGTCGCCCTTTAACGCATCTTCATCGCAATTTATTGTATTTCCGTTGCCATTTTATTTAACGCCTCTGCTATACCCTTCAACGCCTCGTTGCCGCCCTTTAACCCTGGTGCATTGCTCCTTAATACCTCACTTTAAAGTCTCCCTGTCACCATTTAACGCCCCTCGCAGTCACCCTTCTACGCAGTCTCATCGCCTTTAAAGTCTCCTCACCACCATTGAAACGCCTTGCTTCGGCCATTTAACCCAACTGCGTCGCCGTTTAATGCTTTCTCTTCACCCTTTGAGGCTTCACTGTTGCCCTTTAATGCCTCTTTGTTGCACCCCCGTCGACCTTCAAAGGCTTTCCATCCCCACACCATCGATCTTAATGCATCTCTTTAATGCCTCATCATCATAATTTAAAGCATCTCTGGCCTTTAACGCATCTCCACCGCCCTTTTACATGTAGGGTTTAATTAATCTGAGACACATCTTTGTTGCAATTCAAGGTATTTTTGTTGCCCTTTAACTCTTCTCTGTCACATTGTAACTCATCCCGATCACTGCTTAACGCGTTTCCGACGCCCTCTATTTCCTCCCAATCACCCTTAAACACATCCCAACTTCAGTATCCGGGTACAAATAGTGTAGAAAAGCAATGTTATATGTCAATTAAACATATTAAAAATAATATGATTGAGATAACTATTTTGCTAAGTGTATTTCCGTTTAAAATATCAAATACATATATACTAAAAGTGACCCTATCAAGAGCAATTGCCTTTTGACTTTGTAATACTTTGTGCGGCATGGTACTAATTGAAGAAAAGGTCGAACAAAATAATACTAGGAAAGCTGTATGTAGATCAATGTACGTACATCAACTTTCAATTCACAATTTCAAGTGGTTATGAAGTGGTGGTTTTGTTATATTCTGGTTGTCGTCTTGGATTACACACAACAATCGGAATTAAGCAAGCGAGAATATTTTTAACAGGTTCCTCAGCTTTTAAAATAATTTACCTCCAAAATCACATTCCTAAGGTAACTGGTAGAAGGATAATAATTTCACGAGGATTGTACAATTACAGAATAAACGCTCCTCAAATTCGTTTGCTGAAATATATAGGGCCTAATAATAATATAGTGCTACAATAAATAAATTAAGTACATTAAATGCCAATCTAAGTAAATTAAATGCCAAGAGGTCATTTTGTGTGCGGCTATTTTGGAAACACGATCATACATCACATTAGATTACATAATAATTATTATGATTTAGCAAACAAAAATAGCTTCAAATATTGTCAATAAGAATGAAACGCCAAAACAGCTTCAATGTACTTCATGAGAATGGAGTTCTTTTGAAGCTGGCCATTTAAAAAAAACTGAATTATTGTCATTTCCATAAATTTGCGTCCCTGCAGATTAGGGATTGACAGGCTGAATTTGACCCCAGGATAGGTCGCTGAACAAAATGTTACTCCTCATCATGTTTTATCCTTATTTCCTGAGGGTATAATAATTAACTTGCATTTAGTGAGTTCAGTAGGTTCTAGTTTTGAAATATATTATACTTTTGGTGACCACTTCGGATCCCATACAAGAAAAACAAACGATCATAATAGTCACAGAAATCATATTCCCATGTATTTCAAGATATTTGGGTAATTATTTTTATATTGGCGATTATTAAAATCAGTCATTCTGGCAATTTTGATACAAGATAAATTAAACCCTTGAAATAAAATAGGTTCCCTCATTAAAAAAATGATAAATACCTGGCTATGTAAATGTATGATTAGCCACAACTATCATTTATGCATTTCATAATATTTAGTTATGTAATTTTGATAACAGCCATTATGATAATCTGCCATATTGGAAATTCCACCCCCACAGATTAAATGTTAACATGCTGATTTTGACGCAGCAGAGGTTCGTGAACAAAATGATACGCCTCATGGAAGGTCATGATGATATATATTAACTTTTCGTTCATAAGCTCAGTGTGTAATAGTGATAAAATATGTGATTGTTTGTTATTTTTGGCGGCCATCTTGGCTTTTACAGAAAAATATTATAATTTTGCAATCAAAAGTAATTTTAATTGATTCCTCGCTGATGGAAATATATGATTAGCCACCAAGATCATCTTTATGATTAGATTAATAATCAATATATCATCAATTATTTATTTCTGGAAATGTTAATACTTTTACTGGTGGCCATTTTACAAAATTGTTCATATTGCAAATTTCGTACCTACGTGTTAACATGTAGATTCTGATTCAGTAGAGGTACCTGAACAACATGAACAACAACATGGACTGGACCTGGGGGAGAGGGTGTACACTGTAACTCTATATATGATCTCATGGACTACCAGCATTTTTTTTAGATATGACCACTTAATCATTTCATCAGGCAAATGGCGACCATCTGACATCTGGTGGTTTCACTAACTGAACACCCCAATGATTGTGTTTAGACACAATACAAATTGTTAGTCCTTTGGGCCCACTGGCTCGAAAACGAAGCTTTTTGATGAGATGCGCAAATGGTCATTTTAATTTTAAAGACGCAGATCATAAAATGATAATCGATAACCCCATGTTTGTTATTAAAAGGAAGGCACAAATACATTTTAAAAAAGAACAAATTAAAAAACATTTTTATCAAGTAATCATTTAAGATATATTATATATATATCTCTTTTTTAAAATAAATTTGCAGGAGAGTAGGGGCCTACACTAATTTGGCCCCACTCTATAAAAACAATCCGGTCGGGATCTGTTTCAAGAGACACATTTTGAAATTTAGCGTAACATTATACAATAGAAACAATCACCAGAACTCTTGACACGAGAAAAAATAAATAAATCTGGATAAATAAAAAATAAGCTTTGACATTAGATTCCATATTAAAATGTGTTGCGTGAGACCGTAATAGTTGAGCAAATGGCAGCCATTTTGAGGATATCAATGATATTATATTTTATTTGTATAAACGATTTTTTAATCAAAAGGTAATTTTTGTTGCTGAAATAAATGGCCTACATTAATAAAAGTGTATTCCGGATATATCAACATTTATGTTCCGTCGTGATTCAGTCAGAAAATACATATTTTAATTCAGCGTAAAATTCTACAATAGAAATAATCTTCAGACCTTTTGGCGCGAGAAAAAATAAATAACCCTACACAAGAAACACAGCTTTTTCATGAGATACGAGATTAAATTTGTGTCGTGAGAACTTATTAACTGAAGAAATGGCGGCCATTTTGAATTTGTAGATTTCAAATCTATTTTTTTTTATATAAAACATGTTTAATCGATAACTACATGGTTTTTACTGAAACAAAGGTATGAAATAAATTATTATTTAAAATTGTGTGTGTGTGTATTTCTAATATAACATTTTGGGATAATTTTTGGAAGGAGGGTACCCAACTTTGCCCTTAATTTATGAAAAAAGTTCCGTCAAGATTGTTTTAAAAAATAAATTTTCACATTCAGCGTTATATTCTTCAATAGAAACAATCCTCAGAACTTTTTTATACATATTCTTTATATATAATGTAAATAATCTTCGTCTATGTGTAAATATTTTGTCTAAAATTAAAGTAGGTGTCGTGTTGAGTATTACAGGTAGTTGATATCTTATCGCGCGAATATTCATGTCTAACTAATAAAATATGTAGTTTATGGTAATGCCCGCTAGGTATCTTGAGCAGTAGTTAATTGAAAAGACGAACATTATTTTGGAAGTAGATTGGATTTATATTTATAATAAAATTGTAATTGTGTTAACCTGACGATATCAGATTCTTAAAGAGTGCATTTGAATGGCTATATGAAGGAGAATTTGTAACAAGAAATTATTATGACTGCCTTCTTTTGTAGTTTTTATAGTCTTTTATTTTGGTGTCCCCAAATCAAAATACAATAATTCAAGTGTGGTAAAATCAATTACTAAAGCAGTTTTTGGGGCACAATAAATTTAAATGAATTAATTACACTTAGATTTCTTGATATTTTGCTTGCTATGTTATTACTGTGACTTTAAGACTTTTATCTAAAGTAAGACACAGAAAAGTTAAAATTGTTGACACATTCAATTTTCTTATTGTTTAATAATAGCTCTGGTGGTGAAACTATTTTTTGAAGCTTGCAAAATATCATAAATTTAGATTTGCAACATTTAAAGTCAATTTATTTGCGTTTAATCAATCTGTTATTTTCTTGGCGTCTAAATTTATTCTTTCATTATTTGCTATGTTTCTTGTTTTAAAATCGGATAAATTTGCAATTAGAGTTGTTTCATCGGCGTAAATTATGAACTTAAATAGTGTGCTTGCAAAAGCTAAATCATTTATGTAAATAAAAAATAAAAGTGGCTTTAAACTGTAGTACTATTGTACATACTATTGTAGTTGATCCAGTGATTTAATTATCGAATGCCTTCGATAAGTCTATGTAGATAGTGATCGGAGTGTTGCCTTTTTCCATATGGACATATTATTTTGTATTACAATACTATTACCTATATTTATAAAATAATTTTTAAAACAGTTTGCAATATCTATGGGATCTTCATACAGAATAATGTATATTTTTACGTTAGTTGGTATTACATTTAACTTTTTCTTTGCAAGAATATCCTTAATTGCTGCCTATGTATTTTTAGTATTGCTGGAGTATTTTTCAAAGATATTGAAGTAATACATCTTTTTGCGATGAACAAAAATTGATATATATAATATTTAATTGAGAGAACGAAGATTGATTTTGTATTTTAATGTTCTGGACTGTTTCTCTAGAGGTTTTTTTTAATTCTTTGTATAATTTATCTCTCGTAGTAATCGAAATAATAATACATTTAGTTACCCATGGTTTTTTTATGTGTTTCTTTCATATTTGACTTTTTGTGCTTGATATATTTTTATCTTTTGCATCTTGTTTAATATTCGGAATATTTTCTAGTTTTTGTTTGGTTCAAATTATGTACTATGGCTTATTTGGCTTTTGAAATCTTGAAATTGTACTTCCGCTTTAAATTTGGCGGGATTATCATCATTCAAAATACTTATATTTATTAGATTTGTTGTTTATGTTATGTTTTCACGTGTTTTTTATAGATAGACACTATGGAAAATGATCCGAAATTCCAGTCATTAGAATGCACGCTGTAGTATCTTCCATCACAGTGGAAAATTTGCAGAAAAAATTGTTTATCAAATATTTTTCGGCTAATCGTGTTAGTAATGTTTTATGGGGATAAATACTTTCAAAAATTAAGCTATCAAAAAAATACCAAATGATAAGCCTTTAATGTACCTTCAACAAGTTAATATTAAAATCAGCAATATTTCTTAGTCTTTGCTTCATTTACACTGATGGCGGGGATGGCTGAGGTTCACTAGTTATTACATTCACAGCATGGGCATGCTGGACTGCTGGTGCAGATGCATATTGTTATATTTGCTGGACATCAGATTCAGGGCATGCTGGGTCAGTTCGAGATACAATAGGTGTCTTTGCAGCCGCGATCTCATTTTCACTTCTGTCATGCTGTGTATTCGGAGCCAAACTTGGCGGCACTGTCACAGGGACGGTATTTGGTAAGCGAGGTGGCCGTATATGTAATTGCACATTAGGTGGTATTGGCTCTTGTGGCAGCAATGACTGGCCAAAATGCCAAGATGTCCCCCTTCTGTCCTCAGTATCATAGAGATTGTCATTATTTTGCCAGGGCACCACGACCAGTTCCACGTCCACAACCTCGTCCCCAGCCACTAAAGTCACGACCTCTATCTCCACCTCTTACAGCTTGGTGTAGTTTTACTTTAAATTGTTGCCCGCTGTGGAGTAAACACCCTATTCTCCTTCAAAAGACAATGCAATTTGAGACCGACCCGAATGGCTCATTCGTGTCGACTGGGGCTTGTAACTTGGTGGTACCAGGTTCGAATCCCGGTCGGACGGATATTTGGCATCGTGGTTATGCATATACAGTGCTCCAAACTGTTAAAAGGCATGGAGTGTACAGTGCTGCCTATGGTATTGTGTACTATAAAGAACCTTTGAAATCATTCGAAAGTAGAGTAGGGCATAGTCCCGGCTTCGGGCTTCCTTCTGCCGCGATATTGCCATGACTCTGCAGAAAGCGACGTAAAGCATTATTTATATATATGCATTTTGAATTCTTTTGTAATTTTTACCCTATTTAGTAATTGGTCGTTTGCCACTGCAAGTCTTCTTGAATTTAAATTCCACTACCTTATAAATTGTTTATATCCACCGGATTATATCTGGGACAAAATTAAATTTTGCGAAGGTTCAAAGTATGCTCTTGAAATTATTTTACAAACAATTGTATAAGGCGCATAATATTATATATAATTTTTAAATATACAACGCACAATGGATAACTCCTAGTTAAATTTCAAAATTTGTCCTCTAGATCCCAAGGTAGTTCGTCTGATTTTTTCTCACCTAGAGATAAGAATTACCGAATTAAGGTTAATGATAACTGCATTATCCCTTTCCATGCGGCTCGCGGACCCCAGCCGGGATCCGAAAACGTTTTTTTTTGCGGCTCCCGGACCCCAGGTGGGATTTTGTACAGTTACAGTTCATCACTGGTAATTCCAGTACTGCCATGTGTGTGAATTGCCACCAAATTGTGTAGGGGAACATTCATATGACATTTTGTTACCCATGCAAGTAGATTGTACCCCTGCTTTGCTAGCGGGGGTGGGGGTATTTCCCCGTATTAACCCCTTAAATGTTGTAATCTGGTCACAACCTGTTTCGCCGCCGTTTAATTCCTGGGGACGGGGTACTTGCAGTGCCTAATTATTCTGATTTAACAAAATAGACCCATTTCTAGTCGCAAATAATAACATGATCTCTTAAACTAGGTATCACTACAAGTTCATGCCAATGTAAACCTCAAGGTCATTTCAAGGTCAAATTGGCAAAAATTTTATAAAATTATGATTTTTGTTATTTGTGAGCCGATTTGAAATGACCTTGAGATGACATTGGCGTGTTTTGTTGAGGTAATCTTGTAAACGAGTAAAGAGCAACTCCTGACCTTGTCACCCTCATGCCCAGTGATTTCATAGACAGGGATAAATCATTTATACTCGAGAAAAAATAATTTTGTTTTTTTCCGAGTTGAAAGTTCATAGAAGGTTACTACTACCTCCCGTTGAGCCCAGAATGTCAGTAACCTACCCTAACATGTATGGCGAGAGTGCTCAGCTGAAATTAAACGGTAAATACTATATGTCCAACGTTTAGATCCTCAGTAGAATGCAATAAACAGTACAAAAAGTGATAAATTGTTTAAATATGCTCGTGATTTGACCTTGAGATGACCTTGGAATGACCTTGGTCTGACCTTGAGGTACTATGCCAGAATAGTCTAACTCCAGTCCATACCAACATTGATATCCATTTTAATATCTTTAAGATGTGTTAAAAGCCTATCCAAATCGTCGCCTCGGAGCTAAAGGATCCTATCTGCCACTCTGACGAGTGTCAGATAGGATCCTTTAGCTCCGAGGCGACGAAATGATGTAACGCAAATAATAAACGATTAGACCAAGAAAATTCCGCTTTGAAAGGGTTATTTCACAAAATCACAATATATATATACATGATAAAGAAGCTTACCTTACCCTTATCTCATTTTCTTTTAAATTAATGTGATTCAAAATATGTAACATTGAACATTTAATCCTTAAAGCACTGCATTATTTATTTAAAAAACAAGAGACGAAAGTTTGTTTTTTTCAATTTGAAACTATCATAAATGTCTTAGTTAGCAATTTCCGCTTCATTTCAATATCTATGTTATAGGTCTACATCCGTTATAAAAAAATATTGTTTGTTTCTTTGAATGCGGGCATCGACTTTAGACGTCAGATTCTGACGTCTACAGACGTCAGATTTCAACGTCTATAAAGTCGATCCCCTCGCTGAAAAGGGTTAAGGGTCTTTCTATGCTTGGTAAAACAACAGAATGTTGTTGATGTGAAACAAGTTAACCGTAGTATCAGCAGAAGAGTAAAAAAAGATGGCGTCAACGTTAATGATTTACTGAATACTGACGGTTATATTGTTGTTGTTTTTGTTAGTTACCGCTGGGAGAAGGACGGAGAAATCCCAGAAACCACGTTAGGTGTGAAAATGAGAAAAGGAGTCCTAACGATTGAGGGCTACTTTAGCCACGCCGGTCGTTACAGGTGCTTTGCCAGTAACCAGTGGGGGGTAGCCTTGACGGATTTCATAGACGTCAGAATGGCTACATTGTCACGACCCAAGGATACGGATGTGAGTTATCTATCCATGTGCACGGTGCACTTGGGACGCTGGCCTTTTTAAATTATTTTTTAGTTCCCGGTGAAGGTTATTAGGGGGCTATAGCCTACATGAGATCGTATTATTGTATTTTATATCTCTGCAGTCCGCTAATTTTAACGTTCTCGATATATTTAATTTGTGTCACTTTTCCGCGTTGATTCATAGACTACCGGGTATTTGCCGCTTCTTCCTCCGCATTAATGTTACTATTTTATGATCGGCAATCTTTTTATCTCTCCGTCTTCTCCGCGGCGTATGCAGGTTTTAAGAAACATCATGGGGTGGCCTGCATGGAAGCGGCTTGTCATAAGCCTTTTGCAGGTCTCCTCTGAATTTTTATAATTTGCATACATGTAAGTGAAACCTAAATGAACTGAATTGAATTGAATTGAATTTGTCAGTGTCGGCGACGCTTTCAAATGCATTACAACTACATTTCACAAACTAGATAAAGATTTCACAAAGCACCAAACGCATGAAAAATACAAATAAATATCACTTGCGTAGATATTTCTATTTTGTTCCCAACTTTTTGATATGGAGTGCAAGATTAGTATAGTCTGCTATCAGAAAGCAGTTATTTTCAAGACTATACATGTTTTCCAACATTTTATTATCGATATGCATTTTCAAATTAAGATGCAGAAATATGTGGGACATTTTCAGTGGTAACAGAGTGGGAGCAGTGCCATCGTAGAATGTGTAACCCACAAAACACGACACCTTAACTATTTAAACCAGACCTACTCTGCACAATGTCATATATCATACTATTTTAGATGGCTTTCTAAATACTAGAGTCTTCAGCTCCCATTTTTAAATCACTGGGAAAGCTGTTTTCAAAGGCAAAAGTAGGGGGCGGAGCTAATGCGTGACGTCCCAAGATGGAGACATGCCTGGCTGGTTATAATATATGTACATATAAAGTCAACACGGGACGCCGGTCCAACGCTGCCTGAAAGCAGGTGCAGCACTAAAATTGGTGGCCATCACTGCGACCGCTCCTGACCACCGTCTAGCATTCACTCACCCCTAGTTCGCCCTGTCGATGCGGGCATATTGAAATGAATAGAAATCTGGTTCAGCTCGTGTACAAATACACGAAACATGAAACATATACCCGGTGCAGTTTCAATGTTAATTCAGATTCAACAATGGGCGATTTTTGTTTGTGAAGTCATGAGTTGTGAGATACGCCCAGCCCCGAAAATGTGCACAACTTCAGCTTTTATTTTTGAAAATATCTGATAATTATTGGACTAAAATAATCTGCTAAGTTAGAAGATAGTTCATTGTGATATATACTTTAATTATATTGATGAACTGAAATCACTTCACAGGGCCTTTAACCGCCAAGTTATTTAATTGGAACTTTCACTCTCTTGAAGTTGTGTCTCGCTAACGCGATCCACAACTTCAAGTGAATGAAAACTATTCAGATTTGACGAAACTGAGGACAATATTTTCAAATCTTTTGTTTGATGTCACGTTTTATCTGACCCTCGCCCATCAGAGCATAGATTTACCGGATATCAATATGACTCATGGCATCCATAATAATTTGGTATTACTAAATCATATTTTGTATATTCGGGACCGGCGGTTAAAGGGTTAAGCCAGTATACACCCTTTTAAATAACAACACGCCACACAGTGACAAAAAGTTGAACTATTTAGTTGGGACTCTTGTTCACGCGCATAATTCGTGCAAAGAGTGTATTGGCTGAATGTTGAACCATTGATTCGCTGACGGCGCTGGCTCAACATCATCTCGTGTTTGGTGGGAATTAAACGAGTTAAATTTTCAGGGCCTCATCATCGACGGACACCTCATTTGTTAGGTTTCAGGACCTTATTATTGACGGACACCTTATGTTTTAGCTTTCAGGACCTTATTACGATTGGTTAAAACGATAGTGTGCTAAGTGACATTTTTGGCCTTTAGAATAATAACCAGATAAGTCATCTATAATATGTATAAAGTTTGAATTTATTCCAAATTCAGGTTAAAACAACAGATCAAGTCGACTTAGCACATTGTTATTCTCGGGAAAAGAAACACATATCAGCATAATATCTGTTCAACACAGGACCAATTCGACTTGACACATTGTTATTCTCGTGTTATATGCTTATGGGCTCTGTTTCTGGGAAAACAACGGTGCAAGTGCACTTAGCGCATTCTTATTCTGAGACATGTGGAGACAACACAGGGGAAATGCCTGGACTTGGTTTATTGTTGATCTAGGAATAATCTCTGTATATTCTGTGTTCCTGGTGTAACAAAGAGCTAAGTCAACTTGGTGTCTTGTTGATCCCAATTTTGCTTCTGTAAATCGTTTTGGAAGGTAAAAAATACTCTGATAACTTCACTTGATCTACTGTCAAATTCCAATCGCTGTGTGTTTCATCATTATAAGTGCAAGTCTACATGATGATAAGTGGATTTAGCAGACTGTAGTTCTAAGCAAAAAGATAAAAACAATTTCGCTGTCAAGTCGACCTGACCCACTATTGTTTTAGACCATCGATTATTGCGGTCACCAAATTTGTTAGCTTTCAGGGCTTTATCCTCGACGGACACCTCATCTGTTTGCTTTCAGTGCCTTATTATCGACGAACACCTTATTTGTTAGTTTTTAGGGCCTTATTATTAACGGACACCAAATTTGTTAGCTTTCAGCGCCTTATTATTGACGGACTCCTTGTGTTCTAGCGTTCAGAGCCTTATTATTGCCAGACACCTTACGTGTTAGCTTTCAGGGCCTTATTATTGACAGACACCTCATTTGTTAGCTTTCAGGGTCTCATTATCGACGGACACTTTATTTGTTACAATTCAAGCCTTGTGATTGACGTGCACATTATGTTTCAGTTTTCAGGGCCTTAGTGTCGACGTACGCTTTATTTGATTGCTTCAATGACCTTAGTACCGACGTACGCCTTATTTGATAGCTTCTAGGGCTTTATTATCGCCAGAAACCTTATTAAATAAATTTGGTTAGTTTTCAGGGCCTTATCATCGACAGACACCTTATTTGTTAGCTTGCAGGGCCTTATTATTGACGAACACCTTATTTGTTAGCTTTCAGGGCCTTATTATTGACGGTCACCTTATTTGTTAGCTTGCAGGGCCTTATTATTGATCGTCACCTTATTTGTTAGCTTTGAGGGCCTTATTATCGACAGACACCTTATTTGTTAGCTTTCAGGGCCTTATTATTGACGGACACCTTATTTGTTAGCTTTCGTGGCATTATTATTGACGGACACCTTGTGTTTTAGCATTCAGGGCCTTATTATTGACGTACAATTCATTTGTTAGCTTTCAAGGCCTTATTATTGACGGTCACCTTATTTGTCAGCTTTCAGGGCCTTATTATTGACGGACACCTTATTTGTTAGCTTTCATGGCATTATTATCTACAAACACCTTATTTGTTAGCTTTCAGGGCCTTATTATTGACGGACACCTTATTTGTTAGCGTTCAGGGCCTTATTATTGACGGACACCTTGTGTTTTAGCTTTCAGAGCCTTATTATTGCCAGACACATCACGTGTTAGCTTTCAGGGCCTTATTATTGACGGACACCTTGTGTTTTTGCGTTCAGGGCCTTATGATTGACGGACAAATTATTTGTTAGCTTTCAGGGCCTTATTATTGACGGACACCTTATTTGTTAGCTTTCAGGGCCTTATGATTGACGGACACCTTATCTGTTAGCTCTCAGGGCATTATTATCGGCGGACACCTTATTTGTTAGCTTTCAGGGCCTTATTATCGACGGACACCTTATTTGTTAACTTTCAGGGCCTTATTATTGACGGACACCTTATTTTTTAGCTTTCATGACATTATTATCTACTAACACCTTATTTGTTAGCTCCCACGGCCTTATTATTGACGGACACCTTATTTGTTAACTTCCAGGGCCTTATTATTGACAGACACCTTATTTGTTAGCTTTCAGGGCCTTATTATTTACAAACACCTTATTTGTTAGCTTCCAAGGCCTTATTATCTACAAACACCTTATTTGTCAGCTTTCAGGGTCTTATTATTGACGAACACCTTATTTGTTAGCTTTCGTGGCTTTATTATTGACGGAGCCATAACATAGGTATTCAAATGAATCAGACAGAGCTAACTAAGACATTTATGTATGAACATATAAGTTTATCAGACAGAGCTAACTAAGACATTTATGTATAAACATATTAGTCTGTATACAAATATTGTAGTCCTTTAAATGTTAAGCCTCCTTAGTCACCCCTCTAATCCCCCCTTTGACATGTTTACAGACCAGTGTGTTTTTGTTTTTAGGTGGTAGATGTTCAGGTTTTTGAAGGCGACCCTTTGACCTTGAGCTGCGGTGTTGTGAGTGTACCTGCGGCGTCTTTCAGCTGGTGGACTAATTCGGACGTGCACGATGATGACGTTCAGGAGGTGGAACCATCTCCGAGGATTGTACTTGATGAGGACGGTATGTACCATCTTTCCCACAACAAAACTAGGCTTTTCGGGGTCAAGGACCGAACCTTGCTGAATCAGCCATATAACCGCCTATCGGGGGCAGCTGACTCAACATTATTCCAACCTTAGCATTAAATGCAACATGAAATGCAACATTTATGCAACGTTCTCCCGGACTAGTAGTGTTATATGTGAAAAAAGGGTTCTAAAGCTACATATATTCATTCATTCATTCATTTATTCATTCATTCATTCATTCATTCAGGTCATTCATTCATTCATTCATTCATTCATTCGTTCGTTCGTTCGTTCGTTCGTTCGTTCGTTCGTTCGTTCGTTCGTTCGTTCGTTCGTTCGTTCGCTCGCTCGTTCGTTCGTTCGTTCGTTCGTTCATTCATTCATTCATTCATTCATTCATTCATTCATTCATTCATTCATTCATTCATTCATTCATTCATTCATTCATTCATTCATTTATTTATTTATTTATTTATTTATTTATTTATTTATTTATTTATTTATTTATTTATTTATTTATTAATTCATTCATTCATTCATTCATTCATTCATCGTTCGTTCGTGCGTTCATTCCTTCATATGAAGTCAAAATATAGAAATAAAGGTACGATTAAGACCAAGAAAAATACAAAAAAAGCTAAATAGTCAGACAGCCATCAAAGGCTATCGTGTCACCATGGTGCAAGTCTTTGTTACAAGTAGTCTATTTATCCAGATATGTTATATAGATACCAGACATGAGCGCTAGGGCGGATAACAATTTTTTACATTCCTGGAAGGTATTTAAAACTGAAAAACAAAATGGCCGCCAAATTCACTATGGAATTGTATTCCATATATCCCGAACCCCTATCGTCAATACCACTTGTATATTTACATTTTTAAGGTGGTAATCTATCCAAAAGCAGTAATTCGTTGCAGCTAATTATTTGCAGCTAGTTTATTATTAGTTATTGAAAATATAACAAGCGATTATTAGTGAAAATTTAACTTTTCGCTAGATTTCATCAAATATTCACGCTGGTGTTAACATTATCATGTTTAACCATGTTTTCATGGTAAGTATTATATTTAATTATGATTTAAATATGATTTCATGGATATTTTGTAGCATATTACATCATGTTATGCAAGTATTACCATAATATTTAATATATTGAGAGCCACCAGTGACCGATAATCAGTAATGTTGACGGCTCAAATGGGAAAAAGGGCAAAAATTATAGGTAATATAAACAAAATAGAAAACTGTTTGGGCAATATGAGCCATATGTTGCTTTGACACGGACATCAATCGATATGCGGCGTCAAAAATATGATTTTGTGGTAGGGTTTTTACTCACAGGAGGAATTGACATAAACGAACGCATAAAAAATATACCGCCTTCAAAAGCCTTCTGAAGCACGACGGTAAGCACCCGCTCTTTGTTGTGTATAGAATTTTAAATTGCTCTTGATATTTTAGTGACATATGAGCAGATCTCCTTGATAGTACACGTGTGGCAGCTACAGCATGTCATTGATCAAAAGGTTTCCTTTCTTACACAGTCGTATTGGTGAAGTAATCAAATGGGTACTAATTTGCTGACAATGAATATGTCAGAGATCTCAGAGATCCGTAATTATATCGCTTTTGCTAAACTCAATATTTGAAGTGGTTACAAGCTTGTGTATATACAGATTCGTCATCCCTTCACTCGACTGAGGGGTGTGTGCTCATTTCTTCAAAGCATTTCCTTGTATATATCACCCAAGTGTTCATACACCTCTACAGGTGAGTATGGTGGGTGAATTGATTAAATGATATTTACACGACAAAGGTGTTTCCAATGAGCATTATATGTGTGTTGATGTTATAGAAGATTGCATTGATGGCGATAAGGACGTAATAATGAAGCTCACAGACATTGTATTTGTAACATATATAATTAATGCATTTGCGCCAAAACAAGTAGATATTGGTTTAGCCAATTCAGCAGAATACACGATCTTAGTCTGTTGCGATGCTTCATATCTTATGATATATCTTATATATACCTACCAACCAACTAGAGTTGTTCCTGATCATTGGCATAAATATGAGTGCGATGAGTAGATTTTAGATAGAAGATGGCCTTCATCGGTATGAGCAAAATTGTTATATAGACCTACCCACCAACTAGAATTGTTCCTGATCACCCAGGAATTTTCTTGTTGGTCTGACTGGGTAATTCTCCAGAGCCTACACAAAATTGTCTGAGACCCGAGTTATACGGCAGCAGTGTGGGCAGCAGCTCCATCACAGACTGATGTCCCATAGACCAATGGCAAATCCACAAACTTTGATTGAAGCATCTACAAATTGTCCATGAACTGGAACAGGCTATTGGCATGAGAAAACTTTGTTCTCAGGAATTGCTCATAATGAGTGAGTGACTATTGCTTTACGTCGTCTTGTGCGCATTATCACAATATGATATATATTATGTAAATATCTCGACAGAAGAAATGATGGAAATCATTTAAAGCAATACTGTACACTCCATGTTTTTCAAAAAATTGGTATCGATGTAATGCAAAACTATGATGACACACATCCGGCATGGTCGGAATCAGAAATCACTATCTCAGTCTTGATGCAAAGCCAACTTTTTGTACAAAAGTCCTGAGATGGCATAAGGCTATCCAATAAAGCATTCTAGTGTCATATTGGTTTCAACCTCTATATATCTTCAATAACGTTGAATGAGCAATCCATTGATTATAGGCCCACACAAACTATGTGATCGGTCATAACTAACATGATAGAGCTTACATCAGTCTGGCAGTGATGCTTGTTGGAATCTGGACACAGGATGAAAGATACTGGCATAGCTCTACATACATACAGACCATTATAAACTTCATACTAGTGAGTATCTTAATGTGTATAAATGTGCGCATATTCACAACACTACTCTTGTAGTGCTATGGTATGCTTGGCTCCCTTAATAACACACAGAATGTGTACTTCACTGATCTAACAACTGGTGATTATAGCCAATTCAATAAAAGACGTGATGAGTACTCAAAATCTAGTAGTGCAGATACACTGTAACCTTGATACACATATTGATATACATTTATAACTCACAACTTTTCTGTAAGCAAAGAAAAGAGTATTAGATATCTTAATGATTCAATAATATAAAAAGGACAAGAATGTGAAAGCTGACATGTATCATTAGTATAGCATATTTTAAGAGAACATCAGAGCTGTATGATATATCAACGGTACTTACACATGAACTTGTGTGTGTGCCTTTGTCATTAGCTAAAAGTGAGGCAATCATGAACTCACCATCCAAAGCACGGGGAATTGGGATGTGTCTATGCGGTGACAATCACTGCCATATCTATACTTCTACTGAGGGAAAGAAACTTCCTCGTCCTCGTCATTTTAAAATGATAAATAAACTATGTAGACTTTTGTTTTCTACCAAACAAATGCTACCATGTCATACATAGTTCTTCTAGCAAATTATTATATAATTAAAATTTTCAAACGGAAATCTTGTAATTTACGTGCATTAATACACATTATACGAGCTCGATTGTGACAGAAGCACTATTTGCAACAAAATGAGACATGTAGTGAATAATACACTGCAGTATTCAGCTAACTCTTATATTGAGTAGTTACTGCCTTTTGGGTTTACACAATATAATAGTGGAGCTGAATAGCCCCTATGCTGTGCGTGCGGGCGTGAACAAATAGGCCTAGTATGTTGAGATCGCTGCTTCAAAGATTTCCGTGAGTTACCGACCTTGTATAGAAAACCAATGAGCATGCTGACCCACAGGCATTTGCATAGTTATTTATAATGCAAGCGTTCTGGTCAGTCAATGTCTCCAACAGTCCACAGTCCATACAATAGAAAAAGAACAAGGTGTGAAACAGTCCCTCACCCCTTCATGGCTTTAAAGAGAGATCTATTGCTCGAATTTCGCCATCGTCCTAATGCTATATTTAGTAACATTGCGTCATTTGCACTCAAGGCTGCAGGCGGTGACGAATGGTTAAAAAGAAATATTCATCATGAGACACCATGGGTTATCTTAGGCTCAATGAAGGTCAACATGTGTGTACACCAGATGGTACAATGTATGACCCTACTATATAAGACTACTGGGGGTCTATTACGTAACAAGACTGAGGCGCATACAGCACTACTACCAACAAATACAAGGCGTTGAACCAATTGTTTTAATGTTGGGCCAGCGTCGAAGACGATTGGCCAATATTAAAACAGCATCTTTCTCTGTCAGAGTAAACATGACAAGTCAGCGTCGTAGACACCGAGCCAGCATTAAATCAACAGTGGTCTGTGTAGAGAGTTTGCTGTTGGCTCTACCATCCATCGCCTATATAAACACATAATATGAACTACTTATGTAGGCCTAGTCATCAGACTCAACGTATTTTGAACAATTTGGGATAATCAAATAAGTAAACCTACTTTTTCCAAACGATAAGCACGTTTTGGTGATGAATTGTTCCCAGCAAACACGAAAAGTTTGTATAGCCTAACATTTGTACAGTGTTGGCCCAAAGTCGAATACGTTGGGCCGACGTTGTACAAATGTTAGGCCTATACAAATGTTTTGTGTTTGCTGGGTTGGTTAACTTTATGGTAACTTTTAAAATGGATGTAGGCCTACTTTCCTGGTCCATAGGTCACCGCCGGTCACGATTATATTTGTATTATTTTTATTAGCACATTAAATACCAGCATGTAAAAGATATATACAAATTGATATAAACAGAAAGATTTACAAATCATTGATTTCTATTCCGCGAAATCTGAATAATTTCCGCTCACTTCCAGTTGTGAATTGCGTTTGCAAGAAATGAAATGAAATGAATGGGGTTTTAGGCCATCTTTGTGCACATAAAGGCTAAACTGGGCCAGGAGAACCTCCTGAGGATAGTGAGATGACACTGCCCTCCAGACACACAATTCGAAATTCGGGCCCTGGTAGTCTGAGGCCGAGCACGCTACCTCTCGGTCACGGAGGCTCCCCACAATATTGAATCTTTACGAAACATTTTGTTTCTTCGAAACTTGGAGGCAAGAAACAACTTTAAAGCGGCTCCTTGGGATGACATCAATTTTCGTTTTTATTTTGTAATGAAGTAGTGTACTACGTATCCCACAGATGATGATTATATTATTTTTTTCAGAGTTTTTAGATTTAAAAAAATATTTTTTATTAACATTTCTATGAATCCGCTTAAAACTCAAGCGAACTTTTTGTATACCTAAACACTTGCTAAAGGATGTCCTGGAAGACACCAATTAGCGGCGATTGCTTTGATCTCATTCACCGTTCAAGACGTGGGAATATGTGGTGTAAAGTGCTGTATAGTGTTGATTTGTTTTGTTTACATGGCAATATACAACCTGGAAATATAACTATTTCACTCTTTGCGGTGCTTTAAAATTGTTTTTGACTTTTTTGTATTTTTAGTTAAGATCAGTAGGCTATATAGCTTCATATAAATTAAATTTTCAAAATTGACAAAATTGAAAATTTCTCATTCCACGGAGTCCCTTTAAGTGAATAAAAACAATTTGGCGATTAGAAGGTTATAGTTAATTTGCATATGTTATCTGCACATTAAACTGGTATTATGTTTAAAGGTCCTGTACCGATAAATGTACACATATTTTAACGGTCGAGCTATTATTATGATAATAATATGATGTTCCTTAAGTTGGTATTCTGTTACAAATGTATCTTGTTCAGCGAGTCATATATTATCATAAAGTAAATTTCAGTTTAAAACGACTCAATCAAGCTAAAATTGTCAAAAATTCATGCATGTCCATAATAAAAAAACAATATCGGTTCAAAAAAAAAGAATCAATTTTTGTCTCTATATATCGCTTAACTGGTAAACTATAGCGCAGCACAAAAAATTATAAAACTTTTGCAGTTCTAGTTTATGGACATGTTCACATCATATGGTAATATAGAGAAGCCAAAATTAAATCACCGTATTGTTGACGATTTTAGCCTGATTGAGTCGCTTCAATCCCCTTATTTGAAACTTTATGATTTGTTGTCTATTGTAAACAAAGGGATTACCATTACCCCCATGTAATCATGGTAATACATACACCATAAATGGTGGGTTTGTAGTTTAGCTCCTTTATTTTTTTTAATTTATAGGCTCTGGCATTTTCGTAGGTATCAGAAAAGTTATCTGTGTAAGGGGCCAATACAAGGCTAAACTGAACTGTTCTTAACAAGACGAATAACGAGAATAGAGCCTTTTAACATATTCCGGATGTTATCACACCCTTCTTCTCATCATATCAAAGATAGTGTAAAAGTGTACATTATCTTTGATAATACCGCTTGTTACTTTAACTTTCAACTAGATGGTCTAATTTCATCATGCTTTAGGTACTATAGGTTCGCATAATATGCACAAATATGAGTACGAATACAAACACGGCAAAAATCCTTCTTATAGCATTCTTACATTATTTTGGTGTGGGTTTTCACACATAAAAACGAACACAAATACGACACCTAGCAAAATAACATGAAAAAAACCCAATTTGCCGGGTTTGTATTCGTATTCGCGCACATTTGAAGGTACCTTAAAACGGATTTCGCATACAAATACGAACACAGCAAAATCCCTCTTATTTTTATTATTGTACGGCCGTTTTCATTTGTCATTGAGTTTTGAATCGAGTGTCCAGGCATCTGACCTCCGTGATCTTTGGCTAGTGAAGTATCCTACTATCTCTTCCAAGAGATCTTCAAATGTGAAAACAATTCCATTGACAATACATTAGAGAATTTTCAAATGTCATACCTCGTCTGAGCCTAACAAATGAGTGACATTTGGGCCATTGCATTAGGGGTTATGATCCTGTATGATAAATCTATTGCTAAAAACGATTTCGGATTCACATGAATCTAAAATGGATGACAATAAAAACAAAATGAAACGGCTCATTTGAGGCTAGTAAGGACCGAAATTTAGACCCTGAAGAGTACAGTAGTACTAACCCATTAAAGCCCAACTTTTTTAAACAGAGCCTCCGAGCCGAAAATGTAGCACATTGCTACGATTAGGCCATTAATACGTACAATTTTCAATTAGAAAAAAAAAAAAAATTGTCAAAGTGGTTTCTGGAACTGGCAAAATTTTTTGCCAGTGGGCTTTAGAGGGGTCAATGAAATGTGTTTAATGTGACCAGCACTGCTAATTACTCCCACGAGGCGTAGCATATATAAATGTATTTGATTTAATACCGAGACTAGGGGAAGATTTGCTAGATGTTTCTAGACCCGCAATGCAGTTTTACAGGATACATGTATATCATAGAGACCACGAATTGAAACTGAGCCTTATATTGGCTTCTCACAGATGAGCTGCTTTGTGCCATGTTTACCAAAATAATCCCGGTATTATGGTTTCGTCAATGCTGATATTCTCAGCCACATCTAGCTGTTCGAAAGCTCTTTATATCTGTCACCTGACAAAACAAATTAAAGGTCACTTACGATATCATCAAACCTGTTCCGCCTCAGAGAATTGTGAATATCAGCTGATTCTGACCAATAAAGCTGTCGATATGGTAGTCGGTTGTAGCCAGAGAGCATCTTCCCTTGGCCAGTCCCACTCGCTTGCTACCGCAGGAGCCTGGCCGTATCGAGTACGATATCTGTCTATGTGGGCATCTTGGGTGTGTGTCTGAGATTTAAACCTCATTGGATGTTTCAGATTTATTTAAGGGTCGCGAAGAATTGACCTCTTGTTCAGCTCTCATGCTTAGTTACCTGTTTCCGCTGCTAGATGTATTATATGGACATGTTGTGAATCTCACATTTTAGACAGTAAAAGGTGTACCGAACTCCCTCATGGCGGCCGGTAATCATATAGTGACCGCCATCATGGAGGTTAAGTACACATCAGCGTGAAATTTCGAGCTTGTCTATATATATCATACCAACGGAAACAAGCAAGCTTTGCTCCCAGGCAGCTGTCAACAGTTGGTCAAGCGCTGTCTGATTGGCCAGTCTTGAGAAGCGCGACATTCAAGGTATATCTCTATTTAAAATCGTTGGACGCTAGGTTGATAAACCAAGGTATCGCCCTGCGGGCTCGTGGGTAAGATAACTTGTTAGGGAAGATGCCAGAGAGAAGCATTGAACCTAACATGTTAGAGCCTCAATCTTATCTATACCGATATCTTCCCTTTTGCTGAGAATACAGGTTGCACTCCCTCTGCATGATAGCAATCAGATTGTGAGGGAACATTGACAGAAATACGGTTCCAGGAGAATTTGCATTCTCTTTTAATAAATCTAGGACACTTTATACATATCTTAATGATATTGTCTACTTCCTCGCTTTCCGAGCTGCTTTACAGTAGTTGGACCATCCCTCGCAGCGTATTCAAACATGGAGAGGATATCATTCACCATATATCATACACATATCCATCAAAGACACCATAAGTGCCCACTGGCAATTTTTCTTGCCAGTACCTACATTTTCAAATGCAATGTCTTACTAGTATATGTCATTTAGCCGACAAACAATTATTATTAGAAAAGGATGAGGAATGTGCTTAACATATTAGCATGTACGATGATTTAGTACCAAACAGACTACATAATAAACATAATGTATTTCGTTTCATCATTTTACAGAATGGTTTATTAGTACAGACTATAATACCATGAATTATCCCACTGGCAAATTTTTTTGCCATGTAAATTATTAGTCTTTTTATGCACAGGTATGAATCTTTTTTCAGCATTACAATTACATGGCGAAAATCACCACACATGACAGTTTCTTTATGAATATTGACCTACATGCTGAGAAATATGTAATAAACTACCTATTGGTCTCTTCCACGACCAAAAAATAGCAATCTGGAATTACTATTTTCTGACAATCGTAAGCGTTGTTAAACGTTGGTATCAAATATCGATTGCATAAAATGTACATAACCAACACGACAAACGAGTTTACAATGGGTTCAAGTCATGTAGTTTTTTTAAATATTTTTTTTTATGGCGACGTCACACAAAAACGTCACTGGCAAAAAAACTTGCCAGTGGGCTTTAATGGGCTAAGTACGTCGTATATGATTTAGGATCGTAGAAAAACTTACATAAATCCAATATGGCCGACAAAGCTCAAAATGGCCAGAAATTTTTGGGAAACCAAATAGCCGACAATTTTTTTTTTTTTTTGGGGGGGGGGCTGTAACCCACGTACATATAGTTGCAGGTGAATAAGGGTTACATTTAATACCTTTTTAGCCTCTGACCAGATGCACTGTTTTCGATACATCAGCCACTTTAAATAATAGAGGGCTGCGCCCCTTTGGTAACATAGTTTCAAAGCTTCTGTGTGCGAGAATTGGGTCAAAAATAGAGCATTTCATGTAGCTACTAGGCATTTTGAAAAAAAATTGCTCAGAAGATCACATAGAATCAAAATAGCTGACACTATTCCACTTTGATAATGCATTAGAGCTGTTTAAAGCAATCCTAGATCAGCCCTTGGCATATATATCAAATTAAAAACGGTGTGGGTGTATTACATGTGGACACTTTTAATACCAACACCACATTCAACAAAATAGCAGATTTAACCGTGTACCCCCCCCCCCCGTTACGTGACGCCGGTGTGAACTGATATGTTTTTTATGTTACTGGACTGTGTCTCGTTTAATTTCTATGACAGTTAGTAATTTCCCTTTGACATAGCTGCACGGGGACGATAATTATACATGGGGGAGGGGAGGTGAAACGACTTCGTTTATAAGCTACAAGAATATCTCAGAGGCAAATTCGAAATCAAACTTATGAAAAAGTTAACGCTATAGGAAATATATAACAAATACCCGAGTGCAGTGACATTGCAATATTAATTTCATGTTTTGTTAGAGATCAAACTGTTGTGCCAATGTATTTTCAATGATGGATCCCAGAAAAATCCCTATACTCGTAAGACATACAGAAGTATATATATAGTAAACTCGCATTTACAGTGGGCCGTGATGGTCTATTTTGGCGCCAAAATAACTTCATCTATTTTTTTCTAAAACACATTGATGGTTGGAACCTAGAACCATGCCTAATGCTGACCCCCACTTTGATACTGGTGGTTCAATAACCATTCCAGTAGGAATGCAAGCCAGTAGGCCTAATCGTAATTATGCTTTATTTAAATGGAGTTAGATCTACTAGTTGTCTTAAAGTTTTCCCAGTGCGACACTGCCCCGTAATGATCAAATTATGGCATTCAATTGACAGATTGAGTGTTTCATAGCGTTTGTCATTCATATAAAATATTTAAAACGTGAAAACTATTATGTAAAATGTCTTCACTAATGATAGGCCTAATTGTACAACTGCTCCATCCACGTACACTCCCTAATGTGTACAGCTGAGTGAAAGGGAAACATCTACATCCACGTGCTACACCTACACACCACGAGACGTTGACTCAATGTTGGCTTAATCTTGGGCTGATGTCGAAGACGGTAGCCCAACATCAAATCAACATTGGTTTAACGTCTCTAGTTTGCGTGGCAAGTGTACATGCTGGCTCATAACAATAATAGCTTACATCCACCACCCCAGTTGGTTACACATCACTACAACCTGACTGAATATCATATTTATTTAATTATCTTTTACACCAGGACGATTTTTTATGGTCACAAAATATGTTAATTATCTATTTTCACTACTGAACATTAATGTTGTACTTTTATATATAGCACTGTAAATTTACAGGGGTCCTTTTGTCACTGTCAGTGAAGCTATTGACCACGTTCAAAATGTTCCTGACCCTGTGTCAGTGTCTGTATCTTCATCGATGGACATGCACTGGAGTATAGATACGCCAATAAGCTTATGCGAAACTTCAGCCAGATTAGTGTGCCACTTTTGCGTTTGCCTTGTACAGATGTTAAGTTACTTCTGATCAACTTAATTGGTGGGAAAGATATAAATATGTAAACGTTCAGGGAAATATTTCCTGATATTAGGTTTCATGATATTCCAGACATACTAGTGCAAGGTAAGAAAAAAATCTTCTTGGTGTTCTTATTTCTTGTAGGCCTACACTATGTACTATGTACTGGCAGATTGTGACAGCACATCCTCTTCCAAAAGATTTGGAAAGCAATAAGCCCTCTGCTGCTTGATCATGTTGATGGTGTTGGCCGTCAATGTTGAGGATGTTTTTACACATCACTAATTAAATCTAGTAGATTTAATGCAGAAAAAACACATTTTTTTACAAGGAAAGTTGAAGCACTAGTATAATTATACTAAACAAAATATGCAATAATGGTGAAACATTATTTAGTCAGATATTGGAATATAATCAATGACTGACTACGCTTTTGACAACAGAACATTAGCACGCCATGTCAGAGTTGTAACCATCTCATGTTCCGTGATTGGTCTGTCTCAGTGTGCAAGAGATGGGGCGTGACGCATTGTTAGAGCGCCTGACTGCCTAGCCAGTCATGTTCGAAACCAGCTAATACTACTTGGGTCTATCAGAGAAATATCATTGCATGACCGTCTGCATCCACACTGTTGAATCAGTGAGTGATCTAATGATTCAGTCTACCAAAATAATAAGATCTTGTGTGCTCATATTCATATTCATAGACCATATTAACCTGATACTTCACTGCCATCCATTTTAGATAAATCTTCGGCTATAGTGTTTGATGTAGTCCAGTCAATCGGCTTAAAAAATGGCCTTAACTTTGAACTAATTGCAACAAAATTTATTTTAACTGTTTTGAACTTGGAAAATGCCACTAATTGTCATATTAAAAATCTTAAAAAATTGTGCGTGGGGAAAAGTGCAAAATTCAAGATGGCTTCCAAGATGGCGTCTGGCAGATACAAGTTTCAAGGTCAAATATGATTTTTTAACAAATAAAGGTTGGAACAAATGTAATACCTCAATTTGATGTGATTTTAACTGGTTAATACATTTAAGGTACTATTTTGTTATGATTCAAGGTCATCTTCAAGGTCAAAAGGTCAATTCAAAGGGCAAAAATAAAATAATACAATTTTTTAACAAATATAAATAGCAACAAGTTTAATACTTTTTTAGGTGTGATGTTGATCAATTTCTGAAACCATTTTGATGATTAAGGGTCATCTTCAAGGTTAAAACATCAACTTTAGGGTCAAGTGACTGAAAATGTGATTTTTTATTAAGTAAACCTAAGCACAAATAGGATACCTCGTTTTTTTGTATTAAAAGGTGTATCGGCCTGATCACTTATACTACTAGTGAGGGTGAGTTCGGGTTGGCTTTCGAGTCCATATGTTTTTGTATACACAAAATCGTAGGATTCCGTTTTCCCATCATCTTAAGGTCATCTGGAGGTCATTTTCAAAATAGCCGCCTTTTCAACAGGCAATGACTAAATGACCGTCCTTAAATTGCAATTGACTGTATCTAAGGACCCGTCTGTCCGATTTTCTAAATGTTTTTCTGTCTACAAATTGGTTTTAAATGATCTCGAATCGTTTTCACTTATTTTGAAATTACAAGGTCATGTTACAAGGGTCAAGGTCATGGTCACTTATTACCCCAAATTAGCTAAAAGATCACTCACGTGCTTATTTTTGTTTAATTATTCAAACAAATATAAACGATATGATTTATAATATTGCTAAATTAGTTGTTAATTGATTTTGTTATTATTTACGGGTGATAAAAAGCCAAGGTCATGCTCTACAGGTCAAGGTCATGGCCATTTAATAATAATAATTAGCCAAAATATTGGTCAAGTGCATACTTGACCAATATTTTTTTATTATTGTTTAATTATTTAAATAAAAGACAAGATGATAACGAGTCCCACAGCTGTAAATTGGTTGTTGATCGGTTGATTGTTTTATTGCTATTGTTTACGGGTGATGAATATCAAGGTCATGTGGCACAGGCCGAGGTTATTGCCATGTAGGATTACAAATTAGACCAAATATCGGTTTCGTGCATATCTTTCCGTTTGTTTAAATATAATATATGCTGATACTGACTCTAATAGTTGTAAATTAGTTGTTGATTGATTTTTATTGCTGATGAATAGTACAATATCAAGTTCGTGTTGTAGCATAGGCCTACAGTTCAAGGTACGATATGATTTATAATATCGCTAAATTAGTTGTTATTTGATTTTTTTTATTGTTTACGGGTGATAAAATATCAAGGTCATTCTGCGCAGGTCAAGTTCATGGCCATTTAGTATTTAAAAATTAAAAAATAAAATTAGTTTTATTGTTATTGTTTAGGGGTGATAAATATCAAGGTCACGTGGCACAGGTCGAGATCATTACTAGGCAGGATTACAAATTATCACAAATATTGGTTCCGTGCATATTTTTGCCAGCTATTTAAATAAAACATAAGTTGATACTGACGCAAATAGTTGTAAATTAGTTAGTTGTTGGTTGATTTTTATTTCGAAAAGTGTTCACGGTCAATGGAGAGGCGTTAAAAGGCCTCGGAGATGCGTTAAAGGGTGACGGAAAAGCGAAGAGGTGCTAGAAGGTGACAGAAGTGTTGTAAGAGAGGTAATGAAGGGAGATGCAGATGCATAAACGGCGACAGAAAATTATTAAAGATAGAAGCAGTGCTTTAAAAAATGACAGTTTCACATAAAATGGTGATGTGGACGAGCTAAAGGGCGATCAGGAAGCGTTAAAGGGCATATTTTTGGTCACTTGCTCTTAAAATTGACCTTTTAAATTCGTGGTCAAAAATCACACAGAAAAGAGGTATATTAAACTTGTTCGTAGTGTTATCTGTTACAAATCATGTTTTTCGCTTACTTGACCTTGAAATTGAGGTTTTGACCTTGAAGATGACCTTTAAGCATCAAAACAATACCAGAAATGAATTATTTAGTTAAAATCACATCAAACATATATATTACACTTCTTGCTATTTGTTTGTTGAAAATCACATTTTTTTATACCTTTGACCTTAGAATTGCCTTTTTGACCTTGAAGATCACCTTAAAGATGACCTTCAATCACCAAAACAGCACTATAAATGGATTTTCTAGTAAAAAATCACACAGAAAAAAAGTATTACACTTGTTCGTTGTGTTATCTGTTACAAATCATATTTTTCGCTAACTTGACTTTGAAATTGAGGTTTTGACCTTAAAGATGACCTTTAATCATCAAAATTATACGAGAAAGAAGATTATTAGATCAAAATCACATCAAACATAAATATTACACTTCTTGCTATTTGTGTTTGTTAAAAATCATATTTGTTATGCCTTTGACCTCGGAATTGACCTTTTAACCTTGAAAATTACCTTAAAGATGACCTTCAATCACCAAAATAATACTATAAATGGATTTTCCAGTCAAAATCCCATGAAATGAGGTATTAAATGTGTTCCCAGCATTATTTCCTGGAAATCATATTTTCGTTTATTTACCCTTCGATTTGACATTTGACCTTCAGGATGAACTTGAATCATAAAAATAATATAAGAAATGGATTATCTAGTTATCCAAGCGCAGTGAGAGTTTGTTATCCGCCCAGGCGTGATCCCCAGGAACCTACTGGACATGCCTGATGTGTCAGATTGCTTGTAGCAAAAAAATGTCATCCAGTCAATTTGCATTACTTTAGCAGCCATACGTGATGGCTGGCTGACTAAAATGAATAACAGAAAATCACGCAAAAATTATTAGAGGAAAAGTGGGTGAATGAATAAATAGAAAGGAATAAATGAAGAAATGGCAGAACAAATAAAGAAAGGAATGAGATAAAAAATCAAGAAGAAAGTAAGAAATTGATGCCTGAATGTAGCATTTAAGTTGCTGTTTTAATTATGTGGCTTTATACCTTAATACATGATATACACTGGTAGAGACACCCTCATACATGCATTTTTCTAATACCCCAATCACACATACACGATGCACAGCCCATGCCTTAGGTGACAAAAATTAGAGCAGTGCGTCGTTGTGCGTCCATGAATTTTGTCAGGATATGAGAAGTGCCAGCGAGTTTAAGACGAATATAAATCAGGGGCTTAAACCAGCGGGAACACAGTGTTTCGCCACCGCCAGGACGACAAAGTTAACGAATACATCACGCATTGCCAGCTTTGGACACGAATAAGTAAGACAGCAGTTAACACTCCCCATATACGTTATATGTTTGCTGGACATGCGTTAGGAACAGGCTGGATTGGCGCTACATGCGCGCTAAGTGTCGGCATTTTTGAGTTTTTTTCTAGCCCTAAGCCTCAGTCAGACGCACGACCCACACACTGCAAATTGATTATTTTTTGCCAGAGCGTATGTCGTGCGTCGGTCATGCGCAGCACTCGTTACTGATTCGTGGAGCGCGCTGCACTAACGCTACGCATATTTTTGGGCGTGCTGTAATCGCCAAAGGAAGTTGGGTATGTTTAAAATATTGAATGCACATGAACGCATGAATGTACACACTAGAAGACCGCCAGAAACACGTATGGCGCGCTAGAACAACGTTATATCAACGCCAAATACGTTTGCTTTGTATCACATGGCTGCCCGTTGAGGGTGCCTGGCAGTTGCGGGCAACATGCCTGGCTCGCGCTGCATGAGCGCTCGAATAAGGCGATGGGCACATGCCTGCAGTTCGCCCAGCGCTCGAGCAACATGCTGCGACTATGATATTTCTGCAGCTTAACCCTTAGAGCTCCGAAGAATGACATTTTCTTTTTAATCATTTGATGTGGTATTTCACAAGATACAGTCCAAACTGTCCAAACACAAAATGTTATCATAGATTTAGGACACATTTTTTCTATTAAAAATGCTTACATAATGTACAAAACAAACCGAGAAAACTTACTATTATCGCATAGAATAGCATGGCATGGCATGGCATGGCATGGCATGGCATGGCATGGCATGGCATGGCATGGCATGGCATGGCATGGCATGTCATGGCATGGCATGGCATGGTATGGTATGACATGGCATGACATTGCATAGCATACTCTCTTGTCCCTAAAAGACGAACCGGCTCGTTTGTTAAAACGGCAGCCTATTTTGCATACATGTTCGTTTGTTGTGGCCAGGTTCGTTTATTAAAAAAAAAAAGGATTTACTGGGCGACCTGAATCGTCCACAGCAGGCCGAGCTTGGTGTATTTGTATTTGGGGGACTATAGTCGCCCATAGCAGTGTAAGGGTTAATATAAATTTTCTTCTAGAATGGTCCAAGGATTAGATACGCGTACACAGATACCTGAATAATACAAAATGCACAGAATAGAATGATTGTCCAACGCCGCATCTGCACTTCACCGGACACATACCTCACACATGCGGATAAACTCCGCACAGCAATGATCAAACGAGGATACTCCGCATCACCGATTGACAAAACGATTGAAACCGTAAAAAACTTGAATAGGAACAACCTACTGACTATAAAACCCAATTTAACTAATAACAAAGAAACAGACAAGAAAAAGATCTTCTGTGTCGTAACCTACCATCCAGGCGCACACAATATTAAGAAAACAATAGAAAAACACACTTCTCATTTAAATGTAGAAATAATAATTTCGCTTAAAAAAGACAAAAATCTGTGAGACATTCTTGTCAAAGCATGTATTGAATCGAAAGAACCTATTGACCAAACGGAACACAACCTGAATATACGTGATGCGGAAATCGATATAGATCGCAACTACTGTGTAAATTGCCACCCACTGTCCAATGGCAGAGCGTTCCTAAGCAAGTCGCCAGAAACAAAAATGGGATATAGATCGGTACAAAATTGCAAGCAAATACATAATAAATACGCAATATATTGCCACATATGCAAGGAACCAGAATTGTATAATGGACTGATAAGTCCACATGATCTCATCCGCAAATACAGGAATGGAACCTTAAAACTAAAAACCCATCCACATGAACGGGACTGTCTAAACACTACTATCTACTCAGTATGGTGCAAACATAGAATAACTATACGCTGCTCCAAATGCCAATACAACTTCAAGTACCACATAGAACGAATGCCAGAAACGATAATCTACGAGATAGAATCGATGATTAACTCCCTACAATCAGGACTTTTCAAAAAAGCCATACATACACCGCATACGGAATGCAAGTTATGTATGGACCATCTCCGCATGGACATCACAAGTAATGGCACAAATTATTACACAAGATCAGGAACATGCAGATCGTCTGGATTGATATATGCTATCGAATGCGGAATATGCAATAAAATATACGTGGGACAAACCAGAAACAGACTACGTGTAAGACTGTTACAACACATTGGAGACATTCGGAACAGAAATACAGTGAGCTCCGTATCAATACACTTTAATGGCGAATGCGGAGGAGGAAATTGGACTTTTAAAATTTTGGATTTTGAGACAGACACATTCAAACGCCTTGTGAAAGAGAAATCATGGATAGAAATTCTAAACTCTGAAAATCCGCAATGGGGCATGAACAAACACAGTGATAGTCATTACCAACTATCAATCACAGCCAAAAACTCATTCAGACACTTCCAAGACTCCGCAAACTGCAAAGCCAACATAGACTACAAAATTCTATAAATAGATCTTACATCATGAGATGAAACACATACACACCACGTATGTACACCAGGGGATAACAGATCATACCATATACACCCCCGATACCCACCCTGCCACTAACCACCCCGCTACGCCACGAGGACTGTGATTGGCTGATGCCCCCCACTCCTGCGTGCACACGGAGTGTACACATAGCATACACAACGATATATAAAGCGGACACGAGGTGCCACACGCCAGAACCATGGCGACCTATCAATGTGAAGAGTGTGATAAAGTATTAAAAAAGTGCAACATAAAGAGACACGCACAAGAGGTACACGGTGAAGGGACTTCTCAACTTGTTTACTGTGTGTTTACAAAATTCCACTTTTGAAAAGTAAAACACTGACCTTGCGGAGCTACAAAAAGAAGGAGCAATAAGCAGAGCAGAAGAAACAACTGCCTACCACCTGCCGAACATCCCGCACGAGGAGAGGCAACTCTCGCTGGACCCCCCTAGAACTAATGAAAGACAGCAGCTGGCGCAGCATGACACAACGGCACCACACTCAGTTAGACGAGAACGCCACAGACACTCAGATAGCAGCAGAAAAAGCTCCATCGGAACTGGCACCACCCCACATGTGACATCCGATGCAGTTATCCAAACAGCAATAGAGAAGAAGAAAATATCACTTGAAGAGTATAAAGAGAAGACGACCCATTCAGTAGAAATTACATACTAGAGGGATAGCACTAAGGTGGTCCTACGCAACGCGACAGGCGAATGGAGAAGGACCATAAGGGACCTGAATAAATTAATGGCCGAACATATACCAAGCAAGGACCCGGTGGACATCAACCTAAGACTCAACCCTTACCAGACATCCACATCAACGAGCTTTGATACGGGCCATGTAGGGATGCCTGGTGCGGGTTACGGAACCTTTGATGTCCACCCGGACGAAGCCATGCACGTCTCGCCCCCCGTCCGTACATGCCGCACACGCAGCACCAGAGGAAGAGATCCTGTATGACCACAACTGCCAGGGCTAGCTGAGAAGTCAATCCGAAAGAAATGCAATCCTCTAACGAACTTTTCCCCATCCTCCCCGTTTGACTTTTTAATAAAACTATATACCTCCCGTCCACACAGCACACATGGCTGCAGATAATTTTAAAGAACTTTAAAACTGTGATCATTCCGCAACACAAACCCATACGATATCACATGGACCGCAACGCTGTCAAAGAGATGAACACTAAAGCTTGAAGCTGTGCCTTATACTCATGACGGCAGGGACCGCTGGCGCGGCTTGCACGGGTGTGGAGGACTCACCCTCCTCCGCATCTCTGCGACCCGCGCGGGCGTCCCCTGCCTGATCACCCCCGTTCACAAAGTAAAGCCCTTGTGATTTCGTTATCGGGCGTTTCTTTATTGTTTTTAGAATAAATATGATATTGTTTTGTTTTTCACATTTTACACGCACATTACGACCTCTGCGTAATCAAGTGTGTGCAGAGGGCCTGTCTGCGGAGCGGGGGGGCGGATGAAACACTGCCCGTCCCCCTGTTCCGCGGACTTGCCCTCCGTACACGCTGATATAATCCGCAAGTCACCTAGTCAGACACTGACAACCCACCCCGTATGCTTCTCTGTTTTTGTATCAAAATAAAGAAATATAATGTGGAAGAATGAAGAAATGAAAAATATAAAATAAAAATGTTTTATTAAACCCAAAGAATAAAACAATATAAACTGATGTGCCCTGCCAGAGGTGGGGGTGTCTGGCCGGCATGCGGCGGGGGGACGGCACGGACCTATTACGGATGTGCGTCGCCGCACCGCTGCGTGCGGAGCAGACACCTGCCACCTACAACGTAAATTGCCTCTATAAACACAACATTCAAACAACATGGAGAGCCTCTATTAATTGTTCATATATTTGTATTTCATCCGCACCAACACTGTAACTCCGCATACTCGTCCGCATACCTGGAACCAATAAAATGACAATCATTTATTATGCGATTAAACATAAACATTTATAACATCCACACATTTTTAAAATAATAATCATGTTGATTCGTTTAGACTAAACATTTTACTTGACTACCTCTATTACATGTATAACGTCACATAAGAAATTTATTTCATTGTTCAAACTCACCTTAAATTGGTAACCTAGCAACAATTGTGATGGCATAACGCATTAGGCTTAACAAAACCAAGTTGTTGTGTGTGTCTATGTCATATACCCTGATGAAGCTATAAGCGAAACATGTCGGAATAAACCTAAACACAGAATAGGCAATGTGTTGTGATACATTGACATATCATGATTGGATTTTTTTTTCTAAGAGGTGCTTTTATTGTGGACAGGTTCTATTAACAAAAAAAGAGGATTTTCCCAACAGGTGCTTTTATTCGGAACGCTCTTCTATTAGGGACAAGAGAGTAGCATAGCATAGCTATACATGTAATGTAATGTAATGTAATGTAATGTAATGTAATGTAATGTAATGTAATGTAATGTAATGTAATGTAATGTAATGTAATGAAATGTAATGTAATGTAATGCAATGCAATGCAATGTAATGTAATGTAATGTAATGTAATGTAATGTAATGTAATGTAGTGTAATGTAATGTAATCTAAACGTATTTCTCAGAAACAAAATAACAATTCGACGAAGTATATGCTTGTTAAACTTATATGTTCATATGTTTATATATCCCAGGCAACCTGCATTATTCGTATGTGATTTCCAGTGACGCTGAGAATGGAGACGTTTATAGGTGTCGTGCATTGAACACTCCTTTGGACAGATTACTTGCGGCAAGTTATTACAGGATAGAAGTAGAAGAGCGTAAGTCTGTTCAAGAATATATTAGTTCAACCAAACATTCCACTCTTAAATTTAACATATGGTGTATGCGTCATATGTTACAACATATTCAGAATACATGTATTTCAAAACATTTGTAATCAATCCATATCCAGGGGCATTGGCAGCCACACCGGTACGATTTTAAACTCGTGTAAACTATAATTTACAGTATCAACACCATGTGTGCCTAAGATATCAGAATGTTTGAAAACAGCGACGGCTTTAAATTAATTTCCGGCGACAGTGTAAAAATAAAATGAGTGTTATTGCCGCATATTTGCCCATTCCATAGATGCTTGAACTGACGCGAGCTTTCAGTGTAATAAACTATATGGACCAGTATACATTTCAGAGCGATAGACTCAGAAACAGTGAGTGTATCGCGTTCACACATGAACTCACTGACAATAAAAATTCCGGACAACCTCGTCCGATGCTCCCACCCCCCCCATAAGCTCCTTGCGATTCATGAAAAGTTGATACGTCTCCAATGTGTCTGAAACTGGACTGCCACCACATTGCGACAGACTCCTACCAGTCTCACAGCAGTCGCAGAACGCTCCCATACACATTGGTCGCCGTTTCAAAAAAAAGTTGTTATTGCAAACTTTGTCATAATTTCGGCCACAGCACTGCGATGATTGGAAGGTGATTAGAGACGACAAACAATTTGGAACGTGGGAGCACTTGACTCGCCATCTTGCCGCATCAGGTCTGATAGTCAGACCACTGATCTGACCTTGACAACAGGTGTGCGTGAAAGCTGGACGAAAAGGGGCAACATGGATATTCATTATGACGTCACCGGTTTACGTCAGACTCAGGTCAATTTGTCTGGGTTTTCTGAGTTGGCCAGGGAGGAGGGGGGGTCGTATACTCATAGCCCATATGCATGATATCAAGGAGTCTGCCGGTAGCAGACAACTTGATAGATTAATTAAATATGTAGATTCGCCTGCACCGTTAATGAATTATTGTTAAGACCAGTGTAGCGACATCAATTTCGCGCAGGGTCCAGACTTGCGCACTCCATCACCAAACAAATGTCCTCATCCTCCTCTAGTTACACTTTCATACTAGTTTTTAAGCCCATTCCAATTTTACTATGTAGTGACTAAAGTCAAATACTTGAAATTGCAGAACATTCGCGCCGATTTTGGTCGCAATCGGGTTGTTAATCACCCTCAATGTTAGTGTACCTCAGCCTATAGGGAGCAGCTCAAAAATGCACGAAGTAAATGTGTTTTTTCTTGTACTTTACTGTATCATGGGCCTTCTTTCAGGGATTGCAGAACACACCGCACCTAAACCTCTTTACTCATCTCTTCAGCGAGCAAATGATTCCTACATCACGGCGTTCATTGGACACATACTCACCTTGAAGTGTGCTTTCGCCGCCTAGTAAGTATACTAAGAAACGCACACTTATCCCTTACAGCGCTGAAATATGTTTGTATAAACCGTCGCGACCAAAGGACCCTTTCGATTTGAAATCATCTCAAATATCTTTGTTATGTCTTTCTGCTTCATTTGAATAGTCTACCTACCCCGCGCTAAAAAGGGGTATTGTGAAAAATATATAGTAGAGTATATACCTTCCGAACTGATCAATTGAAATAGGATTATAATCAAACTACATGTGCATTGAATAACAAACAAATAGATGTTATATATTTAATTATTCGCTCACCATAATTAGAAGCTAATACGAATGCGTAAACGACGAGAAAACCCTTCAGTTGAAAAGCGTTTGAAAAATATATGTTACAAAAGTTTGGCAACAAGAAAACATCCTATAAGAAAAGTTTACGTGTGAAGAAATGTGAATAAGATATGCATTAACCCTTATCCTGCTAAGTTAATTTATTTAAATTTTTACCCACTTGTTGAGGTTGTGCCTTGACATCACACTATAAACCTGCACTTTTATCTTTATTCACCTTTTTTAAATAGCATCCATCTTCCATCTGTCCATCTATCCATTTACCTAAATCAATCAATCAATCAATCAATCAATCAATCAATCAATCAATCAATCAATCAATCAATCAATCAATCAATCAATCGGTCGGTCGGTCGGTCGGTCGGTCGGTCGGTCGGTCGGTCGGTCGGTCGGTTCTTCCTTCCTAATCCTTCCTTTCTTCATTCCTTCCTTCCTATCTTCCTTTCTTCCTTCCTTTCTTCTTTCCTTCCTTCCTTCCTTCCTTTCTTCTTTCCTTCCTTCCTTCCTTCCTTCTTCTCTTTCTTTCTTTCTTTCTTTCTTTCTTCCAATTCAATCAATATCGTTATTGCAGCCCTCAGGTGACTTACTCGTGGCATTTTAATGGCGCACCCACGACACAGTACCAGATGTTAGATTCTAACTCTACCATACAAATCTCGGATATAAGGAGGCAGGATGAGGGTACATACACGTGTGTGGGTGTGAATAGTGCTGGCAAGGGGATAATAGACATACCTGTTAAGGTGTTTGGTAAGTACACACGAGTAATACAAGTAATACAAGTAAACTGATTATTAACGATAATTCCCGTTTGTTGCCCTAATTATTATTAAGCAGACCTCGCCATGGCGAACTGCTTACTGTATTACATACAGTCCGCCTTTCTCCCGCCGCCGCAGTTATTTGTTTTCAAACTACTAATCTATCAACTTCTGCTTCCTCATACTTCACATAATAGTTAGCATATCACTGGGGAATTGCGTCGTGACATTTGGATCCCCATATAATCAACCCCTTTTTAATTACTAGCGCCTCTAACAAATAAATGCTCGTTAGCGCGTTTGGGGAACAAAATTCCATCAGATCTTATACTAATTTGACAAATATGCTTAGCTATGTCAGCCAAAAACCTGATTACCTTTTGAGGACAAAACAAATTGAAGGGGTCAGTTTTTTTCAAAAAATTGACTATCGGGTACCATAGGACAAAAAAACAATGTGCCATGTGTCTACCACAACTTATCATGAAAATAATCAATTTTGATGACAAAGCGGCCATTTTGTTCTGGACAAAATTAATGCTAAGTTAACCATTTTTGCTCTATGGTACCCCAAAATCAAACATCTGAAAAAAGGAAAAATGGCTTTGCCTTGTTTTTGTTCTGACCCTTTCGATTAAAAGTCATAGTTTAGCGGTCATTTTGATTTCCTTCAATTTTGTGATATTCACGTTTCTCAAAAACAATGCAAAATAGTTGGACCATGAATATAAACAAAATGTAAGGTCTCACACAAGAATAACCCATGACAAATTTTGCATAAATAAAATTCAAAGCGGCCGTCTTTTCTCATTATCTCGGAAATCTTGCATGATCTAAAGTACTGATATAAAATAAATGTTTGCTTTCACGATATTTTTTGTACATCATCATCACAATTTTGCACTCTGTTCTGAGGCTGACTGAATGTCAATGTAGTTAATATGTTATAATGATATAAAAGCTGTTTTTGAGAGTTCATTGCTGTTGCGAGGGTGATAATTGAAATAACACATTTTCATTGTGATATCTGTGTTATAATTTCCAAACCTTCTTGAAGTTATGGGAAGAAAACACCTTTTTTTGTGCGTGACAACATTAGAATGAGAGGACTGACATTGTTTTCTCAACCAAAAGCTTGTTAGCTGCACGAATTATCTTTTTTATTCGCAGGAATATAATAATTGGTAAGATATCAGCATCGACAGGGCAACCTGTCAACCAACAAGCATTGTGCTTATATTGACAGGGTCATCATGTCAATCTCTCCAGTTTTGTCTGGTTCTTTAAACTTTTCATTCTGTGCAGGTTTTGTCAGACGTATTTCTCCCGGAACATTTATCAATTCAACTTGAAATTTGGACACGATATTCCCAGGTATTCTGCTATGACTTTTCTAAGTCATCCATCATTTTCTTCCGGATTTATCCAGGATTTTCTGGATCACTATACTGCTCTGCAAAGGCAGTATCTGCTTACTTGTAAAGTGAGCAAATACTGTATTTTGGCTTTGCACGGCAGTAGACCTATACTAGGGACCAATGTTGGTTTGATGGTGTACATGTCGGGTGATTCTCCATTCATTGTTTGCCAAATAATCATAAAACTTAGCCCAAATAGTATTGTTACTTGAAAAGTCACCACAACTCCCCTCTAGTTTAATTTGTTCAGCACTTCCCATTTACAATTTCTACAGATTATAAATTATCAGAAAGTGGCCAAAATATGATGCCACATACGAGTAATTTTCGCTGTAGGTATAAGGGCATTCTGTCCTAACCCTTAAAGCAGTGCATAATTCTCACCCATTTGAAGTCGTGTCTCGCTACCACGACCCACAACTTCAACCCAATGACAGTGATTTAACCTGAAAGAATTGAAAATGTATAGTGACCGTAGTCGCATAGCATATGTATTCATATTAAGAAGAAAGGGCCACCTAAGATATTTATGGTGATTTGAAAAGAAAAGAACCCTTTGGTCTCCATGGTTTATATACAAATATTTCAGCGTTGTAATGAAGGGTTGAAGGCTGACAGTTACTGTTGTTTAAAATCCACATTCAGAAACATTCTGTAGCCATCCAGTCCGATCTATATCTATTCGTTCTGAAGACACACATTCTCCCAATAGGCCCGCAACAAACAAGGCGTACTAACTGCCCACGTAATAAAACTCATTCTTTTTTTAGATAACATTCCAAACTCAATCATCGATAAAATATACGCATAGGCTATATAATCTCAAAGGCTTTGTTTTATATATAATATGTGATAATGATCATGTCAAGTACAATAATCTGCACAACTGCATGATATTCTTATTTATCTTATCAATGTTATAGAAATACCGACATTTAAAAATCCTGACGAGAAACCTCATGACACAGTGGGAATTGAAGGAGAGGATGTTGACTTCTACTGCAGGGCAACGGGCCAACCTACACCAGAGGTGCAATGGTTCACAAATGGCGACCCTCTTCCAGGTAAGGAAATTACCATATTACTATTGACTTTGAGCTTTGTATGGTCCTTGTGGAGTAAAACGGACTTAACTGCCATTGGTAACCCTTAAAGCGTTGAAATAGTTTATGTGAACTAACAGACCAATTTTTTTTTACTTTGAAATCATCATAAATGTCTTACTTGGCTCTTCCCGCTTCTTTTGAATACCTATGTTATGGGTCTACGGTCATTTTAAATATTTTACTCTTTCAGTGCGGGGATCGACGTCATATTTTGACGTCTATAGATGCCAGTGTCGGACGCCTATCCCCGCACTGAAGGGATTAAAGTGGTACATTTAACACGAAATAAAAAATAGAATAAAGTCACACGGTTCAAAAACTGTTCTTATAGACTGTCAAATAAAGTGTTGATGTTCAGTGATATATTTTGTATTGTACAGACCCTGTTCCTGTATCTTATTGATGTATCTTGTGTTGTACAAACCAAGCTCCTGTATCTTGTTTTGTATTGTACAGACCCTGCTCATGTATCTTGTTGATGTATTTTGTGTTGTACAAACCATGCTCCTGTATCTTGTTTTGTATTGTACAGACCCTGCTCATGTATCTTATTGATGTATCTTGTGTTGTACAAACCATGCTCCTGTATCTTGTTTTGTATTGTACAGACCCTGCTCATGTATCTTGTTGATGTATTTTGTGTTGTACAAACCATGCTCCTGTATCTTGTTTTGTATTGTACAGACCCTGCTCATGTATCTTATTGATGTATCTTGTGTTGTACAAACCATGCTCCTGTATCTTGTTTTGTATTGTACAGACCCTGCTCATGTATCTTGTTGATGTATTTTGTGTTGTACAAACCATGCTCCTGTATCTTGTTTTGTATTGTACAGACCCTGCTCATGTATCTTGTTGATGTATTTTGTGTTGTACAAACCATGCTCCTGTATCTTGTTTTGTATTGTACAGACCCTGCTCATGTATCTTGTTGATGTATTTTGTGTTGTACAAACCATGCTCCTGTATCTTGTTTTGTATTGTACAGACCCTGCTCATGTATCTTATTGATGTATTTTGTGTTGTACAAACCATGCTCCTGTATCTTGTTGATATGTTTTGTATTGTACAGACCCTGCTTCTAAGGGTCATTTTGAGGTCATTTAATTCACATAAATCGTGATATCGTTTTCCAGTTGATGCCGCAAAGTATACTCGTATCATGTGATCCCTTAAAATTTACAGAATTGCAAGAAAATTGTCGTTTTAGTTGCGATTTGATATCAAGACCATTAAATTTTTAACTCTCCATATACAAAGTCAGTGATTCAATATGGTCTCGCGAGCTATATGACAGACAAACATCAAATGTAATGCCCTACTCATCATTATTGAACTGCGCTGTACTCAGTATTATCATATTCACCAACGTCCCATTTACAACGGTACACACAACTTCTGCCTTTTTGCTTGGGAAACTTTTTTGACACCTTTATGTGCCATTTTTGCAATATAACGGTTCAATTAAAACATCTGGAGCGGGTTTCATTTATGTTCTCAAACGGCAAAGACAAGGTCACGCCCATCCAGTCATTTGCTCATTGATGTTCTGTTGTCGGGGCGAATATATTTATAACCTTTAGCTATTAATTACCATGATATACATGTACATACACTGTAATTAAATTTCAAACCAGGTTATTTTGACACGCTAATACATGTCATTTGTTCCAAAGTTAATAATGTGATAATGTGATAATCGGAAAATCACATGGGGCCATCTTGTATTTATGCAAATGAGGCCTCTGCTGTCATTATATACGTAATTGTACAGTGCTACAAATACCTTATTCATTGTTCTATCTGTATGTGTTCTAAATTTATGAGCCATAATGTGATAATCGGAAAATCATATGGCGGCCATCGAGAATTTATGAAAATTAGCTGATTAGGCCTCTTATGAAGGAGGGTTTTTATCTCCCTACGAAAAATATCACAAAGCTTATTATAAGGAGTCACTGTACTAAATTTCGTGAGCTCATGGCAAAACTTACATCTTGTTGAAAGAGTCCATGGACTACACTGGCGGTATGAGGCAGAATTGCAAACCGGGGTCGAACCGGCCAGCGCGAACTTTACAAGCAGGGAGCTTTAACCACTAGGGCCCAATGGTCCCCACCCCTGACTTAGTACGCCCTATTCTGTGAAACTCAATGACCTTAACCTCCTTTATTTTCACCGAGCTGGCTAATACAATGAAGTATGGGTGATACTTGTTATAACCTTGTTTTCACCGAATGATGTCACTGCGTTTCACAGAATGAAGTATGGGGGAGGGGGTGTTATATAACACTGTTTACACCGGGTGACGTCACTGCGTTTCACAGAATAAACGTAAACTTGAAGCATCGACAAATACCCTGCGTGTTTTTTTTACATACAATATAACAATTTGTAAAATGTAAAACCTAGCAAAATCACTTACTAGCTTTCACTTTGCTATTGTGACGTAAAAAAACAATGATTAACAAGGTAAAACCTTTTTTTTGTGCAAAAGTAAATTTGCATACTTATATAATTTTGAAACGATATCCACCTTAGCACTGCTTAGGATTTCCACAATACATTATTATCGCAAACCGATAAGCTATGCGGGACTTGTGAACTTAAAATGCTTTTTT
Organism: Flabesymbios commensalis; assembly: GCA_964017125.1. Lineage (NCBI taxonomy): Eukaryota > Metazoa > Annelida > Polychaeta > Terebellida > Flabelligeridae > Flabesymbios > Flabesymbios commensalis. The sequence goes on along the minus strand of OZ024904.1, from coordinate 97,407,603 downwards.
CTATTTCTCTAACTATTTTCATTTGCTAGGTTTTACCTCGTGACGGCAGCATGATGCTCCTGTATCTTGTTGAAGTTGGGTGATTTATTTTGTGTATTGTAGCATAGGGTTAACAGAGCTCTATGTTTGTACAGACCCTTCTGCTACATCTATGATTTGTGATATATTCTGTGTCGTATAGAACTATGTGCTCATTGCTCTAGGTGATGTTTGATGATATATTTTATTTTAAACAGACCCAGAACCTGGATCTATGTTTACGTTTGGTGATGACAACACACATCTAATCATTCGTGATGTATGTAAACGCTGCGGTGAACAAGGGGATCTGAAGACTATACAATGTAACAGCAGCAATGAATACGGCTACGCTTTCGCCGGTGGTTTCCTCAATGTACTATGTAAGTTCACATTCTGGCAAAATAATCTGGAAAAAAATGCTAACAAACATTTCGGTACTTAATAAGGTAGATATGGGTCCCAACTAACATTTCTGAGAAATCCCAAGCAAAACATTATATTTACATATCCGGCATTTCATTCGTCATATCCTAACATTATAAATCTGAAATAACAAAGCCACATTATCTCGACTATTTTATTTTCACACAATCATAATCATATAATAAAGCACTTTTTCAAGTATATCTAGACAGTTGGGTCAATGTTGGGCCAACATTGCAGATGGTTGTCAAACATTGAGCTTTGAAATTAAACCCAGATAGGTTCACGATCACAAACCAACATAGGGTCACGGTCACCAATAGGGTCACAGTCACATACCAACATAGGGTCATGGTCACAAACCAATATAGATCACGTTCGCAAACCAGCATTGGGTCACGGTCACAAATCAACGTGGGGTCATGGTCACAAACCAATATTGGGTCACAGTCACAAACCAACATTGGGTCACGGACACAAATCAACGTGGGGTCATGGTTACAAACCAATATTGGGTCACCGTCACAAACCAACATAGGGTCACAGACACAAACCAACATAGGGTCTCGGTCACAAACCAACATAGATCAGATTCGCAAACCAACATAACGTCACAGTCACAAACCAACATAGGGTCACGGTCACAAACCGCATAGATCACGTTCGCAAACCAACATAGGGTCACAGTCACAAATCAACGTATGGTCATGGTCACAAACCAATATTCGGTTACGGTCACAAACCACCATAGGGTCACTTTCACAAACCAACATAGGGTCACGGTCACAAACCAACATATTGTCACAGTCACAAAACAACATAGATTCAGGGTCAAAACCAACATAGGTCACAAACCAACATAGATCACGTTCGCAAACCAACATAGGGTCACAGTGACAGACAAACACAGGGTCACGGTCACAAACCAACATATGGTCACAGTCACAAAACAACATAGATTCAGGGTCAAAACCAACATAGCTCACAAACCAACATAGATCACGTTCGTAAACCAACATAGGATCACAGTCACAAAACAACATAGATTCAGGGTCAAAACCAACATAGGTCACAAACCCAAATAGATCACGGTCACAAAGCAACATGGCGTCACGGTCACAAACCAAAATAGGGTCACGGTCACAAAGCGACATAGGACACAGTCACAAACCAACATAGGTTACAGTCACAAACCAACATAGGGTCACAGGCACAAATCAACATATTGTCATGGTCACAAGCCAACATAGGATCACGGTCACAAACCAAAATAAGGTCACGGTCACAAAATAACATAGAGTCACGCTCGCAAACCAACGTAGGTCACAAACCAGCATAGGGTCACATTCACAAATCAACATAGATCGCAGTCACAAACCAACATATATCACAGTCACAAACAAACATAGGCCACATAGACCACAGGGTCATGGTCACAAACCAACATAGATCACGGTCACAAACCAACATAGGATCACGGCACAAACTAACATAGGTTCACGATCACAAACCAACATAGATCACGGTCACAAACCAACATAGGATCACGGTCACAAACAACATAGGTCACAAACCAACATAGGATCACGGTCACAAAACAACATAGGGTCGCGGTCACAAACCAACATAGGGTCATGGTCACAAACCAATATTGGGTCACAGTCTCTAACCAGCATAGGTCACAGTCACAAACCAACATAGGTCACGGTCACAAACCAATATAGGTCACGGTCACAAAACAACATAGGTCACGGTCACAAACCAACATTGGTCACGGTCACAAGCCAGCATAGGATCACGGTCACAAACCAACATAGGTCACGGTCACAAACCAACATAGCGTCACAGTCACAAACTAACATAAGGTCACGCTCACAAGCCAACATAGATCATGATTACAAACCAACATAGGGTCATGGTCACAAACCAATATTGATCATGGTCACAAACCAAAATAGGGTCACGGTCAAAAACCAACGTACGATCACCGTCAAAAACTAACATAGGGTCACAGTCACAAACCAACAAAGAGTCGCGGTCACAAACCACCATAGGGTCACGGTCACAAACCGACTTAGGGTCACGGTTAAACACAACCATAGGGTCACAACCATGGTCACAAACCAATATTGGGTCACAGTCTATAACAAAGATAGATTACAGTCACAAACCAACATGGGTCACGGTCACAAACCAACATAGGTCACGGTCAAAAACCAATATGGGGTCATGGTCACAAACCAACATAGGGGCACGGTCACAACCAGCGTACGATCACGGTCACAAGCCAACATAGTCATGGTCACAAACCAATATAGATCACAGTCACAAACCAACATAAAGTCAGAGTAACAATCCAACATAAGGTCATGGTCACAAACTAACATAGGGTCACGGTCACAAACTTATATATGCTCAAGGTCACACACCAACATAGGGTCATAGACACAAACCAACATAGGGTCATTGTCACAAACCAACATAGGGTCATAGACACAAACCAACATAGGGTCAAAGTCACAAACCAACATAGGGTCACGGTCACAAACTAACATAGGGTCACGGTCACACACCAACATAGGGTCATAGTCACAAACATAGGGTTACGGTCAATCATTAACATAGGGTCAACGTAGGCACGACTGAAGTCGTTTTTAATCCGTTCTATTAGCATTTTAAATCATAGTCATCATGGTTATTGTGAAAGGAATATGTGTGCTGTGTGTGCTGAATGCTATGGCATTCAGCACATAAAAACGGGCTTCAGTGGTGAAAGGGTTAAAGATCAAAATTTGCACAATTAAACACATATGAGTAATGCACCCACTTGACGTTGTGGTTCTCGGTAGCGAGACACAATTTCAAGTGGGTGAACATTGTATAATGTAGCATGTTAGGGCTAATCCAACAATTAACCAGCAAGCCTAGAAAACACGCGACGTTGACCTTTTGTTGTTTTGTTATTGCTTAGGGGGCACCATTCAAGCTACAGGAGGGGGGGGGGGTGGAGTTTTTGTCGCGACAAATTATTTATTTCAACTTGGCTTGGCGGTGCACTGGAAATTTCTAATTTTACTACATCTTCATATAGAACCGTTCCTTAAGTAAATTATTTATTTCATGCAGCGTTTGCCCGAAATTGTTTATTTCAAAAATACTCCAGCCCTCCTCCTGGAGATTCAATGGTGCCCCCTTAATTTCTTTGTCTGTTTTTAATGTGGGGTCAATATCGGCAACGTTGTTGTATCATTATGGATGTTGTATTAGCCTCAACATTATTTGTAAAAACAAATTATACTAGTATCATTTTCCCCTGATATCATTCCCCCGCCGTCATCATTTGATTTTGTGTCTACAATAGTAGGCCCTATTGAGGTTTCTGGGTATTCATTATTTTTCCATCACGGTTCGATTTTAGTGCCCACAGTCATCACCGTGGCTCCGGAGAACGTCACGTTACAGCATTTTGGAGGATTAGCTGAGTTTACATGTGAAGCCACTACTGACGACATCACAAGAGATGATCTTAGCTTAGCCTGGAAATTTGAAGGAGAATACATCCGGTAATCACAGAATATAATATAATAGAATAGAATTATATTTCTTCAGATCATAATACAATATAATTATGTGAATTGACAAGCATAGAATTGTCATGCAGAAGAAAGAGAGAGTTGCTGATGTACAGTTTACTTATATTTTATAAGTAACCCTCTTCTTTAGTAAACACAATTTTTTTTCAAAGTGGCTTTTAAAGTTTCCTAAATCATGTAAATTTGGCAAGATATGTTGCCTCGCTTTAAATATTATAGTTTCAACTTAGGGATTAATTACATTCGGAAGTTAAAAAGAAACCAGGAAACAGGAAATTTGTATGTTCAATCCTACTCACATTACATGTATTCCTTACAACATTTTTCTGTAGAAAATAAAGCAGTGATACAATGGAATTATAAGTTGTAAGAAATATATATGAGTATTATGAGTGATAAAAGTAATGTTTTCAGAGAGCATTTATTCACACAGCAGCTGGTTTTAAATATATTGCATTGTATCTCAATAACTTGTGTTAATCATTCCGATATGTTCTGTCCAATTAAAATGTTAATTGATTACCAATCTCACAAATACGAACATTTATATTATACTCAGCGAAATATTTCATACCAAATGACGTAATATTCATTATAAGTTTATTAAATGTAATACTAACTTATATTATAATGATTTTTTTCTTAATAATGAAAGCTTGTTAAGTGCAAAGCATCAATCTGCAAATGTCATAAAAATATTTGACCACATATTCGCAAAATATCAATAGTTAAAGTCACGAACTAAAGCTTATTTGTCAACACAATCTTTTTGCGAAGCAAGACAATGAATGGAGACAGGCTTTACTAATAAACGAAAATTAAGAGCGCACATCACTTTTAAAACTACTTTTTATACTGAAAAGTATGTTGAAAATTATATATGTAAACGTGAGAGATATCCATTCGCCCAGTTACGTGTAGGTATACTACGTCTTGAAATTAAGAATATTTTGAAAGATACAGAGGTATTGCAATTGAGGAGAGACTATGTCCATTTTGTAAATCTTTGGTAGAAGATGAAGTTCATTTTGTGTGTGTTTGTCAATTATATGGCACAGAAAAAATAAAATTGTACAGCAGCATCATTAAAAAACAATTTTTTTAACCGACGAAAATTAATATAAAATTCCAGTAATAAATGCAATTAAATTCGACAGAAGTTTTTCACTTTGTAGATAAATCATGAAATATTCGCACACAGTTTATGTATAAATAACGACTATAATATCAAGATGTATTGTTACAATGTTATTATAATTTAAAAAATGTTATTGTTTTCTACAATTTTCTATCTCGGATCATGCATATTGTTTAAAGATTGTTACTCTATTTGAGCTGATCTATAAGCTCATATCGGGACTGGGTGTGAATTTATTTTGTTGTTTGTTATCACTCAATGAATTATTGTAACGCATATAATCAACAAATACTACTGCTATATCTCGATATACCTTTTATTGTTTTCCAGAGACACGACAATTTGAGTATACATATGACTATTATACCAAAGATTTAATTTTGATTGATTTTTGTGACACTCGACCACATATTGAGGTTAATCTGCCGTTTCTTATGTCCGGACAGTATATAATCAAATTTTAAAGTAACGCCTAGTGGACTTCGACAATCCTACTTAACTGTAGCTAGCTCCTGCAGTAATATTGTACACAAGAAATGATGTATGGAAAGATTATTATTTATTCTTTCAATATTCGCTATAGTCCGCCATCTTGGACTTCATAAAATATATTTTGACTCCGCTGTGTGTGAAGTACACCCTTGTACCATATTAAACCCAAAACAGGCGACAATGCATCAAAATGAGTAATTATGGATGATAAATGGGCCAAAAATTTGCATTTAGAGGATTTAGTGGCCATCTTAGACGCCATCCTGAAAATAAGACTTTTTGCATTGTCAGATCGTGTTACTAAGCCCACCTGATACTACAATAAAACGTTGAGAAATCTTCTGTGGCAATTTTTTCAAGGTAAGGTGTTTTTTTCATATATGCAGCCCACTCCCACAAGATGAAGTGAGTGAGACAATCTGGACGACCAGAGACAAGGTGGTGAGACTCATAAATGGGGGTGAGGTTCTCATTTTGAATACAACGATACTCGAGATATGGGATTACGAAGGAGTGTATACGTGTGTGGCCAGTACCAGGTACAGCCGTGACGAGAAGCACGCCACTCTCACTCTGCCACGACCCAACATATTACTGTCACTCGACATATCAACAGGTTTGTATCCCCTGAGGGAAGCACCATTAGATATCTGGGGGGGGGGGGGGGAGATAGAAATAGATAGAAAAAATCTTTGTCGCCACAAATTGCAGAATGTGGACAGAAAAAAAGTTTGATGACGGAATTGATGAAAAATATGTTGAGAGAAACACAGCAAATGAAAGGCATAGGCCTACGACATAATCTAATATTTCAGTTCTCCAACGAAACACACTAAAAGTTTGCCCCCCCCCTCCCCCCAGATGTCTAATGGTGCGTCCCTAATATTGTTTTGATGGCATTTCTGTTTGCAAGCAGACATTCATTTGAAGTCATTACACTATGTGATTACTAGTCTAGTCATTACTATTACAATTAACAGTATGAACATATATGGGTCAACATTTTTATAATATTCAGTGAATTGATATAGTATAATGCCTGATTAGAATAGTAAATGCATGGAACAAATCTGAATGAATGACTGTCCGGCCTATCTCTGTGAAGACTGACATTACCAAGACATTGTAATTGGCTTGATTAGGATACTCTAACGATGTTACTCTACTATTCATTGCCCTATCTGAATAAATGCATAAAGATAGAGACGACACAGTGGTTCATAGCTCATAGTTTCCAGCCATTTAGTGGTAGTTTTTGTTCTCATTTTATCGCCCATGCCTGGCCCACCTGCCAGACTAGATATGTCGTCACTTTTATCGTTCAAAAATGTTATTCTGGCGAAAAAAATTATCACGTTATTTTAAGCAAATCACACAACATACTATCCGTTAAATTGTTTATAAAATGCATACTTTTGTCCTGAGACGGCAGGCATATTTCATGTGTTTACTTCTGCACATGTTTACTTTGTCAGTATAAAATCGGCGCGCGTTTTTTTAAAACACTAGTATTTATGGCCCAATAGCCTATACATATATATATAGAGAGAGAGTGAGCCAGCGCTCAGCTTTCGATGGCACCAAAACTTGTAAAGATATCTAATGCACTTTGGCAGCTGTTACTAAATTCGGAAAGCCATGCCTTGATGGAAATACTTTAGGGTCAGACGAAACGAAGAACTCTTACTGAAACTTTACAAAGTATTTTTGCGCGTGGTTATTAAATTCATATTATGTTCGGAATACACAACCTAATAACATAAAATAAATTCCGAAATATATAATTATTAGATATTTTGTTGTTATTTTACACATTTAAATAGGCGTACTGACAATTTAGAACCTTAATTAACTCTTAGAGACCATGGAAACATTATGTATTTAATATTTCATTCGTCCACTGATACGGACACCATTTAAGAAACTAAAGAAGCCTGTTAAAGCTATATCCACTGTGTATAGAAAGTTATAGACATAAATGACGTGTTTACGAAGATGCCTCCTCGAATCGTTCTATCAATCAGATCAAGTAAATATTGTTCGACTGTGGTGCTGAGTCATATCTCGTCTACTAAGAATATCAATAAAATATACTTTTATACGTTAATATGCATAAAAATTGTGGTGACAAAACAAATCTTTTAATGTCATTGAAGTGATTCCACATTGGTATTTTTGATCCGATACGAAATATTTAAACAGATGTGGAATATATACGAGGATATTTTCTGTATGTTGTAGGTATGCCTACTGGACCACGTTCTTCAGGAAAAATATACCATTGCCGCTTTAGTTTGTTAATCATCCATTTCATTGTGATATATGCATGCTCTCATTAGTGTCAAAATTCGGCCCTATATGCAATAACATTATTATTGGAGCCATTGTGGTAAACCAGACATTTATGTATTATAAAACAAAATAACAAGACTGCAAGTAGGTTATGTGTATGTTATATATATATATAATAATATACTACTATTACTACTACTAATAATTAACTTACATCCAGATAGCTCAAATGGACACACCAACAAATTCAATGAAATCCTCACATGTTTCGATCTGAAGCAGCATGTTAATTTTCAGACTCATGTTCATGGTCATTGGCTAGATCTGCTAATCACCAAACGCATTTCTAATTCTATCAAATCATTTTTTTGGCAGCAGGTATCTCGGACCATCATGCGGTCATATCAGAAATTGACTGTTGTAAGACGAAATGGAACGAAGATAAAATATCGTTTCGAAAAATAAACAATAATGATTATGAATCGTTTTATTCAGATATTCTCAGTTCGGATTTAATAAAGAAACCAGAGAAAGATCTCTCGGCACTTTAGTATAAACATATTTTTATTTACCAATTGGAACAATCTCGTCACTTTGTCAACAGTATGATACTGTTCTTAGCTCTATTTTAGCCAAACACGCTTCTGTAAGTACAAAGACTCTGCCCAGAAAACCACCAACTCCATGGATGACTCCGGAAATAATGAAGGCTAAAACCCTTCGCCACAATCTCGAACGAACATGGCGCAGATCTCGCACACATCTAGATCGTTCTCGTTACAAAATGAAATGAAGTGAATCGGGCTTTAGGCCACCTTTGTGCACATATAGGCTAAACTGGGCCAAGAGATAATTGAGATGACACTGTCCTCCAGACACAGGATTCGAAATTCGAGCCCTGTCGGTCTGAGGCCGAGCACGCTACCTCTCGGTCACAGAGGCTCCCCACAATATTGACACGTGGATGGGGAAGAAACATTTTTTTGTTTCTTTCAAACCGCCGAGACCGGGAACCGAACCCCGAACTTTGGCGTGAAAGGCAGCGGTGCTAACCACTACCCTAGGGCCCTCGCCCGTTCTCGTTACAAACATCAATGCCACCTGTGTAATAGAATGACGCCTTTGGAATTCAATACATAACATCCTGCATAGAATTCCACCTCCTGCTCTGCTAGAATTCACATCAGTAAAATCACTTTGTGATCATTTCTCTAGGTATTTTGTGGATAAAATTGAAACTATCCGTTCCCAATTTCCTGATAAAGTACAGAATATTCCACAAGTGCAAAAACCAGAAATTTGATCTAAAATGAACGTTTTTGAACGTGCGTCAGAAGATAAAATTAAAAAGCTTATTTTAAGTTCATCGTCAAAATCATGTGATCTGGATCCCATTCCTACTAGCGTGTTGAAAAATTGTCTTGACATAATAATAACTCCCATCACTGACATAATTACCATTTCAATGGAAACTGGTACATTTCCTCAAAATGTCAAAGAAGCTCATGTAAGACCACTACTGAAGAAAACATCTCTTCCTAAAAACGAGCTGAAAAATTACAGGCCTGTATCCAACTTAAGTTTTATTTCCAAAATCTTAGAAAAGATAGTAGCCAAAAAGCTGCAAGCTCATATAAAAAATAACCATCTATCTAATCCATTACAATCAGCCTACAGGGAATATCAGTCTACAGAATCGGCTCTACTGAAAGTACATAACGATATCATTATTAGTATGGACAAAGGTGAAGTTACGGCTCTAACCTTGCTTGACTTGTCGGCCGCTTTCGACACCATTGACCATGCCACATTAACAGATAGACTTTCTGATTGGTATGGAATATCTGGCCATGCTCAAATTTGGTTTTCTTCTTATTTGCAAAATAGGCACCAGTCCGTAAAAATTGAAGACACTTTTTCAGATAAAGTCACACTCCCCTATGGAGTTCCACAGGGCTCTGTGCTAGGACCAGTGCTTTTTACTTTATACACTACACCACTCAGCGCTATTATCTCTAGTTTTGACATAAACCACCACTTGTATGCCGATGATACTCAAATTTACATGTCTCTATCAGTTTCAAACGCGAAGGAATCTCTTGAAAGGTTGCAACATTGTTTAATGAGTATGTCGGCCTGGATGACAGGATCTAAGCTGAAGCTTAATTCTAGCAAGACAGAATTTCTTCTTATTGGGACCAAACTTCAGCGAGAAAAAATCTTGAATAATTTCCCATGCTTACTTCTAGGTCAAAACACAAATCCATCTACATCAGCTAAAAGTCTTGGTGTACTATTCGACAGTAGCCTGAATTTCCGAAAAAAACATATCCCAAACATGTATGGCATGCTTCTATCATATCCGTGGCCTGCGCCGAATTCGAAAAAGTCTGTCCCTAGATCTTGTCAAGCAAATTGCAGTGGCAATCGTCAGTAGTAAGTTAGATTATTGTAACTCACTTTTTCACAATATGCCAGAAAAGGATATCGCTAGATTACAACGCGTTCAAAACTGCCTTGCAAGAGTAGTAGCCAAGGCCCCACGATTTAGTCGTTCCGTTCCAATTCTAAAACGATTAAATTGGCTTCCTGTCAAGTTTCGCATTCATTTTAAAATATGCGCAATAACTTTCCGAACCCTAAAAGAAAACCAACCTGCATATCTGGCTGATTTACTTGTTCGGCCGAAATGCTTAAAATATCTACGCTCCACTAATTCGAATAGATTTGTTGTTCCTCGTATAAAGACTAAGACTGGATCAAGAGCTTTCTCTATATCTGGTCCAGCCTTATGGAACGCCCTGCCTGTGCCAATACGTAATGCCAAAACAATCTTAACATTCCGGAAATTACTTAAATCTCACCTATTTGACCTGGCGTTTCCACCCTAGTCCCTCAGCAGCCCGGCTCCCTGTTGACGAACCTGCGTTGGCCTCGATTATGACACACGATCACGCTAAGGATTTGTGCGCCTCTGAGCTCGGTCCGCTGAGGATATATGCGCTATAGAAGTTTTATTGATTGATTGATTGATTGATTGATTGATTGATTGATTGATTGATTGATTGATTGATTGATTGATTGATTGATTGATTGATTGATTGATTGATTGATTGATTGATTGATTGATTGATTGATTGATTGATTGATTGATTGATTGATTGATTGATTGATTGATTGATTGATTGATTGATTGATTGATTGATTGATTGATTGATTGATTGATTGATTGATTGATTGATTGATTGATTGATTGATTGATTGATTGATTGATTGATTGATAATATTATTAATAATGAATACTTTATTTCATGAGGGTATAACAACAATACATATTACAGGTTGACAAAAACAGATATGGTAGATGTATTTCACATATTTACATTCATAATAGTCTTAGAACGGAATATGAACACATAATCTCGATAAATGATTTAATTAACTTTGACATAAAGGGCATACAGAAAATTACGTACAGCATCATTTTCAAACATTATCATTACTTATTATTATTATTATTATTATTATTATTATTATTATTATTATTATTATTATTATTATTATTATTATTATTACTATTATTATTATTATTATTATTATTATTATTATTATTATTATTATTATTATTATTATTATTATTATTATTACTATTATTACTATTATTATTATTATTACTATTATTATTATTATTATTATTATTATTTTTATTATTATTATTATTATTATTATTATTATTATTATTATTATTATTATTATTATTATTATTATTATTATTATTATTATTATTATTATTATTATTATTATTATTATTATTATTATTATTATTATTATTATTATTATTATTATTATTATTATTATTATTATTATTATTATTATTATTATTACTATTATTATTATTATTATTATTATTATTATTATTATTATTATTATTATTATTATTATTATTATTATTATTATTATTATTATTATTATTATCGGAATCAGTAATAATGAGTATACTGTACAAGGTGATTAGCTGTTTATAGGCAGACAATACAACACTTTGCTGATATATTATAAAGAATACATGAATACATAATGTTGAAAATAGATTATATTTGAAAGAGATCGAATAACTTCTTCGTTTTTCTAAGTATTTTGAAATGCCATATTCACTTTTAAATTGACTAATGGATTTAGGTTTACGGGTGTTATCATTGAAATAGTTTCAACATTTTGGGGCATAATATCTAAAACTTTCGTGTTGCGCTTTTGGTACATGAAGTTTACTGCTTGTAAGTTATTAAATAAGTAGATGCTTGGTTGCTCAAGGTTTTAAATACCATTAAGGCTTGCCTACGATGGACGATATTGTCAAACGTTTGCCAGGTAAGTTCTGAAAATAAAGGAGCGGATTAATCCAAGCTAGTACAATGTATTTTGTCACTGAACCTTGTTTTGTAACATATATATGGTGACAGTGCGGCCCGACAAACACGAGGTGTCCGGCCAACGCCGGCTCAATGCTGGCCCATCGTCTACGACGTTGGTCCACTACCGAACCAGCCCCGACCAAACACCCCTGCCTGAGGGGATCATCTTCCAGTCTCACACGAGTGTCGCTCTGCGGGCTCATGGGTAAGGTGACTTGTTAGGGAAGATGAGCGCGATGGGAGGCTCAGTTTTACATATTTATCCACACTGCGGTGAGACCATTCAAAGCCTACCAGCTCAGTGTAGATGATTTAATAAATCTGTTCACATATTTACCACTTTTGCCATAAATGCGATACAGACAGCATGATATCTGAAAACAACACGAATTATTTATAATTTAGATTTTCTTTCCAAGCAGCGTTGAGAGAGGTTTCTAAGAATGTGTAACTAAAAATAAAAAAATTCAGCATTATGAAGCTCTAAAAATGGGATTGTTTTCATTGACAGCTTGTTCTAAAATTGTCATATTTAGAACAGAGAAATAGTAAATCACTTTCGTCTTTTATTGCAGAAATGTCCCACATATTACACAAACGTTATTCAACTCGTAAAGGTCTAAATGTTTTTGTTACAGGATCTCGTATTCTTTTATATCATCCAGTTCTAAAGCTATAGGTAAAATTCCTGTGATAAATCAAATCATTAAACTTCTTCTTGCTTTTAAAACATACTGCTTAACGTGGGTAAAACAACTAGTGTGGATTTGAAAGTGATATATCTACGTAATTTGGGTTTACTGTGCATATCAGTCAACCAGGTTGTTTCCATTAGTTTAAATAATGTTCACTATATCTCATTTAAATCATAACATTTGGTTAATTTTCCGTAAATTTTCATTGTAAAGAGGTAATCGTACTAGCAACAATTTAAAGTTACTGCACCAGTTGTTGTTTGTATTTCTTATTGATAGAGCAATATATCGTTGAAGAACATGTCTGGTTATACTAGTGTTAGGCAGTTTCATCACTTTATTACAGAACTTAAAAGTATTGAAATAATGTCTATATTTGATTTAATATAGCTAAGGCCTCTATGTAAAGGGCCAAAGACATGCCGAGCGACTAAGACATTTAAATATTATGGGATTTTACTGTTTGTCAAACGTTTTTCAAACTTGTATTGGGGCCTGTATAGCTTAAATTTATTATGAGAACAGGTCAGTTCGATTCATTGAAAAAACATTTGTCTATAAATTGTGCAGCAGCTCTTCGAATTTTGCACAGAGTAGTATTAATGTGAATAAATCATAAAGAGGTACAATTAGACCTATATGTACAGTGTATGTTCACTTCTTTGCTGGAAATACCTTTATCGCTTTCATAAAAAACTAAAGCTCATCTAAAATAAAAAAGAATGTGCGGGTTGTCGCAGATAGTTTTGACAGGGGCCTACTCAAGTCATAACAGAGCGATATACACATAGATGGGCATGCATAATTATAAGCCTATCATTGAACAACATATGAAAAAAATCCAGCAGGCGCTTTGCGATATATTTTTAAAAATTATGGGGGTTGTGATCTTTGACCTTTTTTTTCTAAGGTGTGTGCAGTATGAAAAAAATCCAGCAGGCGCTTTGCGATATATCGTCCGGAAACTGGAATATTTAGTAATATATATTATGTGAATAAAGAAAACATGTAGAAAAGGCATGCAGTGATAATTGCTAGATTTTCAAGAAGGCACATCGAAAAAACATATATCCATATAGTATTATCCATATAGTATATATTTCCATATATATGATTTGCTTATGCACGTGGTAATAAATGTCGTAGATTGAATGACATATTAGACCATTGTTCGGCAAATGGCATAGACGAGGTTTTCGAATCAATATTTCCTCTTATTTTCAAGCTGCTATTTAAAAATTAAATAACTTCGGCATGGTGGTTGTGAAACTAGCTAGTTCTATAAACTGATTAACATCTTATCTATATTTTCGCTATTGCTCATTGTCGAGAAATGCAACACTAGGGTAGTCTATAGACAACATGTTTCTATATGGTTCTAAAACCAACTCTGGGTATCATTCTCATTGATGTCTGTAATTCCCAATAAAGTGACTTCATCAGACCAAAATATCAACAAATTGTAAAGAATCTATATCTAACAGGCATAGCCGCTACACCACACCAGAATCTACACCATACCAGAACATCATACGCGGGGAACGAGAACTCTGTTATCATGGTTCCTGGCAGCGTCGGAGAATTACTTAATGATAGATTTTATATCAGGTAATAGTAACACGATCTGGCAAAATGAGTCCTAAGTCGCAGTTTGATAAACGATCCTAAAATGACCATAATAATTATGACATATTTGTATTTTTACATAAGTCGTTTTGTTCATAATGATTTATTAAAATCAAACTAAATGGAACATCGTGTCACTGAGATCAGCTGCGCAACTGGAAAGGTGTTGCCAATGTGCGTCCACAATTGGTGTTTAAGTATTTGAGATGATATCGGTGGTGATAAAAAATAATTAGTTTTTATCACTATGTAACAGGCCCAGATTATGCATCTCGGATTATTTAAAATCGAATAGTGATTTTCATTATGACTGTCCGGTCAGGACTAAAATACCCGGATACAATCTGGACGATATCCTACGCATAGTCTGGCAGCTATGACACTATACACCGCAATATAAAAGTTTTTATGTGGTGGATTTATATAGCGTAAGACTGGCCAAGGGAAGAAGCAATCCACTGCCTCGGAGAGGACAACACGGCTGGTGCAAGTACACAGTGAGACGGTCAGCGTAGTGGATCCGTAGCTACTGGCTGCCCTTGGTCACGCTTGGGCCACTATGTTTAAATTCTCTGTTTTAGATTAGAAAAAATCTAATGTGGGAAGGCGGTAAAAAAAACATTTAAGAAAAAAAATTGAACCTATTTTTGGAAAAGTTAATGAGGGCGACGAGATAAAAAAAACATTGGACACATTTCTAGAAAAGTTAATAAGGGCGATGAAATAAAGAAACTTTCGATCTATTTGACGAAAAGTAAATGAGGACGACGATAAAAACAAGCAAAAAAACATAGCTGGAAAAATGTTTTTTATGTCTTGAAATAAACTTGTTTTTTTGGAAGGTTTTTTTATCTCCCGAAATTAACTGTTTTTTCTCAGAAATCGGCAACAATCCAACGCGCGTGCTGGGCAGAAAAAAACACATGTTTTTTGTTGGTGATGTGCTGCCTAAATCTAATGCGCGCGCTCATCTAAAACAGAGAAGAAACATAGTAGTCTTAGGTACACTGCCTACGGTCTCTGTACTTTATGTACGATTTATGTACACCGTTTGACGACATATCACGCTTACTTCAAGGTACGTCACGCTGCCTCGCGCTGTCTACGGTGTATGTACGCCATATCGCTGTGTCTGTACACAATTTTGTTGTGTCCGCCACCCAAATGTGTCAATTTCCGAACCACGTATGAAAAGGACGTGGATCAGAGTATTTTTCATTCTTCCCTGTTGACCTTTCCCAAGTTCCATCTGCTCCGTTGCTCTTCTGTTGCAACATCATTGTCGTCGTCGTCTCTGGGTAGTGCTGTATAAATTGTTGCTCCAACATAGATGTGGTACAATAACACGCACGTCAAATGCAGTTGAGGGCTTGGCAGCTGTAGTTGACAGAGTATTGACGAGTTACTACTATGAAACTTAGTATCATGGCAAAATAGAAGGGAGAGCAAAAAAAAGCCTCAAAGTAGCAGATATAAAGAAGAAATTCCCGATTTCTTATTTTGGACATGCATGTCCGAAGTAAGAAATACTGGAGTTTTGTCTTTATATCTCGCTTAACTGGTATAATGCGCAACACAACAATTTAAAAACGTACTCAGTTCTAGTCTATGGACATGTTTACATCATATGGTGATAATAAGAATTTTTCACGATTTTAGCCTGATTGTCGCTTTAATTATATGTTTGCGAGAATACTGTGGAGCATATCATGTTTCCTGACGGGCAGTACACATTTAAAAGCTACATTGTGGCAAGATAATTAGAGCCCTTTTATTTATGCTGTTCAAGGTATTTCGGCCATTTAAGCTTGAATTATAAGTATATTCGTGTATGTAATTCCTTGATTATTTTAAATAAACATAAATCTAAAATGAACTCGGACCTCTTGGGACCAATGGCGGGCGGTTACGCAATGCTTGTCGCCGTCAGTATAACAGTAACAGTGGCTAGTTGATCTGTTGATTGTGTCGCACCATTTCAAGCCTACAGGCTTGGTAGTTATGATGTTTTATCACACGATTTGAAAAAAACATAATATTAGTGTTGTAGTGATCTATTGCACGATATGAAAAATTGCAAAGACACCCGTGTTCGTGCTGTACCGTTTTATTACACGATTTAAATAGAAAAATGTAAGGGAGCATCGTACTGTGATGTTTTATTGTCCGATTTAAAACGCTTATTATTTCGTGTTATAATGCTATATTGAATAAACATGTTACCTTGCTAAATATTTTTTAAAATTAAATTAGCGTAATAGATTTAAAGCTTTTGCATAAATATTTTGGTCCAAATCTAGTAGTCTACCCCCGACCAATCGAAGAGTTTCTCATCCTGTTACTGACAAGATCGGCCAATCTTCGCTGTAATTCAGCTGTTATTTAAATATACCTAGAGGAGCGCGCAGCGCGAGGGCTGACGCGAGATTATGCACTAGTTCTGGTATAAACCTTATAGTGCCTCTCTCTTTTCACCTGGTGAGGTAGGTGATTGTACAAGCAATGGCAAGAAGAAGTCCAGGAGACAAGGAACCAGGGAAGAGGCGACCAGCCACCAGAGTAAGGGCAAGGACTGACCCTTTGAAATGTGCTCTGCTTTCTGAGCAGTGTGTTTGAAACCACCATCATGAACCGTCATCGTTAGCCAACCATCCGTGTCCGCCGTGCCATCACCCAAGCTAGCAATGTAATGATAGAGAGCTCATTGCTTAAGACCAGAATCCGTCTCCTTCAGTGCTATGATTGAAAGCCCACTGCCTTATGTGTCTCACAAAACGGCTCCTTTCAGAGCCCCTGCTCTCTGTGGGAACAGGAGTTCAGGAGTTCAACCGATATCCGTCAACCGTCAACCGTCAACCGTGTTCTTGTCTCATGCAGTGGAGTGATAGGGAACTCCCCGCTTTTGGTATGTCACACAGAACGGCGCCCCCAGAGCCCCTGTTCTATGTGGGAACAGGAGCTCAACCGTTATCCGTCAATCGTCAACCGTCAACCGTCAACCGTGTTTAAGCGTCAGCCTGGATTTCAGCCGTTTTTGAACGATCTCATGATTCAACACCAGATCCTTGAAACACTGTGTGTTTTCAAGTGATCTAAATGTTTTAACCGCCAGTGCTGTCATCCTAGTTTTGATCATAGGGACGTTAGTGAGGTCATGCAGATCTATTGTTCTCATTCTGTCCAGGTAGGTTACACCAAGTGCTAGTCTCAGGCACTTGTTTTGAAAGATCTGCATTTCCTTCACTTGTGATTCCCTTAAAGCTCCAGTTATCAGTGAACCATATTCAAGGACAGGGCGTATAAAGCACTTGTAGGCTTTTAAGATGGTATATGGTCTGGCGCCCCAGTTTGTCCCTTTGAGCAAATATAAATATACCAGAATTGGGCCAATATTTTTATATGCTGACACGTATCACTGTCAGTATCGATAGTTAACCGACAGGCGTGTTCAAACTTTGATTGGTCAACATCCCCCTCCCATTTCACCAGGCCTTGTGAGTGTGATTGACAGGTCTCGTATGATCTTGCGTTGAGAGTGATATTTCCCGAGATTTGACAAGCACACATGTAGGCTTATCCTCAAAATGATGGCGTCGTTATCTTTATGATATACCATGTTAGTTTTTGATCATTTCCATTAGAATAGGGGAGATGCTACTAACTTTTTTTTCACTTAAATGGACTCATTGGGATGACATTATTCTTGGTATTTTGTTTGGTATGATCAAGCAGTGTATCCCGCAGATGATGATTTTAATTTTTTTAATTATTTTTTTTTTCGAACTTTTTATATATATTTTCCATCATTGTTTGCTTTGAAATATTACCGTCAAATTATAATCACCCCCCCCCCACTCTTCGGCATCATATGTGCGTACCACAGGCCAAATTCCTGCAGGCGCCCATGCCTTTAATATTATTGAATTTGATATTGAACCTGACGGTTACGGGATAGATAGTTACATGTAGATCCGTTAAAGTCTAGATAGTTAAATCCACCAAGGGCTAGATATTTAGATCCACTAAGGGCTATATAGTTAGATCTAGAACACTTGATAACAATATGCTGAATAATAGTGTACGCTATCACTTTTATGTATGCGGCCACGGCATTTACAAATATTTTTTATTGTTATTACATGTCAACCTTTATTATTCATGAACATAATTTTATGTTAAGATGTAGTCTATCGTTTCAATTTATCTAATCTCGTTTACATTAATGTACACGTCATACCATCCCTCTTCATTTCTTCTTGTGTACATGGATTACCTGTTATACACATAATACAATCCTATTTAGAATATTTGTACTTTTTTGTTATGATTATTGGAGCAGAAATTGTACTCCAAGCCTCAGACGAGGCCCGAGCTATTAAATAAACTTGTCAGACCTGTCACAAAAGAATTAAATTTTCCAAAACTAATTTTATGCAACATTTATAATAATCAGAATACATTTGTTTTGTGAATTTGTTTGCCCCGCTAGTGTTGCTAATTATTATATTTATATGTTGGCTTCTATATGTGATTTTTACTTACATATTACATAGCACAGAGTCATATAAAACGAGGTATTAAATGTTATTTCTAGATCACCCGAATCAAATTTAGAATCCTGTTCCTGGAGGACAGTGTAATCTGATTCATCTTGTGATCCTTAAAGTATCCCTTTCAGCACGGGGACGGTCTTTATAGCCTATGTCAGAATCTGACGTATATTAAAGACGGTCCCTGCACATAAAAAAAAAAAATTTCTACTAGTCGTAGACCCATTCCATAGGCATTCAAATGAAGCGGAATGAATTAACTAAGACATAAGACATTTATGATGATTTTTTGCCACATCAAAATATCGTTCTAAATGCTTTGGGTGTGGGAAATTAATGATGCATTGATGCATCACGATGGTTTGAGAATTTAATATACACATAGCATGCTTATGCCCTACTAGTATTTCCGCTTTCATCGTTGCCATCTTACTGTCTTCCACGTATTTACTTACAGGCATACACACGTCTCTACAATGTAACTATTGTTCTCTTTCCACTCAGACTCTTTTATTTGTAATACACGTATACATGTTAAACAAAATATTGAATAAACAACAGAAAAATCATACAAATATAAACATATGTACGACAGGAGACCTTCACTAAGGCCTATTGCTCGCCAGTGTGAAGGCCACCTATGTTTAACTATACTTAAGTTTTAAAATTATTTGAAATTATTTCTTTTCTAATAAATACATTTATTAGAAAAAGAAATAACCATCACAATGAAACATTTTCATAATATAATATAGGATTTTGTTTATATGCATACATATACAATTACCTGCGCACATGTATACATACACATATACATATATCACATAACATCTAGGTATGTTGCATCAAATTACGTAACTGTCAATAACATATCGATTACAATACCAAATCAGTCCTGACAAGCTATGCGTATATAGTTTACATTTAATATCGGATGGGCAATTATTTGTGGTAGAAGCTATACAATAGTGTACAGTTTTTAGCAAATTTATGTGAAACCCTAATTTTACGTAGATCACGATTTCTTGTCCCATAACAATGAACATTTTCTTGCCATACTAAAGCTTTAAACATTCCTTTTATATATTTAAAGTATAACTTGATTTTATTAGTTACAAATATATCTTCTACTTTAAGAAAACCAATAGCTTTAAACAGTGGATCACTATGTGAAAAAAACTTGCTTCCAGTAATTACTCGTAAACATTTTTTCTGAAGAAGCAATATTTTATCTGACTGCTATCCCCATGCTAAAATGCAGTAGTTTATGTGAGGTAATATTAAAGAATTATAAAGCATAACTAAAACGTCAAATGGGATGACATGTCTTAATACCAATTGTTCTAGAAATTTTAATACTAATACAATCAATATGATTTTTCCAATTTAAGTTTTCAATAATATTTAAACCAAGAAATAAAAAATTGTGAACAACTTCTATGTTGTTGTCATCAATCTTAAATTCTGGAATTTCCACTGTTTTTATGGTTGTCGAAGTACCATACATTTAGACTTGTTCACATTTATAGACAATTTATTTAGCTTTAACCATAATGTAAGTGTTTTTTCAATTCACGATTTATTATAGTTTGATCATATACATCCAAATCCACAATAATGTTGTATCATCATCGAATAGAATAAAAAATAATATATTACTACATTTCACCAAATCATTTACATATATTAGAAATAGAAGTGGACCTAGTATTGATCCTTGTGGAACACTCGTTTTTATTTCCAACAAATTCGAGTTTTTATCTTCAAGTGAGACAAATTGCTGCCTATTAGTCGAATATTTTTTTAAATAATTTATTGGAAAAACCTTCGACCCAATAAAACTCCAACTTAGCTATTAAAATATTATGGTCTATGGTGTCAAAGGCCTTTGACAAATCTATAGAAATGCCCACGGGGATATGACCATTGTCCATGGAATGAAATATTTTATCTATAAATTCTAGAGCAGCCAATTCTGTAGAGTGATTTTTACGAAAGCCATATTGACTTTTATATAACAATTTATAACGATCAAAATACAGTATTAATTGGTTGAAAATCACTCTTTCAAAAATCTGAATGAAATTACCAAAGAAATTGGTCTGTAATTTGTAAAAAGTCTATCATCTCCTTTTTTATAAAGAGGTACTACCTTCGCGATTTTCAAGCTATCTGGAAAAATACCGGTATTTAACATTTGATTTATTATTAGAGTTGGTGATTTTAATATTACTGGCATAATAGCTTTCAATACAATATTCGATATCCCATCTTTTCCACTACTCATCTTTGAATTCAGTTCTGATATAATAATGTTTATGTCATTTTCAGTGAACAACGTAAAATTTTCATATCACTTTTAATATTACTGAAACATTTAGTATAGTAATTCTTTTTTGCATTTTTTATACTTTGTCTAAGTATTTTATGATAATTCCTTAAGTTTGTTCTATAAGTATTTATCACTGGATCTAGCGGTGATGTAGATCGAATCTGGCTATATACGTTGCTCCTAAATTGTATTGATTTCATAATATCTTTTGTGATCCATTCTGATTTTTTATGCTTATATTTATTATATTTTTTTGTTTTTCGTGGAAAATGTTTATTTTTCACAGTTTGGATAATATTATCTAATTCGTTATAATTATCATTAGGATTAGCTAAGGGATTTAAATCTAGATTATCTAGCAAATGAGCTGATAATAAGTCATTTTAAATGACAATATATTTTCCTTGTTTTGTTTACATATATTAATTAACCGGGGTGGTTTCACATGGTGAGATGTCAAGTCCAAACAGGTGAAGTATGGTTGATGGTCATTAAACCAGAGGTAGTGTTTGAGGATTGCGCAAATATTTTATATAGAAAATTATCAATTAGTGTGCCACGTAATCAGAAAATCTAGTGGGAAATGTAATGAGTGGTATAAAACCTTGAGCAGTAACAGATGTAAAATAATTTCCAACTACATCTCTATTGTGTACATCCGAAAGATTTATAATATAATCACCGGCTATAAGAATTTCGGGTCCTCAATTTTCTAAATATTCGAAGGCACCAGTTAACTCTCGGGTAAATATATTATAATCATTCACAGTGTTTCTAAGAGCTCTGTATATATTGCCTAAAATAATGTTTTTTGCTAATGTACCTCCAGATATTTCTATTAATTGACTTCCGCATATATTTGAATGTTCGGGAAGGTTCAGAACCTTTTAATAATATTCATTTTTAAAGTAAATTATTAGTCCACCTTTTGAACTGCTCGTTTTCTGATGGGAAATACACATGTAACCATAAGGGATCATCATTTCCCCCAAGCCAACTTTCTTGGATACAAATAACATCAAATTTAAAATCATAATCAAGTAATTCTTGTGTAAATATTTGCAATTCGTCGTACTTTGATCTGATACTTGCTATATTTGTGCTGATAACAGCAAAAACATTGTGTTTATTTATTTTTAAAAGATTTAAATGCTTCATCATCTAAGTAAGGAGAATGACGAGTTGTCATGTGATTTACATTATCCTGATTAATGTCATTATCATCAATCGTATTCAAAATATTACATAACGAATTGTTATTTTTTCCTCCGATATTTCTAAGATATAGTCATAGTTAACAACAATTATAAAATAAATAAGTGTACTTCAATGTATGCAACAATCCTTAAATCATACCTTAAATTATAAACATGAATAATAACTTGCACTAACACAATCATTTTAATTATTTTCAAATAAAAGAAAGTCAAAGAGTTTGAAATATTTATGTACAGCCACGTCAGCATATGAGAAGTGGCTGCATATAAAGAGATGATGTGTACCTCAAACGTGTAAAAGGTACACATAATAATACATTTCAATAGAGTGCGAATGTCAGCGAGCCGGGCATGTCAACATACAACACAATTTTGACACTTATAATGAACACCCTTGTGGTGCTATAGAAAGTAAAATATATTCACACAAAATAAAAAAATAGAACTATTTTGGTTCATTTCAATCACCTTTTTAACCTTTTCAATCATAATCAAACCAATTGACTATGAACACACCGATGGAAGTTTATAACACTCTACTTTGACACATATATAGTGAACACCCATGTGGTGCCATATGACTTAAAATATATTCGCACAAAAAAGAAAAACGTTTTGGTTCATTTTAAAAACCTTCCTATCCTAGGCTAATGAAGCATAATTGAACCACTTGACTATGAAAGTTCATACACACTATCTATGTCAACATGGTCAACATACAACGCAAGTTTGACACATATAATGAACACCCTTGTGGTGCTATAGAAAATAAAAGTTACTCACACAAACAAAAAGAAAGAATTTGGTTCATTTCAATCACCTTCCTATCCTTCCTTTTGAATCATAATTAAACCATTGACTATGAACACACCGATGAAAGTTTTAACATTCTAATTTGAAATATATATAAGGAATACTTTGTGGCTTTGTGGTGCCATCGAAATTAAAATATATTCACACACACACAAAAGAAACACTTTTTGGTTCATTTTAATAACCTTCTTATTTTAGGCTAATAAACCACTCGACTATGAAAGTTTATAGCCTACACACTATCTTACTTGAAGTTCGATCGAATCTACTTGAAGGCTTCACCGAGTCTGTTCTTACCAGCCCACTTTGTTTTGTCCAATGACTCTGGCGCATAGATCGGTAAGCCGACTCCCCAGTATTTCTCATATTTACCTCCACATGCCAAAATTTTATCCCCAGTGTCCAGTAAATATTTCTTCAAATTCTTGTCCGAAATAAATTTTGCTTCAAGTAGCTCTTTTACAATGTCATAACAGGAGTTAGCCCACTTTTGTTGTTCAAAGTTCGTGACCTGCTTTCCTAACATTTTACACACAAGAGGGTCCTTCTCAGTGATTAATTTACCAGCTAATTCTCCGTCCTCGAACAACATGGCCTTTTCATACTGTAGATCTTGCTCAATTGACGAACATTGCACCTGGTTCACCTTAAAGTTATGTATGTGAAAAGTAGATAAGGGCACATACTTTCCCCAGAATAGCATCATATCATCGTTTTCTACATTTGAAAATTTCTCCGGGTTAATATCCTCCAGTAATTCATGTAGATTATCCAGCGTATATGTCTTAATGTTCACGATCAGCTTGTCTATTATCAGACGAACATTATATTTAGCGGGTTTTGCACGATGTAGCACTGGTAGTAACATACGTCGCAGGTCACGGATATGATAGAAGCATGCCCTACATGTTTGGGATATATGTTTTCGGAAATTCGGGCTACTATCGAATACTACACCAATATTTTGGCTGATGCAGATGGATTTGTGTCTTGACCTGGAATTAAGCAAGGAAAATTATTTAAGATTTTTCCCGCAGAAGTTTTGGTCCCAATGAGAAGAAATTCTGTCTCGCTAGGATTGAGCTTCAGCTTAGACCCTGTCATCCAGGCAGATACAGCCATTAAACAATGTAGCAACTTCTCAGGAGATTCCTTCGCGTTGGAAAAGGATAGAGACATGTACATTCGATTGTCATCGACATAAAAATGGTGGTTTATGTCAAAAATGGAGATAATAGCGCTGAGTGGTGTAGTGTATAGAGTAAAACCACTTGTCCCAGCACAGAGCCCTGTGGAACTCTTTAATTTTTACATATTGGTGCCTATTTTTCAAATAGGAAGAAAACCAAATTTGGGCCAACCGAGATAGTCCATACCAATCTGAAAGTCTATCTGTTAATGTAGCATGGTCAATAGTGTCGAAAGCGGCCGACAAGTCAAGCAAGGTCAGAGCTGTAACACCACCCTTGTCCATACCAGGGTTGGGGCCTAGTACATCGGTACTTGTACTTACCTGTACTTAAGTACATTTTTTCGGGTACTTGCTTGTACTTTGTACTTGAGCTTCAAAAATGTACTTGTACTTGTACTTACGATGTACTTGGTACTCGAGGACAAGTACATTGCAAGTACATCCGTTTTGTTAAAAAAAATATGTTATAATTTACTTTTTCAGTAATATTCAGTGAAATAATTTTGATAATATAAATTTTAAAATAATTCAATTGTTGAACGCTAAACAAATTTAGTTTATCTAGATGTATCAATATATAGCGTTATCACACATTCTTGTTCTCGGTGAGCTGTATATTGTCCCTTTGATCTTTCATTCATGCGTCTGGTGAGCCGTCCAGATAGATGCAGGCCTAGGCCTATTGTTAAAACAACATACAGGCGTAACAGCAATGGTTATCGTCCATCCTTATCTAGCACAGTCAGCTATGCACAAGCCTGACCCGGCCAAAACGAGATATTAACCCAGCGTTGGTTTATTGTTGGGTCAGCGTTGCAGATGATGGCTCTCGTGTCTGCTGTAGAAGGGGGGAGCTCTCATTTTTTGTGCGATTACCTCTTATAAAACCCTATGATGGCGAGGGTCATCTATGTTCACGTTTCGAAAAGTACTGTTCAATCAATATTGTAACATGAAAGCATTACAATTATATTTTAATTAGTCTGGGAAATATAGAGTGTCGCCTGTTGTGCTTGAATGATTACAAACACGCCGCATAATAAAAATAAAATTTTAATTGCAGACATCTTAGAGCTAGAAGGGTTAAAAGTGTCAGATTGACCGGGCGCATGTGACAGCAATTACCAGCTGCACTAATCACGCCTTAATTAACACTTTCAGTGCGGCGAGCTATAATCATGATTATATTAAAGTGTCAAACCACAATAAATACCCCTCAAGATCAAATCAATGGGCAATAATTTTGCTAAAAATATTAACGCTGAATTTTTCTTATCATTTGAATTTACGACACCAAATCATTTCAGCACTAAACACATTATTGACATTATGGTAATTGTATATCCTCTAGTTAATTTTTCTAAAGGTAAATAATATTACATTCTGCTGAATTACTTCATATTTGATATGTTTAATTGAGTGGGAAATGTGGTTGCCCATGGTGTTTTTGTTAGCAAATTAAGAATTTTAACAAGTGAAGTTTAATCGTATTTCTCGTTAATAACTAGATAAATAGATAGATAGATATTTTATTTGACGACGGGAAGTCTATGCACACTTATGCGTCATTAAAAATGAACAGTATATAATATATATGTTATGTACATGCCTATATACAACAGGATTGGTTCCATAAAATCACATGAAAATTAACATATGCATATGCCTAAAACCAAATAATATTATATAATACAACAACTACAGGGTAGTTAAAATATGCATCATAACAAATTAGATCACAATTAAACAGCACTATCATGACAGTAATAACTATGACATTGAAAGGAAATAAATATTTTTTTCGCAACGCATAGGTCATTATGTTTATTGTCAACAGACATACCCTAGCTATTAAAAACAGGGGGACCGATTTTTACACCTCCCTGTTCTGCACTCAGCGGAGCACGAGACGTTGTGTTAGTTGTGGGTCAACATCGTCAATGATTACAAAGCAATAAGTCAGCATTGGGCCATTGCGCCGTGTCCGCTGTAGGCAACCCACAATAGACCATAGCAGCGTTCCTCTTCAATACTGGGAAGCAAATATAAATGTTTTCCCCAATTTAAGCAAAATGGCGTTAGAGTACCTGACTGTCTCTGCATCATTTGTTGCAGTCGAGAGACTATTTAGTATTGCAGGCAAGATATTTTAACCAGAGAGATGCCAACTGAGCGATTCAATGTTTCAAAAACAAATATTCTTCGGATATAATTCACAGAAATGAATAATTGTATAATAGCATTTAATACTCAAATATGCAATGGATAAACAATTTATTGAGCTCACGTTGACTGTTAATATCATTCAATACATGATTATGTAATGAATAAACAATTTATTGAGCTCACATTGACTACTAATATAATTCAATACTACAATATGCAATGAATAAACAAGTTACTCAACTCAGTATGACATTTGTTTCTTAATTTATGCATTTAACGGTATATTTGTATGAGTTATATTATACATTTGTACTTGGTAATTGTACCCAAGTACATTTGCAATGTACTTGGGTAGTACCCAAGTACATTTCGCAAAACCCTGTACTTGTACTTGTACTTGAATATATTTTCAATGTACTTGTACTTGTATCCAAGTACCGAGTCGATGTACTTGCCCAAGTCTGGTCCATAATAATAATGATATCGTTATGTATTTTCAGTGGAGCTGATTCTGTAGAATGATGTTTCCTGTAGGCTGATTGTAATGTATTAGAAAAATGGTTATTTTTTATATGAGCTTGCAGTCGATTGGCTTTTGTACGACTTTGGAAATGAAACTCAAGTTATATAAAGGCCTGTAATTTTTCAGTTCGTTTTTGGGAAGTAAAGAGATGTTTTTTTAAGTAGGGGTCTTACATGAGCTTCTTTGAAATTTTGATGAAATGTAGCCTACTAGTTTCCATTGAAATGTTAATTATATCAGTTATGGGAGCTATTAATATATCAAGACAATTTTTCATCACGCTTGTACTTGAACATTTTTAATGTACCTGAACTTGTACCCAAGTACTGAGTCGATGTACTTGCCCCAACCCTGGTCCATACTAATAATGATATCGTTATGTATTTTCAGTGGAGCTGATTCTGTAGAATGATGTTTCCTGTAGGCTGATTGTAATGGATTAGACATTATTTTTTATATGAGCTTGCAGTCGATTGGCTTTTGTAAGATTTTGGAAATGAAACTCAAGTTTGATAAAGGCCTGTGATTTTTCAGTTCGTTTTTGGGAAGTAAAGAGATGTTTTTTTAAGTAGTGGTCTTACATGAGCTTCTTTGAAATTTTGATGAAATGTAGCCTACTAGTTTCCATTGAAATGTTAATTATATCAGTTATGGGAGCTATTAATATATCAAGACAATTTTTCAGCACGCTTGTAGGAATGGAGTGCAGATCACATGATTTTGACGATGAGCTCAAAATAAGCTTTTTAATTTCATCTTCTGTCGCACGTTCAAAAACGTTCTTTTTGGATCTAATTTCTGGTTTTTTTTGCACATATGGAATATTCTGTACTTTATCTGGAAATGTATGCCCTACTCTTATCGAATGACTTCAAGGGTTCTTTATATTGCACAGTAGGCCTACATTCTGGATCGCTGTATATATACACAACGTACTCGATAACAAACATCCGACCCGGATGGGATTTGAACCCAGTTGGCCTGCCTCTGAGTTTCGAGCCACAACCGGACCGAATGAGCTATCGGGGCCGGCCTTAACAAGGTGTGACAGATAGACTTCATACCAGTCCAGACAGACAGACAGACAGACACACAGACAGACAGATATTTTATTGACAGAAAGAAAGTCAATCCAGACTTATTTGTCATAGAAATAGAGATATGTACATGTATATACAACATTGTTAATTTGTTAAAATCATATCACAATATACATAGTATGACATACATAACTAAAATCATGTTAACTGGCATTGCCATAAGAAACACTGGGTATATACTTAAAATAAGATTGAAAGGCATTGCCAGGGTGACATAAGGTCTATCATTTTGTTTCCCGCAC
This sequence comes from Flabesymbios commensalis, assembly GCA_964017125.1. NCBI lineage: Eukaryota > Metazoa > Annelida > Polychaeta > Terebellida > Flabelligeridae > Flabesymbios > Flabesymbios commensalis. Next base: position 97,378,776 of record OZ024904.1, on the reverse strand, counting down.
CAAAACCAGAGATAAAATAGCTACTATGTATGACATGCTAATTATATATATAGTAGCAAAAAAGACACTTTGGAAAGCGTAGAAACCTAGAATATATACAAGTGCATAATTATGCTACAATAATTTGAGAATGTATTAGGACAATGTTAAAAATTACACGATATTTTTAAAAATCAAATATTATATCATGCAAGTACAATCAATGTGACAATCTGCGACACAGGTAGCTCCGAGCCATGTGACCATGCAAGCACAGTCGCTATGAACTCGGCGATTCCCTGATATAGACTAGTGATGCAAATTTAACAACGTAATAACAGTAATACCACCGAAACACAATATATACATACTAATGAAATGAAATGAATCGGGCTTTAGGCCACCTCTATGCACATATAGGCTAAATTGGGCCAGGAGAACCTCCTGAGGGTGGTGAGATGATTGAGATGACACTGTCCTCCAGACACGGAATTCGAAATTCGAGCTCTGGCGGTCTGAGGCCGAGCACGCTACCTCTCGGTCACGGAGGCTCCCCGATACATACTTATAAAAGTCGGACATGGTGGTTCGTCGACTGCCAACAAAGTATAGCATCAGAACCATCCATATTATCGAGTGTTGGAGACTTAGTGATGTAATAAGAATAAAAATTACGGATAATAATTATGCGTGCCATTCACGCAGGACATGGCACTCACACAATAGCAATAAAGTTTGTTTAATTAACTAGTGATTTATTATCTATATGGCCCTCGCACAAAAAACATTACAGCTTATTTTAATTCACTATATTGTTTAGTCCATACCATTTCACTCACGACCTAGTTAGTACCACATACTTACAATCGAAGTTACAATCGAAGAAAAACATTCCCGACCTCATAGAGAAAATCAGTTGACTTAGCAACTCTGAAATCCTCCATAAGGCCCCACCTCGTCTAATAACAAAGGCGACGGAAACGTCCCTAACCGGCCCTAAAAAGCCAAATAATAAGATCCGAAAGCAACAGCCGTCCTGATATGTGGTAATACCCAAGTCAGATCATGAAGGCATGATAATATGGATAATATAGCGACAGGTGACTTGTGATTGTTCTACATAAAAATGTAACGTTAAAACGATAATAATGACACATAATCATGATCATGATGATAAGAATTAATCATGCTAGTCACGACACACATACAAAATATTTCAGCTTGAAAATGAATTTACATTTATCATACTCAATATTTTTAACCCTTAATTTGTTTAAAACAACCATAGATAAATTTTGCTAGCGACTTCACCACTGTTATGTCTCTAGATGTCATAATTCGTAGAAAAATATCATTTGTTGGTTGCATATTGATAATGCCGGCTATAGAATTAAGCAAGACTTCGCGTTCATTGTTCATGGCCTTACAGTGGAGAAGAAGGTGTATTTCGTCGTCAATTTCGTTTGATTCACACCTTGTGCATATTTGCTGGTTTATTGGAGTTATTGGATTATTGAATCGTCCTCTCTCTATTTTTAAATCATGTGAGCTCATTCTATATCTCGCCATTGCTGTTATGAGGTGGTTCCCCTTTATGTTTAAGATGCATGGTTCCACACACAAAGATTTTTTCACTAATGAATATGTGCGCAGCTTACTTAAACTCTCAATATCTTGTCTCCACCGCTGTGTAAATATTCTAACAATTGAATCTTTAAAGGAAAGCATGAATTTATTTGTATTGCCAATGTGCTGCGTCTCCCAAGCTGGGTCTAGCCCGGTTAGTTCAAGGATAGACCGAATACGCGAGCACCAGTTTGTGAATCCAGTGCCATCTAGCTCTAGTAGCATATTGTAGGCATTTCTGACAGGGTGGTTCTGAGATAGGTCTAGAATTCTACACCAATATTTTACAGCTTTAATATGTTGCCTGATAATCAATGGAAACCGTCCTGTGTCACCATAAATTGCAGGAGTGGGTGTTTGCTTTCTAACATCCAGCGTTGATTTAATAAATTTTAGATGTATTTTTTCCAAATCGTTAACACTATCACCGGTATACCATATATCACTTGCATACTCTAATATGGGCAGTATTTGACAATCAAAAACCTTGAATGCAATAACAGGTGACAATTTACCGACTACGGGACGAGATTGCTTGCGTAGAGAAAAAACTGCTTTACCAGCTTGGGAAGCGAGATGGAGAAACGTTTCTTTCAATACATCCTTAGGATATTTAGTGCTATATACAACCCCAAGGTATTTATATTTTTCATTTTTTTCTATTATGTCATCACCATAGTAGAAGCTGTCACATTCTGACGTATGACGCTTGTTAAATATGAGAACTTTTGTTTTAGGAATGCTGACTATTATATGCCACAGAGAAGCATACTTATACAGGGCAGTTAATTGCTTTTGCAATCCATTTGCAGAATCTGAAAAAAGGACAAGGTCGTCTGCAAATAACAAGTATACAATTAATAAAGTGTCTACGGGGATACCCTCACCTTGATCAAATGATTTGGATATATCCTGCAGAAATTCTGTAAATAATTTAGGGCTGAGCATACCACCTTGCAGGACACCAAATTCGCTTTTTAATATCTCGCTGATGCATGAATCCCATTTTACACGGCACTCAGCTTTAGAGAACATACTCTTTATTACATTTAAAAAATTGCCGTCTATTCCTCTGCTCAGTAATTTATAGTACAGTGCTGATCTGTCAATATAGTCAAATGCTTTTGTAAAATCAACAAAACATGTATACAGGGGCTTTGAAAGACACCTTTGGTTATCTATAATGGCACATAGTATAAATATATTATCAGTCGTCCGGGAGTTACTTCTAAAGCCGGCTTGAAAGGGATCATTATCATAGCATATATCATTTTTAAAAGACAGTCTGTTATTAAGTACAGATTCAAATAATTTCCCAATGCATGGCATTACTGTAACTTTCCTGTAGTTATCGGGCACGTTATGGGCAGCTTTTTTGTGAACAGGATGAATTATACCAGTGGCCCAACTTGATGGATATTCTCCATTGGCTATAATGGTATTAAACAGTAAAATTAGTGCTGGTAAGAGTTCATTACTACCATGCTTGTAAAATTCCGCAGGAATACCATCTATGCCTGCCGCTTTTTTGCATTTTAACTTTCTAATTGCTTTTTGAATTTCGTCTATAGTTATGGGGCTGTTTAAGAACTGTAACAAATCGGATTGTCCATTTTCTACCTTCTCATTAATATCATTTAGGGATGATTTAACTAGCTTCATTATATTATTCATGTGATCGTAGTCAAAATAGTCAACATGAGGAGGGTAGACTTGTTCTTCAAAATATTTCACAAATTGTGACAGGGTAGGACCTTCGGTTGAATTTCTAGGTTTTAAAGATTTCCAAAATTTCCAGTAGGAATTTGGATCTTCTGTTCTCATATTTTCAAGCTGACTAAGTTTGACTTCTTGGTAATGTCTTTTCTTTTTCTGGAATAATTGTTTATATTGGCGTAACATTATATTATATTCACTTTGACGTGTGTTAAACTTCTTATCTTTAGCAATATTATTTGAAACTTGTTTTAGAGATTTACATTCTTTATCATACCAAGGGTTTGAAGGAAAGTTATTTTTTATGTTTTTCCTACACTTTGATTGATGCTGCTTCTTTAGAAATAACGGGGATAATGCATTTTCTAGCATACCATTGAAAATATCACATAGATTATCGCTACTACAACCTTCAGCTGCGGCACACAGCATTTCTTCAAACGCAATACATGTCTGTTCATTTCGAAGAGATGCTTGGTACTCTATCTTTTTTTCATCTTGCCATATATAAACATCGGAACATGGTGATGAGTCATTAAAGAATCATTCAGCTTCAAAACGCGCATGCCTGGGACGGTCAAGTGTAGGCCAACAGTAGCCTATTGAGTACAGATTGACGGCATTAATATAGCCACTGAACTGATTACAAGATACTACTCAAACGAGACATTGAACCAATGCTGTATTAATGTTAGGCCAACGTCTGCGACGCTGGCCCAATATTGAACCAACATTAGATAAATGTACAATGTCTGAGAGAAAGTCCTCCTGCCCAGCAAACGCAAGACATTTGTATGACATTTATGCAATGTCGGCCCAACGTCTTCGACGTTGGTCCAACATTGCATAAAGTCATACAAATGTTTTGTGTTTACTGAGTGACAATACAAACTTGGGGGTCAAGCAGTTTCCAAATCCCCTCAGAAATACAGTCAGTTTGTTTGCAAGTAGGCGACCAAGTAGGGGCAAAAGACAAGGGCTTTGAATTATTACCTCATAGATGTCGCTCAAGTATATATGAACTTGCTGTGATTTGAGAACTTGCTCTTAATGAGGCTTTGGGTATGAAACGCATACTTAGTATTATTATGGAATAGAGCCTTGGCTTACCCACGGGCACTATTGCCTTCTGGGGGAACCTTGTCCCGCGAATTTTGACAGTTGACTACACCTTTAATATGTATGTTCATTTCTGCAGAGCTTAACTTTTTCAATTTTGAATTGAGAATATGGAATTTTTTAGGACAATGATCCGATTCTACTAATTTCGGTAGAACTTTAAATTTACTGATCATATAATCTTCTCTTAGTATCATATAATCAATAGTATCTGCTCCCATGGGCGAGTAGTATGTATAGCGGCCGATACCTTTATCATCAAACATTCGACCATTGGCTATTTTAAGCTCTGTGTTTATACAAAAAATTAGCAGAGATCGTCCATATTTGTTAATGACTCCGTCCTCATTACAGCGTTCATTTAAAACATTGATAATATTATCGTAATCTGGAGCGCGGCCAGTTCTACTATTAAAGTCACCACATAATATTATATGGTGACTTTCTGTATATCTAGCCACTTCCTCCTCTAACATAGTAAAATAATCATTTCTTAGACCAACATATGTAGAGTTTTCGGGTGGTATATAGGCACAGCCGATTTTAATGTTTTTCTGATAGTATTCTGTAGTTATAGTTAACTATACCAAATGATCATAGGTCGAGTCTATTCTAGTATGTTTTTCAAATTTATTGGCTACTAGTATTCCAATACCACCAGAAGCTCTTGAAGCATTTTTATGTTTAAATGTTCTACTCACATGATGGAACTGATACCCGAGTAATACCAATGTGTAATCATTACTTTTCATTGTTTCTGTTAAAAATATTATATCGTATTCACGAATAAATGCTAAAAGATCAGGATCTGCCAGTTTGTTACCTAAGCCATTTATGTTCCATGACAGAACGCGTATTTCACCGACCTGATCATTTATAACCTCAGTGTTCAAGTTTGCTATATCCTTGTTATGATGGTTGGTATATGAAAAGACTGACCGGCTGCTGCATGGTTGTTGAAAACTTCAGCCATAGCCGCAGTCAGTTTTTGTTGTCCCTTATCGTTTAAGTGTATTCCACCACGGCTCAGATGTTGTTTTGTTACGGGTGTGGGCATATAGTCAACATTTTTCAATTTTGAGCATATATCTCGTATGTGGCTGTTCACACGGTGAATTAAGGTATTATATTTATTTTGGCTTTTGGGGGGAATTTCCGAGAAATAGAAGTGTGTATTGTGTAGAGCAGTCATTTGTTTAGTAAGTTCGTTAATATCCTGCATCGCCTTGCTCGCTTGATCACCAATATCATTGGTCCCGAGATGGATTATTACAGCCTTTGTATCCTATTTACATATTCTGGTAGTCGGGTAGTTAAGTGTGCTATTTTCATACCCGAAGTGTTGTATACACATACCGACTCCGGATTTGTCAGTTTTGATTTTAATTGTGCGGCTAATCCACGCATGTTAGAGTCACCTATTACACATTTGTTTTTCATAGCTCTGTCTTGCATGGTTGTGGCGTCGGGAAGCTGAGTTTCTTTCTTGTTATCACTATTATCGCAGCGTTTTTTTGTACATTTGTCACGCCTATTATTTGCGGTGGTGATACTATCATGACTATTGTCAGGTTGATTTTCGGTGATCATACTTCTTCTTTGTGGACGCTCATTTTTCTGATGGCTGCTAGTTTTAGGTCGACTACCGCTGCTACTATCGCTGCCACTATGGCTTCTACTAACGGAGCTACTATCAGTGCTATTGTTGCTACCACTACTACTACTGCTACTATTGCTGCTACTGATACTGCTGGCATCACTACTAGTACTACTACTGTACATCACAGGCCTACATCTTCGTTTGTTTTTACGGTTTCGATGGGCATACTCCCATACACCCACCTCATCACTACTTACACTCTCTTCATTTAAGGTTGTAGCTTGGCAGGTTTGTTTGCTTTGCTCATCCAGGAATTGTCTTATTTCCCTTAGTTCTGTTCGCAGGTTAATTTTTTCTTTTAATAATGTATCTTTTTGATATGATGGACTAGTTTTGACAAACAAGTCTAAGCTGGAACGAAGTGCTACTGGCCCTACATGCACCTGAAACATCTTGGTAATTCCAATCCTCATAGTGACATTACAACCAATAATACCAACATAGTTAACAATTATCGTTGTCTCATTTGACTTGACGCAACATAGGAACGTTCTTACCAAATGTCCAAGTATAGTGGATAGATTTGTTAATCTTCAGATTAAATGGCTAAAAAGACGTGCTCTTGAAATAATCTGGCATAATCGAACACGTGCATCATAAATAGATCACGATACAGGGCACATTATATAATTGACTTTTCTCAGAGAATAGATCTGAGCACTACATTAAAACCATAGAACTTACAGCCTGACACCTTTATATATGTCAATAGGCCCCTATTTCGGAAAAATAGAAGACACATTTATTTGCCTCGTGCTTTCCAACCTGGTATTTGTAAATCAGACATTATGTTGCTTATAAAATGATGACTTTCTACTGGCAATGAAGAATATATTGTTTGTGGAGAGGCTTTGAGGTGCCTATGAGAGCCAGAAAATGGGCTAGGAATTTGAATATCAGGCCCTCTAATTAAGTCATAAAAAAACTAAAATGTCCATGTCTACCCTCACTTTTTTGTCATATCAGATACCCTAGTACCCTTTTGGTATTGCTTTATAGAGGCGAACAATTTCACGGGTTTTGGGTGTAAGCACAACATAAAACAGAAATAAATAAATTGGTTTAAAAGTTAAAGGGTGGCTAAAGTGGGTTTTTGTGTTTGTAAATTACAAAAAGGTATGCTAATTAAAAAAATTAAGGGCATTAATCGAATTCTACGGGATCGAAGACATGGGCATAAAGACAAAAAATATTTTTCTGACTTAATTATTTGGGTTTTAGCGATTTTACTTTTTCCTCATTAAATATGCAAATTATGTTTCGTATGCTAATTTCCATATGATCATATGATCATATGTCAGGTGGTTGCTGCACATAATAATTTGCTAAATATAATACAGACAAATAAAGAGGCGTAGAAAATATAGGTTTACACGCAACTATCAACTTCTCAATTAGACTGATTCAAACAATATTTTTTTATAAATTATGCACATGTATGCTAATTAGGACGATTTGAGGTATTTAATATCAACTTGGTCGAATTTTACGGGGTGGAAAACATGGATGTAGACACAAAAAATAACTATCTAGCTTAATTATTTTTGAAGTTATAGCGGTTTTACTTTTTCCTCATTAATTATGCAAATTATGCTAATTAGCATATGAGCAAAATGGTTGCCAGGTGGCTGCTGCTCAGAATTTGAGGAATATACTTCAAACGAATAAAGAGGGGTAGAAAATATAGTTTCAGACGCAAAAATCAACTTCTCAAGTGAACTGATTCAAAAGCAAAGTATTTTTTTTTTTTTGAATTAATTATGCAAATTTATGCTAATTAGGAAGATTTGAGGCATTTAATATCAACTTAATCTAATTCTACGGTGTAGAAAACATGGGTGTAGACACAAAAATTTCCTTTCGAAGTTAATTATTTAAAAAGTTATAGCGATTTTAATCCATTTTACTTTTTCCTCATTAATTATGCAAATAATGCTAATTAGCATATGATCAAAATGGTTGCCAGGTGGCTGCTGCTCAGAATTTGATAAATAAACTTCAAACGAATAAAGAGGGGTAGAAAATATAGTTTCAGACACAAAAATCAACTTCTCAAGTGAACTGATTCAAAAGCTGTGTCATCTTTTTCAGATTTTTGAATTAATTATGCAAATTTATGCCAATTAGGTTGATTTGAGGTATTCAATATCAGCTTAATCGAATTTTACGGGGTAGAAAACATGGGTGTAGACACAAAAAATAACTTTCCAGCTTAATTATTTTTGAAGTTATAGCGATTTTACGTTTTCATCATTAATTATGCAAATTATGCAAATTAGCATATGATTAAAATGGTTGCCAGGTGGTTTCTGCTCGGAATTGATGCACCAGGGTCTTCTGGGCCATAAAAGCCCGAAATATCTCTGTTAACAATTTATTCTAGGTTGAGCTAATTTTGAGGCTAGATTTCCTGGACTAATGTTGCTCAGCTTGTGTTTGTTATGAGAACGATATAGTTATTTCTAACAAGCGAGTGAACAGATATCTTGGTTTGATTATGTTTTCTTAATATTCACATTAATAATAAATTGTGCAAAATTCAAAGAGCTGCTGCACAATTTATAGAAAAAAATACATCTCCACGGATCGAGTAGGCATGTCCTAATACTAAAGTTAAGTTGTACAGAACCTAATACAAGTTGGAAAAACGTTACGGAAACAGCAATATCCCATAATATTAAATGGATTAGTCGCTGTTCCTGACTGTGGCCTATTATGTAGGGGCCTTAGCTATATTAGCCCTGACAGAGAAAGAAAGCGTTGGGCTTAGTCATTCTTTCCAATATATTAGAGGTAACATAATTATAAAAACACATAATATGCTGTACAGAAGTATGCGTCATCACAAACCGCCAGTTGCTGGTGAACGATTAGTCCCACCGCCTAATAATCCTAAGATTATTTTCTGAGCAATACTATAGACTATAATGACCAAGTGAAATCTTCTTGCACTAGCTGTTATTTAATCTAGATCAGCAACATTATTTTACAACTTAATGAATAGTTGATTAGCTCGAACAACACTATATCCCCAGCCTGATACTCCAAATGGAGGTCTGTGGGCTCATTAATGCTAAGGTCAATTCAACTCAATGTCAAATATTGCAGTGTACCTTGCAATACACAATTGGTACGAGTAAAAAAACATTTCTTGGCGGAAACATTTATTTTTAAACTACTTTCGTATGGCGGCCATTTTGAATTCTGCCTATTACTCAAAATGCTCAGCAGTTACAATCAGACATTCATCGGATTTGGAATCAGCATGGTCGAATTGTATAAAAACAACCAAAAAACGGTATATATGTTACAAAACGAAATGTTCAGTGACAAAATACATTACACCACCTTGGACCAAGACATAGGATTCGAAATTTGTACCCTGGCGGATTAAGGCTGATCACGTTACCTCTCGGTCACAGAGGCTTCCTACAACATTAAATAATTACGATTGAGCGGGGAAGAAACATATGTCTCTTTGAAACCTGAAGCCAGACCGGGCTTAGAACCCGCGATCTCCGACTTTTTTAGCAGGCAGCTTTAACCAATGCACGGGGGGGTCCTGCCCTAACAGACAATAAGTTGAACTTAATATGAATATGTATCAGATTCAAAATGGCCGCCTCCCGGATAAAAATGGTAAATTGGCTCGAATTGTGCAAATGTGCTCACTATACATGACGACTTCGTGGAACAAACTATCCCACCTCTGAAATATTCCCGGCTGAGACCCTGCTTTTATATCATCGCGCGGGGTTCTACATCGGTCGAGCACGGGATGGTGTCACACTTTTAGTTGGCAAGAGGTCGCGCTGGTCAGATTTTTTTCTGTGATTGAACGCTCTGGTTAAAATATACGATGGCTGTTTAGCGCCGTATGTCTTTGAAAAAATTAAATGAATCGGGCTTTATGGCACTTTTGTGCACACACAGGCTAACTAGGGCCAGGAGAACCTCCTGAGTATGGTGAGATAAATGAGATGACAATACCCTCCAGACACAGGATCCGAAATTCAAACCCTGGAGGTCTGAGACCGAGCACGCTACCTCTCGGTCACGGAGGCTCCTCACAATATCCAGTTTTACGAGTGGATAGGGAAGACACATTTTTGTTTCTCTCAAACCGCCGAGACCGGGAAACGAGCCCCGAACTCTAGCGTGAAAGGCATCACTACCCCGCTAATCACTACCCTACTCTTTGAATTTAGCGGTGGGTAACGGTTCTATATACTTCCACTGCTTTCAATTCATTGTAAGATGACATTAAAATTTTGTGAAACAAATAGCATATCCACATGTTTTACAATTGATGCCATTAAACGTGTTGAAGCAATGAAATAAAATGAATGGGGTTTTAGGCCACCGCTGTGCACATATAGGCTAAACTGGGCCAGGAGAACCTCCTGATGACGGTGAGATAAATGCCCCCCGGACAAATAAACTTCTAAATTCGAGAACTGGCAGTCTTAGGCCGAATACGCTACTTCTCGGTCACAGAGGCTCCCCACAATATTGAATTTTACAAGTGAGCGGGGAATAAACAGTTTGTTTTTTTGAAACTTGGATGCCAGAGCTGGGTTCGAAGCCGCGATCTCCGACTTTACAAGCAGGCAGTTTTAACGACTGCACCAGGGCCCCCGCCCAAGTAGAAATGAAGTGGAATAAACTGAAACACAAACAATTAAATACCCTTGATATCTGATGAAGTTTTTAATTCGAATAAATCACACGTACAATTTTTATACAAAACATTGAAGCACATACACCATGATTACTGAAAAAAATATATTCACCTGTATTAAATATCTTATCTAAAACGTTGGGGTAGATATACATATCACTTCTACGTATGATTCTGTACTTTAACAATCAGAAAAAGAAAATTTATCGAACAGTGAACGGAAAAAATACCGTGCAAGCCCTTAAACACCCCTCTGCAGATGCAGTGACTCAAAATGTCCACAAATATGCTTCCAATATAGATTATTCCAATAATTGAAGATCAATGATAAAATCAAGATGGCCGCTATAGCCTCGGTTTACATCGCACATGAAAGCGGACAATGCCAATAGACTCGCGGACCCTGAAAACCTATATGCCAGGTGTCAAGGCATTTAGCTAAAATAAAAACAATTTATTAAAATAGATAAACCCAAAATGACCGCCGTAGCCTCATTTTCGCTCTCACACGAAAACGGACAATGCTAATAGACTCGCAGACCCTGGAAACATATATATCCCATGTTTCAAGGGAATTCTGAAAAAGATAACTCCAAAAAGGCAATTTTGATTATCGGTGGCAAGCTGAAAATCTCCATACTCATGGGTAACTTCACATAAAAACTGGAGAAATAATTATTTTTAAAGTTATAGCGCTAACAATTTTTTTTTGAATCGTTGATCTTAACCTTTGACGTTGACCTTGGGTAAAAAAAATGACCGGATGGGTTGAATGTTTGTACGAATTATGAATTCAATCTGTTGCACCATGTTGATGTAGTAGGCAAAAGGCGGCGTGCGGCGGCGGCGAAGACGGCGCACGAAGGGGACGACAATACAGCTTCGGGCCCAGCGGGCCGAGGGGTAAAAACGGTATTGTCCCATATCCCATATCTATCAATATTGTCATTGCTTGTACGAATGTATTTACTTCCAATGTGAAGTTATGTATAAAGGTTATTGCGATTAATTATGGCCTGAACTGTTATTAACGTAAGTAGAACTTATAAAATTGTATTCCAATACATGTATGGCAATGCACATACGAAGCTGATTTGAATATAATCTTGAAATCAGATTTTTTAATTGTGGTCAAACACACTTTAGCAAATACAAATATGCCGACGAAGAATTTTTTAATACAAACACGACGCCATAACAAATATTAACTACAAATGCAAATATGTTTTTTTAAATAAAAATATAAATGTTTTGAATATTTCAGCTCCAGAATGTTAAATGAATTTAATTTAAATGCGTACTATAGCTACTTTCTGCATGTGATCGTGAGAAGTTTTATGTCCTCAACAACGTGTATTAAATATATCAAACAAGTTTATTTATAGCGCACATACAGTGCTCTGCGCGCTTTACAGACAATTAAAGGTAGGATATTGTCACATTCTACTTAGCTTTACATGTTTAATATCTCGAATAAATATACCATATAACATTTGTAAAACAAACGAATTCGCATGACTAAGCGAGGAATTTACAATCTGAAATATATCTTGACTTCAAGGGGGTGAAATGTACTGATATGTTTTTAATTTGATACCAAAGATGTGTAAATTTTTATGTTAAAGGCACTCATTTCATTCCCAATAAATGTTATTTTGCGTGATAATCTAAACACACAATAATTGCCGGCCCTCTCAACTAATCAAGATCGCAACGCCAACGCTAGCTCAATGCTGAGTGAACATCAGTCGTGTATACATGGGAAACATGAGATATTTTGGTCGTCACTTGTGTCTTACCATCTTTTTGTATAGCAGCCTTGCACTGCAGCTTTTACCTCAATTTTTCCCTTAAAATCCGTTGGCGGTTTTTTCAGTACGAACTTTCGGTCTGAATTTACTTTACGATTACCGGCATTGTAGCCGACTTCTCTAGACCACTCGTCGCCTGTCCGCGGGTCTGTTACTTTTGAACCAGCTTTGAAATTGATGAGACATGGGTCAAATTTACCTGGTGAAACAAAACACAAGTAATGCATTTTTTAACCCTGCAATATTTGTGTATAAACGATGGAAGCCAGGGGGAATTTTTCAATTTAAATGTCTTAGTTAGCCCTTCCTGCTTCACTTTAATACATATATGTTATAGGTCTATGTTATAGGCCATTATAAATATTTATATTCTCTTTCAGTGTGGGTGTCGACCTTAGAATCTGACGTCTATGAACGTCATATTCAGATTCTGACGTCTGTCCCCGCGCTGAAAGGGTTAAATATAAAATAACATGTATAGTGTCATAGATATTGTAGTGATTTATATTATATTTGTATTCAATACTTTCATCACACTTTAGCAACTTAGGAAAAATAAATTAGTGCATGTTAGTATTATACAAAGGGATTGATTTCTCGGAGTGCGGTTCTTTGTTTTAAAAACTGGTCCCAAGTTTCCTGGTAAAGTTTTATTAGCCACATTTATGGAACACGGTAGTTCGCTGCGTGCATCATAAATGTCTTAGTTAGCTCTATCCGCTTCATTTGAATATCTATGTTATGGGTCTACATCCATTATAAATACGTTTAATTTTATCAGTGCGGCGACCGTCTTCAGACCTTAGATTATGATGTATAAAGACTATTCCCTCGCTGAATTGTATACACGACATTTATCATGCAGAGTTGACCAGGACTTACCTATATACCCCCCTCCCCAGGGATATTGTGTAAAGTGTCTAATTAACAAATTATGCTAATATCATTGCATAGACGGTCCAGGCAGGGTATGATATCAAAATGCTAATATGACCTTTCTAATCAAACTAATAAAAATAATTACAGAGCCGTACAAAAACATAAATGTATAAACTAAATTTTTTAATGTAAAATATGCCTGTTGTAACTAGAATTGTTCACCTTACTGAACGTAATCATAACGAAAAAAAGGTCTGTAATTTCAATAATTCCTACCTCTTTTGACCATTTCACCAACGTCCGCTTCTGCTCCAACAGACCCTTCTACTACTCCTGCACCAACACCTGCCTCCACAACTACTTTCACGCTCCCACCAAGATTTTCAGAGTTATCCGCTCCAGATGTACCCAATGGTTCAACACTGAAACTACCTCCAGCTCGAAGTCCTGCTTCAACACATCCCTTGACCCCATGTCTGTCCACGCAAAGGCTTGCTCCTCCTCCCCAAAGAACACCGAAACCTCCACCTATAATTTAAAATGAATATCAAAATGTTGTGATAATTTGTTTTATCTCAACAAATACACCAACTCGATTCCTTAAATTACTAATCGTTAGCATTTTTCATAGACAAATTGTCAATTATACTGACCAATACAAAACAGTCCTAGTGGATCTCGCAGATTAATGGGATCATTGAAGACATACTGGTAAAGATTTGGCTGCTGACTGCTGAACAGAGATGGATCTCGGGCTGTCCATTGTCCTAATACAGGGTCATAATCCCGGAAGTGAAAGCGCACAAGATTAGTCAGCGGATCCCGTAAACCTCCAGCAAACCCGAATGGTAGAAACACACCAGGAGCCGAATCATGGACCATATTTCCGAAGGCATCGTATGTTATCTGAAATACGGACAGTTTGTTAACGACTACTTCTTTTGTTAAAACTATAGATGTGGAAGCTAATTTGTCCTTTGTCAGGATCCAATGCTTTTATTTACTCGCGTGATAGCATCATAAATTGAAAGAGAAAACACAAATGTATTTTATTGTATTTTTCCGTGATTTTTATGTATAACTTTAAACATAACCTATCAATCACCAGCTAGCAATGCATGAGGCCCTCTCAACGGCAGCTCGTGATTGGCCAGTTGTGACAGTGTTGTTGTTGAACTTGGGAGTCACACACGAACATTGTGCAGATCACGCACACATCTAGATCGTTCTTGTTACAGACATCATTGCCACATGTATAATAGAATGATGACAAAAGCGAAATCGAAATATTCATCTAAAGTTATTTCGAAAACGTGAGACAATCCGCGTCGTCTATGTAACTCAATGAATAACAATCTGCATAGAATTCCACCGCCGGCTCTGCCGGAATTCACATCAGTAACAGTGCTTTTAAGCCTATTAAGTTTATTTTGCCCAAGCTTGCGTCCTATGTAAGGGAAAGAGGTTGACATTTCTGTACATTGTGAACATGCCCAATATAACGTTTCCGGTCCCTAGGTTAAGTACTTTCGTCTTTAAAAAGAAAAGTGTTGAGAAAAAATATACCTTTACGATTAAATGTAGTGATTAGAGCTTAAGGGTTTTGGTTGGAATAATGTTGGCCCAGCGTCTTAAACAGTGGCCCAGCATTACATCAGCATTGGGCCAATGTATCGTGTTTTCTTGTGTTTCTGGCACCGGGATAGAAAGCGTCACCCGCATAGTCACTGGCATGCAGCAGTCAGAAAACACGGTAGGCCTACAATCACCAAATGCTGTTGCAAAGTCGGGCCAGCGTCGAAGACTGTGGGTCAACATTGAAACAGCATTGGGTAAGTGCCACGTGTTTGCGCAAAGTATACAGCAGACCCAGTGATGGATTGGTGTTGGGCCAGCGTCGTAAGCGATTGACCGGCATTGATCCAGCAATGGGCTGTGACGCTGGCCCAACATTGAACCGTAATTTGATGGGTAGGACTACATCCTCTGTATGAGGTACATCGTAGGCAAGTATTGAATGAATGTTGGCCAGCTCCGGCAATGATGGTGGAAAGAATAGGCCTACACGTTGATATGAAGACATATTTTAACTTGTCTCCTTGGTTCAGAGATTTTACTAACGAACAATCTCTGCTTAAATCCTGAACATTTGTGCTTCTGGCCCATGAAGAGGACCAATACACTGTTAGGGCCTATGTTTTACTTTAGAAAATATTAGGTCGATTTATTGTCTATAGCACTAAGCAGACTAAAAAAAGCCGGGCCTCGGAGTTCGGGAACTCCTGTTCTAGTTTTTAGATAAATTTGAAAATATTCGTTCAGAATATTCCATCAGTGCCAAAAAACTCCGCAGAAAGTAGCCTAAATGAAGGTTTTTGAAGATGAAAATACAAATATTATTCACAGCTCATCGTTAAAACCATGTGATCTGGACCCCATTTCTACAAGCGTGCTGAAAAATAGTCTTGACATATTATTAACTCCCAATACTGACATAAATTAACATTTCAATGGGAACAAGTACCTTTGCTAAAAATTTTAAAAAAGCTCATGTAAAACCACTACTTAAAAAAACATGTCTACTTAAAACAAACTGAAAAATTGCAGGCCTGTATCTATTTGTATTTAATTTCCAAAATCTTAAAAAAAGGTATTAGCCAATCAGCTGCAACCTCATATAATGAATAATAATATTTAAAAATCTATCTAATCCATTACAATCAGCGTATATGAAACACCATTCCACAGAATTGGCTCTACTGAAAGTAAATAACGATATCCTTATTAGTAGGCTCCAATAGTATGGACAAGGGTGAAGTTACAGCTCTGATCTTGCTTTACTTTTCGGCCGCTTTCGACAACATTGACCATGCTACATTAACATATAGACTTCCAGACTGGTATGGAATATCTGACCTTCTCATATGAAGTTCCACAGGGCTCTTTGTTGGGACCATTACTTCTACCTTATACACTACACCACTCAGCGCTATTATCTCCAGTTTTGACATAAACCATATTTATGCTGATGATACTCAAATTTACACGTCTCTATCAGATACATAATTATATGATCTAACCAGTTTTGCTCTGCTTACATCATATGCAGCCTAAATTGTTGAGACGCGATAATACACTCAGCGGCACTGACAGTTGTGAACCCCTTGTGGGTTTTTTAGCTGATCGATGAGTTAAAACCAGTGCCTTTATTTTAATGACGCTTGGTAGGGGAGTTTAACCGTAGAAAAAACTCTATTTTGCTACTTTATGACTTGCTATGTGATGTCTAGCAAAGGTAGGAGCTTGAAAGAATAATTTTAAAAAATCACTAAAGCAATTTTCAGTTTCTATGCCTTGATATGATTTGTAAAATGACGCTGGTGACATAAATTAACTGTATAGTACTTGTATTTATAGGCCTACAACTACACACCGTAGAGATACATATTAGGATAATAAAGCCAGTGATACGAAAATACGTTTACATCATATTTACAGTTAATAATTCCATACCTTTTTTAACAGTTCTCCCGAGATATCAAAAACAGCCAGTGGAGTACCAAGATGATCTGTCATGATGTAGTTCTTTTTCCCTGTGTTATCTTCAATAAGTGCAGCAAACCCAAGTTCATCGTAATACACGGCGTAACTGATTGTGTCATGGACATAATGAGTCAAGCGAATCGGATCGTGTGAATCCCCATAATAGTAGTTAGTCAGGTCTTGCTTATATTTTCGCTCAACAAGTCGATGAAGTCCATCATAGCGATAATCTACGTGTTCTCCACCATGTGTTGTGTGATCTATACTAAATGTATACCTGAGCAGTTCACCTCTGGTGTTATATAATAGTGTGTCTCCTGCCCTGTTAGTCATAAATCCATCAGTATTATGAAGGTAATTGTTACTGTTGTGTCTGGTTAACTTGTCCTCCGAGTCATGCACAGCTGTATGTGAATTACCATTAGTCACCCAGCTAACCTTGTTGCCATTCACATCATAATCGTACTCTTCTGTTGTATCACCGTCCTCTTTGACTTGAATCAGTTGGCCATCTGGATCGTATTTATAACTTAAATTTATCTTCGCATTGTTTCCGATTGACAGTTCCTGTTGCATTATTGTTGACGCGTTTTCTCCACTTTGCAGGCTCATTTTAAAAATATGTTCACCTGATATAAAACATGTGCGAGATGATAAAAGACCGTTTCCATCAAGCACGTATTCACAGTCTATTATATTATCTGTAAAGCTGATTTCTCTTTTGGAACGACTGTATATAAAATATCCGTCCTGCTTAACTTCACCATAATTGTTCCTCACAATATGTCTTGTGAATGTATCATCAGCAATTTCAGAAATGACACCCTTCGTTAGGAACCGTGAGTCATACTGGTAGCTGAATTCAGCATCGTAATCGGCGTTCCTACTGTTCAGTAAGACATCCATTTTCAGCAACAAAGCACCATCTCTCTCGAAATGAATGTCATTGTCTAGTCGTCCATTTTCATATCTGATTATGTTCTCAGGATCTGGATGACTGGATTGAGACTTGTATTTAAACACTGTGTCACTGCTATCAAATTTAAGAGATGTCGGTCTGTGACCTTCGTCATATGTGTGTCTTATGCCCCTCGATGATGAAAAAAATTCTTTCCTTAACTCCCCATCGAAGTTATAGAGAGACCTAACTGAATATGGGGAGGCCAGGGGAGATTGGTAAACTTGGTTTGTTTGTCCTATATTCCCACCAGATCTGAGATTGTGTATTGCACCATTAGGCATTTGTACACTCACAAGTGCTGAGCAATTATTAAAAGAAAATATGTAAAATCGTCCACTCGGAAGAATCATTTTCATTTCCTGTGAAAACACAAATGACTTTAATTCAGCAAAACATCGCATGGAAAATATGACACCTTCCCCCAAAGTTGTCACAATGTTAAAGCGACATAATCTGGGAGTATCGTGTCATGATTGATTGAACAATATTAATGTTTACTTGATGTGTATTAATGGTTGGAGATGAAAAATATATTTTCAATGCAATCTATGCTCGGTCTACTAACCATACACTTGAAATACGTATTTTTACTCGTATTGAGCAGCTAAGGCTGAAGGTCAATATAACCTATTTTAGCAGCCGTATGATACGAATAGTGCATATTATTTAGAATATATTAGAACACGATGAATACCAGTTACATGGTTTTGAAATCATGTTAATAATTCTAAACCAAAATTAAAAGCTCTATATGATTTTGTTTTTAAAAAATAATTATATATGCTCAGAATTTCACTGCTTTATAAATTTTAGAAGAATTTTAGAAGAAATCTAGGTTATACCCGAATAAACAAGAGCCTTGACGCTAACAATATACCCGCCTTTAACTCTCAAATAGGCATATCTACACCCCATAAGGGATGTGTGTGTGCAATATGAAAACAAACGCTCTCTGAGATATCATCCGGAAACTGAACTTATCATCTGCCACCAGTTAAAGTCAATAATGGCCTCAAAATCGGAATTTAAAAATAGTTCAGAGGTCATAGCCCCCCAAAAGGCTACACCACCTAGGGCATGTGTGTGGGCAATATGAAAACAATCCAGCAAACGCTTTCCGAGATATCGTCCGGAAACTGAACTTACCATCCGCCATCAATTAACTTCTATAATCGCAACATAGTTGAAGGTTATAACTCCCAAGAGGCACATCCAGCAAAAGGCCAATCCAGCAAACTCTTCCAAAAATATCCACCGGTAAATAAACTTATCATCCACCATCAATTATTGTGAATAATCGCCTCGAAAGGTCAAAAATGAGGTCAAAGGTCATAACCTAAAAAGGCACATATACACCCCTAATGGATGTGTGTATGCAATATGTAAACAATTCGGTTAACGGTTTTCAAGATATCGTCCGGGAATGAAACGCGGTTGCACGACCAGACATGGTGATGCCTACTTCGTGGGCGGGGGACATAAACAGTAAAAATAATTATGAACACAAATATAAGGGGAGATTAATAAACTTTCAGCTAGATCAGCAGGGTCAAACAAATTAGCGAAGCCAATTTTATTCAGTTTATTATAGCCTTCACGCTGCTTACAATATATGTGTGGAACATGTTCCATTAAATTTTTCAGCATTGCCCATTTAGGCAATAATTTGTATAATTAATATTAAATTTGAAATATTGCATGTATAATATAGGTTTGAATGTAAAAAAAACAGAATAAAAACAAAACACCATTATTTAAAAAGTAACTTTGGCGAAGAAAGATCGGGTTTTAAAACCTAAACTTACCTTCTCATTATCGCTGTATTCATATTGTAACACAATGCCATCATACCCCTTTTCCATTATTACATGATTATTCTCGTCCTTCAAAAAACATAAGGGATATTTATGAAGCAAAGATATAAAATGACAGTAAATTAAAATATTCAAAAACACAAAGTTACCAGAAAATATGGTGATGATCAAAGCAGTTTGAAAAAAATATGTTATAAAGTATGTCTAAATGCATATGTTGCTTTCAGGAACTGTTCTTTTTATATGATTATCTAGTTTCATTAGCACCTTCATCACCGATGAGCTCACTAAGAACAAAAAGAGCGCACTCGAAAATATCTCGGCGCCATTATTGAACTTAAAGTTATCTCGCCCACAGAAAGCTTTTTTTCACACAAAAAACCCCAGATATAATTTATGTATTTACATGCATTGTATAGCTATGTAACATTCTAAATAGATATTTTATTTATTTATTTCCTCAGAAGGAAAGTGAAAACAAAATTATATAATCAAGGATTCAAAATTGTCTTTTTATAAAAAAAATGCAAACCTGTTTTGTTTCTCTTGTTAACCGCCCTTGACGAGTGTAAACAGAAGTTTGTTGTTGCTCATATGAGTAGTTGATTGTGATATCATCTATGCCATGATATGGCTGACTCACACGTGTCAGTTGGCCATCGTCATCAAAATGCTTAGTCAGACTCCTTCAACATAAATTATATAAAGCTTACAAAGACTGATATACGTACTATGCAGGAACACATGCTTAACCCTTAAAGCGCTGAAATATTTGAGTGTAAACCAAGTGACCCAAAATGTTTTTTTAAATTTTAAATCATCATAAATATCGTAGTCCCGCTTCATTTGAATACCTATGTTATGGGTCTTCGGCCATTATGATTTTTTAATTCTTTCAGTGCGGGGATCGACTTTAGACCTCAGAATGTGACGTCTACAGAAGTCAGATTCTGACGTATAAAGATGGTCCCTGCAATGAAAGGGTTGATGAAGTTTGCATCACCAAGTCGATAGATGATAAGTTAAGTACAATTGGTGTGTTTATAGAATTAAAAAAAGCTTTCGACACCATTGATCATATATTGCTCTTACAAAAATTAAATAGCTATTGGATTAGAGGTATAGCTAATGCATGGTTGGACAGTTATTTGAAAGAAAGATCACAATATGTGTTTTATAATAATACAAATTTTGACCCAACGAAAATGTGTTGTGGCGTGCCACAAGGTAGTATATTAGAAACTAAATTAATTATTTTTTATATAAATGATATGGTAAATGTATTAAATATTATCAAATTTATAATATTTGCAGATGACACAAATTTATTTTGTACAAGTAAAGACATTGTGAGTTCGAGTGTAACTATCTGTAATGAATTATTGAGGCTGGAAAAATGGTTTGCTCTAGATAAATTATCATTGAACATCTCTAAGACAAATTATATGATTTTTTTAAAAGTCAAGTCGAACAAAATATTCAAATAGGTTTTGGCAATAAATTGACAATTAAAGTAAATGAAACTAAATTGTTAGGTGTTATAATTGGCACAGTCACATAAAGCAAATTGTGTGAAAGTTACACAAAAATCATTATGTTATAACGAGGGCTAGTAGATTATTATCTACTTCATCACTAACTATGCTTTATAATAGTTTATGCTTGTCATATATGCTTTACTGTTGTGAAATTTGGATATCCTTTAAATAAGATAACAATATTACAGAATAAATTTATCAGAATGGTCCATAAAACTTATCATCTAGAACATACAAAACCATTTGTTAATTGTCACTTATTCTTACATTTCCAGATCTTCTGGAGTATGCTATGGCAATTTTAATGTTCAAGGCATTTCATAATCTTCTTCCAATAAATATACAAAATCTTTTTCAAATTCATATAAATATACGATCAAGTAGAAGAAAAAACATGTTTCCATAAAATACTCTCGTACTAATTTAAGGAGACAATGTGCATCAAATGCCGGAATAAGGTTCTGGAATGCTCTACCGGATGATATAAAGAATATATCTTCCAAACATTTATTCGTTTATTATTTGATAAAGTGATGTGGTGTGTATGCAGATTGTTTTGTTCATGTTATTGGATTATTATGCTTGTAATGCTTGGATTTTCTTTTTCGCATAAACTGTGGTGTTTGAGTCTAAAATGGCACTTGATGTGTGCAACCACGATGACAAATATCCGTCCCGACTGGGATTAGAACCTGGTACCTCCAGGTTACAAGCCCCAGTCGATACGAATGAGCCATCGGGGCTATCGGTACAGCAGGTACAAAATACATTTTACTTAAAAAATAATTAAAAATAAACGTTACCAGAAAAACATGTTAAAATATGAGTGCTTACAATATTTTGCTAGAGTCGTCATGTATGTAGAATTCCACGCGTTTTTCACTGTAATCTTCATCAATAGTCTGAACTGGTTTCCCGTTCACCTGCAATAAAAACGAAACGCGGTATAAATTTAGTACAATATACTCGTTCATTATATACTCATTCTGTATGAGCATATTAATCATGAAATCATGAAATATTATTTATATTATCAATCAGTAATGTTTACAAACCAAAATTATTTTTTCATATCCCATTAAAGTGACAGGGTCTGTTGGGTCTCTAAATGAGGCTTTACTATCCGTATCAATTCGTTTGGTTTTTCCACTTGGAGTGGACAATATGTGATAGGTTGGAACAGTGATCGAAGTAGACCAAATTGGACTTGGACCTTGGCCGTATTCTGCCTGGGATAAATAAATAAATAAATAAATAAATAAATAAATAAATAAATAAATAAATAAATAAATAAATAAATAAATAAATAAATAAATAAATAAATAAATAAATAAATAAATAAATAAATGAATAAATAAATAAATAAATAAATAAAGAAATAAATAAATAAATAAATAAATAAATAAATAAATAAATAAATAAATCATAGATAATGGTAATAGGCTGACACATAAATATACTGTATATAGTAATATATATTGTAATAAACATGGTGAGTAGAATATGTCAGGCGATTCTGCTAAAGTCATATTCGCATTGCTATCGCAGGTGCCACCTAATTATACATATGCATGGATATATAATGATATTTTAGAAATTATTTGAAGCTACATATATATATTTAAATTCTTTTTTGTTTTACACAGCAGAACAACACGATTCTGATAATATATTTAGATTATATATTTACTTAAACAACTTTATAGGCATGTTAGCTGTTAGTAATTTGGCAAACATCTCAGTAGCTGTTCAAAAAATAGGTAGGGAGAAAAAAACGGCAAGAGAGCGTGTTTTTATTTTGTCAACGATAATTCGCGGTACATCAAAATAAAGTTATAGCAAATTTGTGTTGAGCTTTTTGCACAAGATGGCGTTTATTTCGTGTGTTATATTGATGATTGTCACCAAGAGCAGTTGATGATATAGAATTAAAATCTATGGGTAGCGTTTTTAGCTTATACATGACTTTCTACTGTGCACGTACATATACATGTATATATCGTTTACAGTTAAAACATTTTATTATTTAAATAATGATACAAAATGTGAAATGTAATTATTATTTTGACTCCTCTCATTTGAAAATTATCTGTGAATTGTATCCCCATAGAAGTTATACCATAGTGGACACATGCTGTTTCATGTTTTCATTACTCCTAATGTTTTAGACATTTCACCCCATATATTATTTATGAGCATCCCACTGGAAACTATTGTGTATTGGTATGTAAAGCAAATTATTTTGTCAACGTATTATAAAGGTACATTGTCAATTGTTATGTCTAGTAAGTTTATATTTCGTGCATGTGAAATGTCATAAATTGTAATCTATTCACATTAAGTGAGGGTTTATTTACTTTGAACCATGTGCATATTTTTATGATTTTTGCATTTAAAGTGCTGTTTAGATTATCAATACTCCTAGGTATATATTGAGAGGTGCGTGCTCATTTTAGTCCAGCAGAATCGTGCAAAATCCAGGATACTGTGTGCATTTTATCATACAAGCATGAAATTTTGCACATTTGGATGTGCTCTTCCATATTTGAGTAAGAGGCAATTTTTTTTTCAATATGGCCGCCAAATCCAAGATGGACGCCATCGACCGTTTTAAAGATAACAACTTAATTATTTCCTCCATGCACCAGCAGCTGATTATTAAATACTGAACAAAAGTGAATGCTTGGGATCAGAAGGCATTGACAAAAGTTGAAGCAATGATATTGAACCGTGTCTGTAATTAGGAATCCAATATGGACGCCAAAAATATACGGAATACGGCGTTCGCTCATCGTGATTCGCTCTATCATTGAAGTTAAGCAACGTCGCGCCCGGTTCATAATTGGATGGGTGACCGCCTGGTGACTGCCAGGTGCTGTATACACTCGTGGGGCTCAGATAACCACGTAAATCAGATGGCTCGTCTGACTGACCTAGAGTTGGACGTAAAAGAACCTCAATGGACGTAGGCGCAGTTTCCCTCCAGCGAGACCCCAGAAAATCCACAATGTGTGAGTACTTGGCACATAAGGCGAATTTGCTTGGATTGAAAATAGCTTGATGCGCCTCAATGGCAGCTCAGCTGTATATCTCCCAGGAGACTGAGTTGTAATTTGAATGATAACAGGCCTTGCTGAGTTACTCTCGATGTTCAGCGCTCTGAACAGCCGCCGGCTGGATACATGCGCTATATAAGATTTCATTCATTCATTCATTCATTCATTCATTCATTCATTCATTCATTCATTCATTCATTCATTCATTCATTCATTCATTCAAAAATCGGCCCAACGTGTGTTTTATAGATGTCTTACTGAGAGATTCATATCAAAGGCAAATCTGTGATTTACCTTTTTCATCAACTTCCCTATCCTCACTCGAAGCTATATGATGCATTATGTAGTGTTATGTGAGGTGTGATAAATCCCAATATGGCTGCTAATGACCCTTAAACATAATATTCCTCTATATCAATAGAACGTTCGGGACCTTTGAGCAGAGCTTCACCCCAGATAAGTGTAGGCCTACTACCCATAGGATGTACCGGTACTAGTGATCTGAAGTGACAGGAAGAAATTCCAGGGAATGGAAACTGTGTTTCTAGGTGAGGAGTATTCTTTGAGCATCATCAATGCACTCACAACGAGTGGTTCGAACATACATCAAACAAACAAACAAACAAACAAACAAACAAACAAACAAACAAACAAACAAACAAACAAACAAACAAACAAACAAACAAACAAACAAACCGTTCAAATTAGTCTTTTTTCATCATGTGTTGAGAGGTGTAGTGCAGAATTTTGCAACCACTGTTGAGGAAGCTGAGGTTTGGTCACGGCCGGTATATGCGTGTAGCATCATAACAGCAAGAGCTTCTATCTCTGAATGACTGTGGATAGGAATGATGTTATGCTTCTTCCCAGTTCACAACCCAGCTGATTCAACCCGGGATTCAACACAGGGCTATGAAACTGGGCAGCAAAAAATGGGGGGGGGGGCGCCAATTAAACGTTTGTATCGACAATACACCGCATAACATGATTGTGGTCATTCAGGGCAGCTTTGGGCACGAGGAGTATATATAAGTCAACAGTGCATCAATCTTGTAAAACTCTTGTCAGTTTGTCCGGGTCTGTGTATTTGCTGCAACATTGCTTCCAGTTACATTATCTCTCCTCTCTGCAGCAAATAAATTAGGACTGCTAGACTTATATCCCATATGACTTCAACGTGTGTGACGTTTTCAAATTGTTCTAGCTTTCTCAAATTATTCATTGATGACACATGTTTCCGACCATCTAGAGTGAGCTGTGACATATTTTGAGTCAGACCATGGTCCACCGTCCCCTTTGGCTATTGCACTGTATTGCCCGTGGGCCTGGTCAATACCTTTGCTTGAAAAAACATGTGATGTTTTGTTGACCACAAACTTGCCCCCCCCCCTCCTGAATAAAGCAGCTATTTCAGGATGTATTTTCTCCAGGTGTATCATAATGCATAGATTAACAGACAGACAGCAACTGTAGTGAGGATGATCGAGAGCATATAACAGGGGATGAATTTCTTCAAATTATCCAAATATATTTGGAAATTACCTTCACACAATGATCTAATGAAAGTGAGTTATAGCTGCTGTTATGTGGCCTTGAGATTATCTCCATAGACCTGTTTCATTAACATATAGAGTCTGGCCACTGTGATATGGTGTGCCTGCCTGGTGTGTGATAAATTTTCAATAAGTGGTCTGTTTGCCAGAACTTGTAATATCAGCATTCACCAAAGCTCTGGTTTTTTTTTTGCAACCAATCACCAACCACGGTGAATGTGGCTATTCAATATGCAGGCCTCCAAACATACTATGATTGTGTCCTCTCCATACTTCTCAGGGAAGGCGTGCTAGATTTGTCTGCCAATCGCGAAAAAAGGGTGATCAACTTTAATGATTATAGACTGAACTGCTTGGGCTGTGGTAATGCAATGGTCAGTTGAACAGAAGACTCTGTTAAATTGACTACTTTATCAGAGACAGATATACTGGCGGTATAGTGGTGTAGGTCTGGTAATTGCCTGATGGTTTTCAGTTTTGGATCTCTTTCGAAATTTACAGGTCCTCTTTATCTGCCCCAAGGGTGCAGAAATATTGACAATCGAGTACCATGAAAGAGCCGTGTGTTGTTGTTGAGCTTACCATGTAACTGATGTTGATCTAAATTGTCCCGGTAGGGAACAGATATGGGAAAAGGGTCAGACAAAGACACAACACTCATTAGTTCATTATTCAGTGTAGAGTAGCAATCTAGCCTTTGCTGTGATATTATGCTGTTGAACCGTCGCAATGGCAGTTTTGTAATGGATCAGCTGTGAAATGGTAAAAGGAAGACATTCACATGTCATTGTTTATTTGTGCGAGCGAAGGCATTATGTCCTCGGGTTGTCCGTCCATCCTGCTGTCCGGCCGTCTGTCTGTCCGTCCGGTCATTATTTTCATCGCTATAATTCAATAACAACTGAAGCTAACAGTTTCATTTTAATACAAGTGATAGACCTCACGAAAGTCTAGATCATGTTCACAGATGGGTGACCTTGACCTATTTGTCACGGTCATAGATAATAGAAGAACGCCTGCCGTACGCCGCCAGCTTTGGCTACTACGCCAACATAGTTCAACAGATTGAATTATTAATTTATACAAACGTTCAGCCCCTCCGGCAATTTTTTTTTTACCAAAAATCAAGGTCATAGATCAAAGGTCAAGGTCAAAGATTAAAAAAAATGTTTTGTTAACGCGATAACTTGGAAAATTATTATAGCATCTCTCAATTTTTTATGTGAAGTTACTCATGAGTATGGATATGTCTTGATTAGAATTCAGCTTTCCATCAATACGATTCCGCCGTACGCCCCCAGCTTTGGCGACCACGCCAACATGGCCCAACAGATTGAATACATAATTTATACAAACATTCAACCTCTCCGGCAAAAGTTTTTTACCAAATGTCAAGGTCATAGGTAAAAGGTCAAGGTCAAAGATTCAAAAAAATGTTTTGTTAACGCGAGAACTTGGAAAATAATTATTGCATCTCTCCATTTTTTTATGTAAAGCTACTGATGAGTATGTAGATGACCTGATTAGATTTTCAGCTTTCCACAGGGAGAGAGGAGATAGAGTAGGCCTACATGGGCCTCATGTGATGGGAATTTCCCTTCTAGATTTATATATGTGTCATAATCATGAGGAAGGGGTGGGTTTTCCATAAGAAGGTCCAAAATTGTTTCTATGCCTCTATTTCATGCAATAGCATCATTTTATGTGAGCTAACTGTTAAAGATGGCGTTTTTTTAGCGGTCTGATTTGACGATAATGGATGAGAAATTCCCCTATTATCGACCATTTTCGAGTGACTTGTTTATGGATTTACAGGCTGATACATAGGATGGATTTATTTATTGTAAATGGTGCTAGTCTAGAAAATAAAAATAAAATATTATTTTTAAATTTATGGTAAAAAAATGTTTTTTGGAGTATATATTTTTATATATTAATAAAAAAAAAAGTCAAAATGTCGATCCATTATTATTTTGAATCTGCTATCTAGACTAGCAGATAGAAGGAATATGTGAAAGTGATGTATTTAAATTATTATTCATGTTTGGCCAAATTGAAGGTGTAAAACTTGTAAAATTAAAGCTCTTTAAACCCAGCTAGCCCCAAACTTTGTGATAGGCCCCACTATAGCTTAATATGTATTATTGACTGTGTAATGCTTAAGCGTCAGTGGCTGCCATATTTGATTTTTTAGATATCCCATAATACCCTATGTGCATCATATATGGCTTTTATATGAGTAGGAAGGTGTATATAAAATAATAATCCTAAGTTTGCCTTCAGTATCACTTGAACAGTAAAACATCTATACAACACATGTTAGGCTAATTTTTGGCAACCGTTTTGGATTACAAACTATAGAAAGAACTGAATACCATTGCTGAAATTTTATTTCCATACTTACTCGTCCTTAATATTTACTTCTGTAGCATAATAAGCATTATTTATTGATCAGTGATTGATGCATGCACGCATTACAATAGCGTATAGGCATTCAAAAGAGTCAATGACGGCCATCTTGGCCATATTGAAATATTTGAGCTCGTCTCTTACTCTAATATGAAAGAGCACATCCAAATGCATCTCCGTGCGAAATTTCGTGCTTATATGATAAAATGCACACAGCTTTCACCATTCTGCTGGACAATTTGAGTTGCTGTATAGTCAGTCAAATGTGAGGTCGCTATTGTGGGTAAATCCATGGTGGGTAATCCATCCATGTCATGACTATTTTTAGGTTTCAATGGTTTTATTATCACTGATTATAAAATATATGTGACATGTCTTAGGAGATGTAGGCCTGATAACATTTGAAGCAAGATTTTGCACTATATTTGTAAAATATTTATTGAAACAATCTGAAAATCTGAAATAATTTTTCCTTGTAGATATGTAAAAACTATCCGGTAATGTAATTTGATTCTGGTTGTTTGATATTTGCCCAAGTATTTTTTTGATGTCATATTTGTATTTTTCTTGGCCACATAAATGCTGCGTTTTAATATTGTGTTGAAAGAAAGTCTCCAGTGCTTGGTATTCAGCGGAAATATTATACGTTTTCTTCAAAGGAGATTATCGTTTGTCTCTGAATCTGATACTCCCCTGTGTGTTCATTTAAAAAGTTCATGTTTGTGCTTGTGAAATTTTATTATTATCCGGTAAATGTGCAGTTTTGAGTTTAATTATTAAATAATGAACGCGTGGTAGTTTTTATTCGGATCATTTATGAAGGTCATACCATTATCATCTTATGTTTTAAAGAATTAGTGGCATAAATCAATGTTCACCTTCATTTCGTTCGGATGAATGGTGTAAAAGATCCCTGTATCCTGATCATATGTGGTGACAGTTTTAACAGCACCAATTGCTGATGTGGTTCTCAACAAAGATCCAGTAACAGAACGACGTATTGTTCCTTGTCGACCCGTCAGGCTTGTATACACTTTGATTGTGTCCCTTGTAGAATCAGATGTCCCCCAGAAATGTTGATGAATATGATCACCATTTTGTACAGATCTTAATCTTCCATATTCGTCATATCTGCAGAATAATTCACACACTTGCAATGCCTAACTTTTGTCATTATTGTCATATTCTGTTCAATATTACAACACAACAAAAGCAAATTATTGTTACAGTATATTTAGTGGGATTGATGTGGGGTCTATCTGTACAATACATCAATACACATATGCTACTCGTGAGCTAACTAATGTCATAGGTTTATTAAAGCATGATTTAGAATACTCACTCATACTGTTGACTGCATCCTGAAGGTGGCTGATGTTCAATCATGAGACCTTGGTCATCATACATGTAAACAGCTGACTGTCCCATCTCACTGGTCATACTTTGAAGTCGCCCATTGGAATCAAGTGTGACAACAGACCTGTCACCTCCAGGTGCAACAAACGCATGTAAATCACCATTTGATCTTCTATCCAAGATTAAAGTTTGATTATTTTTGTCAATCACTCCCTTTAGGTTCTCATCTTCATCATACAGGAATTCAAACTCAATCTGTCCAGTCACCAGATCAATTGTACGCTGGTGTACACCTCTCAAGTTAAATATGTGTACCCTAGTTTGAGAAGTATCTGGCACCATATATTCATGTGCCGTTCCAATGCTTTCCCCGCTAGATACCTTCGTTGAGCGAATTCGTCGATTTCCTGTGAACAGTTTAAAAAATATTATTATATGGTAATCGACTTGGCTTAAAGGCATATGTTTAGTGGGAAATAGTGGGAAATGACTTCCAATTCCTTATAGAACACCCATCATAAGTATTTATTGTGTCTAAGTATTGACCTTCTCAGGCCAGATAAACCTCCCGGGGATGGAGAGATGAATTAGACGACACTGCCCTCAAGACACAAGATTGAAAATTCGAACCATGGCGGTCTGAGGCCGAGTACGCTGCCTCTCTGCTACGGAGGCTCCCCACAATACTGCATTTTTTTGAGTGAGTAAGGAAGAAACATTCGAGCCCGCGATTATTGTCGCGCAGGCTTCTTGTGACTCTAGTATTTACAGTATCCGTGGCAATAGCTTGAAAGGGGTGTTGACGAAGTCGTTGTGCTATTAGCAGGATATAGTCACTCTATCACACGATCCGAATTCCCAGGGACCTTAAGTAGGCAATAGCTGGTCTTAATACCTTGCTGTGGTAATAAGGGGAGCATCCCTAGCCAAATAGTAAATTGCGCCACCTGTATACTCGACCTTTGAACTAAGATCCGAAATAATCTTGGTTTTTCCCCTGATATGCACATGATGAAAAGCTCTTTTGAGGTCCAAGACGACCATCTGATCATCAGGTCGAATTTGGTCAATGGCTGTTTTTATCTTCTCATATTGAAAAGTTTTTGAAACATAGCTGTCATTCAGGAATAGTAAATCTGTGATCAGCCGAAATGTATCTTTGCCTTTCTTCTTACCAGTTCTGATAGGTGAAATACAGGGAGGTATATACAAAAATTGCTCTATAATTACCAAAGATAGCAGATAAGAAAATTCTTGGCACAGGGGTTAATTTTGTTGAGTACTATTGAAACAAGGGGGCGTCTCATCGTGAATTAGTCGAACTGGAACAACGCCGACAGCCCAATCGTTGACAGTGACAGATGCCCCGATCTCTGTCCACAAATGTCCACACATCTGGTGAGGGGGTTTATGGGGGCCATAATGTCACGAATGTATCACTGATACTGGTGAATACTGTCTTCGTTATCACGCCTGGACGGCACCCCACGGCTTGTAAAGTTGCTCTGCCACCGGTTGACCTGGCCACGACCTCCGAAAACGGAATCCACCTCCGGAGCTAAGGCCTTGTCGTTGAAGGTGAAATTGCTGGCTGTTTTGTTGAGGCTGCATTGCAGCTGCCACTTGTGACGCGTTCCTCAAATCGTCAATAGCATCCTCTTTTAATCCAAACGTATTACGTCTAAATGACCCGATCAAACGCCTATTTATCTTATGAGCAAGTGCCCTGCCCAACTATGGCACGTACCTCGTCCTGCAAGTATCTTACTTGGGCTAAGCCACACAGGGCGAGATTCTCCAGATCTTGCTGGGTTACGTTCCCATCCTGTTGAATGTTAATAAATATTTTCAGGGACGTCTCCACGTATCTAGCCACTTTCATCTGTACGTTATATGCTCCTTAATCATCACGCTTAATGTCAGTCCTTGAACACTTTATGCATACATCTGAATGTAAACGTATCTTCACCAATGAATCTTTAAGCGCCTTGAAATCACACTGGATATCGCTTTCTGGCCTACAGTATAGCTCATTCGTGACGTACGTGTCACGCCAAGCCGCTACACGGCACGACAGACTTTATTCCGGTCACTCTGAATGGCCGGACTAGGTGTAGCACGATATAGGTACGACATGATGTGGTTGTCACAGTGTGCAGACAAGTCCCGAATGTAAATAAATTGTGTATGCTTGTCCGGCCGTCCCGACATGGCCGGAAGAATATTCACACATTTCAGCCAAATTGTGTAAAAATTGCCTAAAGTTGTCCGGCCATACCGGCCGTCACCACGGGTCGCGACAAGATGTAGTTTATTTGTACAAAATGTGTGCATAAAATGCCTGGACTTGTCCGGCCGTACCGGCCGTCGCGGCAGGTCAGAGCAACTTGTCGCAACATGTCCGTGCTACAGGCTCACCAATGTTTCTGTTCCAGCCATGTCGTGCCATTATTATGTCGTGCCGTGGCGTGACTTGTCGTGACACGTACGTCACGAATGAGCTGTACTGTAGTTGCATGACGCGGTAAGACAGGCGTGGGACAAGGCTGGCTGATAAAGCCACTAATGGGGGAAACGTAATTCCCGTTCCAACTTCTGGCCTGGTATAGCGGGACAATGCTGGCCTGTTATGGCAACTGTTACGGTACAAACTGCTGAATTGTTTTGTAATTGTTGATGATGATGCCGTGTAGGTTTACCCGGCTAAGCCAAGCTACTCACATTGCGGGGAGCTCGGCCGCACTGACGGCCATTTTTCCACAGCTGCCCGTGTAAAAAAAACAGTGACTCCGCCTACCGTTAAGACGGTAACGGTGTTGGCCCTAGTCAGCTAGCGCGCTCTGGTGATCACAGTAGAGCCAAGCCCGCTAAAACATGGCTGTCAGTGTGTCAGAGCCTTGCGATGTCATCAGGGTAGTGTAGGTTGTTGTTGTGGTTGATCTTGAGATGATGTAGATGGATCTTGGCGTTGTTGTTATCCTGCGGGGCAAACTGGGGTGCAGCTTGCACCTGATCTGCACCCTCCAAGGCTGTGAGACGCTGAGATGTCTCACACTGATTCAAATCCACATTCTCTGTCAAATCCTGGACAGCCTCGATAAGGGTTGCAAGTTCAGTCACTCCGACAACTTGAATACATAATTATACTAATAACTCTATAATGAGTATGCCGAATTCTATCTTTTCAAGTAATTAAGTTGAATATCACACACCTTAAGGCTGAGTAAACTGTGGTGACCCCTGGTTGAAAGCACCAAACAGAAACTGGGGGCTGGCTATATGGACGTATTCCATATAGTAATAAAGTCTTCACTGAGGTCATGACCCAATTCACTGGACTAATAGTGGACACAGAGCTTTTAATTTGGAGTGGAGTGCATATGAACAAAGAGGGACGAGAAACGCTTGTTCAAATAGTTGCTGCTGACACCTAATACGAGCACTTACAGGCTTTTCACATACCCAAGACTTCACAATGTTCACAATGATCACAATATATTTCTATTGCACCATATCTCATAGGATTCTATGGCGCAGGCTTATTTAAGGCGAGTTAATCGTGAAGATAAGCACTGTAGGCTTCTCTAAAGAGCACGACTTGAGAGACGTTTTAAACAAATGCCTGATCTCCGAAAGCCTTTGTAGCAGACAGTGGTTGTACGACAAGGTTTTACATGGCCCGCCTTCTAGAATTTCTCGACTGCTGCTTTTGGACTATTTCGCAGAGATAAGACGGCGCATGGTCATGAGTTTGTATGTCACTCGTTTCTAACTGGCAACCAGTGGAGCTGCATTAGCACGGGGGTGATGTGTTCACGACATGATGTGCATGTGATGAGACGGCCGCTGAATTTTGAACTCGCTATAATTTGGCTATTTGATATTTCGGAAGCCCATAGTAGATAGCGTTACAGGAGTCAAAGCGTGATAAGACAAGGGACTGCACAAGTGCTGCATCAAATGTGAGGCAGTGCATAATCTGACGGATATTTCTAAGCCAGAAACAAAATGTCTGACACACTTTAACTATCTGCTTCCCTATATCCATTATGTCGTCGAAGACTACACCGATGTTTCTGGCAGCAGAAGTTGACTTTATCTCAGCATCTCTAATTTGAATAGTCTGAACAGTAATTTTACGAGAATTAGCAGATGACATCATTAGTAGATATTCCGTCTTGTCATTGTTTAACTTCAATCTGTGTAGCGCCATCTGATGTCAGTGAGACAGGCCTCGATTTCCAAGTGAGCTGTTCCTTGAGCAGTAACATTGTCAGCCTTGACGGTTACATTATAGTTGTGTGTCATCCGCAAACAACTGATATGCAACACATTGTCTTCGACAAAACGACTTACAGAAGCAAAATTGGGATCAACAAGACACCAAGTTGACTTAGCTCATTCTTAATCCAGAAACACAGAATATGCAGAGATTGCTCCTAGATCAACAATGAACTAAGTCCAGGCATTTCCCTGTGTTGTCTCCACAAGTCTCAGAATAACAATGCGCTAAGTGCACTTGCACCGTTCTTGTCCCAGCTATAGAGCCCATAAGCATATAACACCAGAATAACAATGCGTCAAGTCGAATTGGTCCTGTGTTGGACAGATATTATGCTGATATGTGCCCCTTTTCACGAGAATAACAATGTGCTAAGTCGACTCGATCTATTGTTTTAATCTGAATTCGGAATAAATTCACACTTTATACATATTATAGGTGACTTAGCTGGTTACTATCCTAAAGGCCAAAAATGTCACTTAGCACACTATTGTTTTAACCCATCGTTATACCGATGTCAGATAGCCTCTTGAGAAGGAGGCGATGATCTATGGTGTCAAAGGCAGCCGAGAGGTCCAGGAGAACCAATATGGCTGCCTCATATTTATCGAGTGCCATCGAGTGAAAATTACTCATATTTGTTTAATATTTGTGCAAATATTAATGTTTAAACACTCATTTCATTACCACTGACATTGATTTGATCAACTAATAAAACGAATTATAAACTACTAAAGTTATGCTAATCACTACTCGAATATATGTTTAAGTGTTGCCGGAATCAATAATGTGGAAGTATTATAATATGTATTTAACCTTTTCATCGCTAATATTGACTTGTCATTTTCTATCTGTTTTATTTGATTAAATCAATGTTATTGGAAAAGAAAGATGTATTTAAACAGTATTATTTGTAATAAGTTTGGTCCCAAATTTAAATAAGATAGCAGGTAAAGCAGGTAAAGGGTTAATGTGGCACTAGAATCGGAGATGTAAAATTACTAGAATATGTATTTAAATATGATAATGTACCTATCTTACCGGAAACGATAACTGGATAAATAGCTGTTGCACAAATAGTAAGTAAATAATTGGCTCACCCATGTCAGCAATAACAATTTGGTCGGATGACGATACTGAAATAGAAGAAGGGTAGTGGAATCTAACAGCAAGAGGTAAACTGTTGTCGTCGCCAAAACAGTCACAACTGCTGTACGAGCATGCACATTCCGTCTCTCCACCTGCGATGTGCTCAATGCTGTTTGTTCCCGGATCGACTCTATATATTCTGTTAACCTTTGAAAACTGTGACTCAGTCAAGTAAATTTTGCCATTGGGTCCGATTGTGACTGCTTTCTGCAAACAAAACACTAATATTGTCCGTTTGCAAAATGCTCAAGTCGTCGGCTGTTATACATATGAACCATTGCGCAATAGCCAAAAATGGCACAATCATTTGTAAAACTAGTAGGAATGACCATACTGTACTGTTTTTGTGCTGCATCACATTCAACAATGTGGAACATATTTTAGCAGAATTTTGTGTTGAAATCACGACCATTCTAGTAGAGTCATTTGTGTAGGATCCGTAACCATTTTCTTCCTTTGTTTCCGATTGATTTTTCAGCTAAAATATGACTCCCATATTCCTCTGACAACTGATGGGAAAGGTTTAAAATGGCCGCTTTTCAAAAATGGCCGCCATCGCCATTTAGAAGATTATAAAATAAGATAACTTTCGAAGATACCAAGCTATAAAATAAGAGATATATCAAATTCTACTATTTTGACACGACAAAATCAATAGAATGCTTATTTTGTAGATTTTGGTATCATCTTGACCTCTAAATCCTCGAATTTTTTTAACACGGTAACTTAACATTCTATATAATATGTCAAATTCTACTATTTTGGCATGAGAAATTTAATGGAAGGGCTATTGTTGTATTTGGGACCATAACGGCCGCCATCGCCATTTTGAGAATAAAAAGGAAAATAAGCAAACTCGGTAACTAAACATGCTATAAAGATAACAATAAAGACATAAAGACAGCTACATGCTTTTGACATCAAAATATATGTTTTGCGGGTCCATTTTTGAAAATTCTGACATAAAATAGCAAACACTGTCTCACTGTAATTCACTATAATTCAATCCAAACGGCTTGCCATAAATGACAAAAATTGAATTATTTGTGGAGCCACCTAAAAGGGCCTAAAACATACAAACCCACAAATATCTAAATATATTCTGTTTATATCATTATGTGAGTGTATTTAGTAATGAATTATTATGCGAAGTAGTTTGTTGATGCTCCATGAAGCTGTGAAGATCGACCCATTGCACCCCCCTACTTAGCAGCAACCCTTTCGAAAACACCTGGTACAGGTAATGTTTTTTCCAGAATCACACAGTCATAGAAGTCGGAGAGTTATTTATGTCAGAATGTCAAATCCAGAAAAAAAGAGTCAAACAATATATCATATGACATACCGTGATCCACCAAGCAAAGCTATACTCTATGATGTGATGTGTAAACTATCAAGATCTATTGAATCCAACATTGGCTGACAATTCTCAACAATAAAAAATAATTTCTGTCAAACTTGTTTTCAAACACATGGAATTGTGAACAACATAAGTAGAGTCAGAGTAACTATTCATCGAACTATTCATCGCCATGCCGAATTTCACAAAGAAAGCAGAATAAAGCATGGCGATTGCTCAACAAGTAAGATGAAGAAAAACGAGCAAGCTGTACAAGCTCTCGATGATTGTCTTACAGAATTCATGTTTGACCCATTTGATCATGTTAATGAGACACTACGATCTCTAAAGTCAGGAATTCCAGCTTCTAATAGTTTGGCTCTAGATCGGATGGAATACACAAAAGCACAGGACTTCATGGCTGAAACAGTGTATTCAAAGAAAAAGTCTCTCAATGACAGAGTATATTGTGATAAACATAAAAAAATCAAATTAAGATACCAGAAAAGCAGCAGGGGTTAACCTTAAAGTCAATAAATTAAGAAATGGAATGCAAAGCATTGTCATCTGTTGTGAGTTTAATCTTAACAAGTGGTGCCGTCAACCTTGAAAATGTTCCTTTCGATTTTCAATGCTAATGGAACCATGCGTAAAGTTGAAAAAAGTAAAATTCGACGAAAACCTAGCTATGAATATCTCTCCAGAGCCCGACACCTTCATTGCAAGAATTGCTATGGGCCTCATCTTGCATTTAATAACTCCTATTAGAGAGGGGAGAAAGGAAAATAATGGAACCATATACAATTGAGGAGACTTTGCAGATACGTTGGTATATTATCTTCTTTTTAGGCGGAAACGTGCAGAGCACATCATCAAATGTTATGTAAACGATCAATTTTATCTTCCATACTAAATCAAAGACAGTGAGAGGATATTGCGATCAGAAAACTTGCTTATTTCTAATATTTATATGAAGACAGAGATGTGTTCCCTTCTTGCCAATATTTTCATGCTGTATTTTTCACAAACCTGAAAAACATGATGCACAATCCAGAAAGTAGCAGAATGATACAACAGTTTCTGAAATTATAAACTGTGTAGTGGGAAGCACTCCCTTGAATATCACAACATGAATATTCTGCGAGAGCTTGAGTGCATTCATTAGCTGAAGCAGACACAGCTTTGTTCTCAATATGAAGTTGCCTTCGGTCTCAGGTTACAAAGAACTGGTTGTTGTTGACACCGAAGACACTGATAACTATGTTCAGATAGGCTATGTTGCGCATATGTCCGCCAGTCTACTTTGCTTGAAACGCGAACAACACCTTCTTGACGTAAGTCAGCTATGTGGTGAAGCAATGGCTGAATATATCATACCACTTCATGTGCTGACTGGTTGTGATCCTAACTCTGGTTTCTATGGAGTGGGCAAGAAAAAAGTTGTGGATCGTTCTGAGAAGTCCGTAGAAGCACAATAAGTGTTAATGTCATGTGGTACACGACTGCCAGGAATAATAATAAATGATAATAAGCTTGTGAATCGACATGTCTACAATGATTCAAAATACAAAATAACCCATCGCTGGCATCTTGGGAGTGAACTAAGTCTTCTTGTGCGTCATACCCTGCCTCCACTGCCACCATTTATAACCATGATAACCTTGCATGCAAATACCGAGGAAGAGTACATCGCAGACACTAGTTGTGGAAGTGAAGACATTAGTGGGTCTGGTGAGTACAGCTCAATCAGTGAGCTATGTAGTGACAGAGATGTTGAATGATTTGTATCTAAAATTACATGACTGATCTGAACATTTTGATGAAAGATCATTTATAGATTTCCACAGACATGATGCATTTTAAAACATCGTTTGAGGGTTTAGATAAAAAATGTTGTTTTTTTGTGTATATATTGTTGCATAATTTCTTTTTATAGCATTCCTTATGCCAATGTGGATGAAAAAGACATCTTAATTGTCAATTGTTCTTTTAAAAGTCATGGATTTAAAAATGTTATCAAATCTAAAAAAATAAGCGTTCAATTGAATTTGTCATGTCAAAAATAGTAGAATTTGATACATCACTTTTCTTTATAGCTTGGTAAGTTTTTCTATTTTATATTTTTCAAAATGTCAATGACGGTCATTTTGAAAAACGGCCATTTGGAAAATTGTTCCGTCAATTATGAGAGGTACATGGGATATTTTTTTTTCTAAAAGGTTTTAGTTGACAAATCAATCGAGAAACAAAGGTAGGAAGAAAATGGTCACAAATTGTGTAAACGAACATATAATAATAGATGAGATGCCATAGACTCAGATATTCTGTAAGCCGATGTTGTTTTACATTCATTGGAAATATCTATCATGCCATGCCATATATAGGCAGATCTAGGGGGAGGGGGTGCAGTGAGTATGTGATAAATACTTAAAAAAATTCTAAATAATTCCCTAAATTCACAAGAACAAAACTCTGTTGCAGCCCCCCCCCCCCCCCAGAAAAAAAAACGCGATGGCAACCTTGCATCAGATGCTGGATCCGCCAATGCCTTCCATCTGAATATACTTAACAAGGAATCAAATGTCTATCAAAGTATATACTAATAATTACCAATGGGGCTTTGAACTTAGCATCTGTTGCTTTTCTGCTGTTGCTGAGCACTGTGGATCCTGATCCGTACAGATGATCAGGATAGCCTGCGATACGTTTTATTGTGCCCTCTTTGGTCAGTTTCAGGAGTACATCGTCATCAGTGATATACATAGTTTCATCAGCGAGATCTACTGCTATATCTGTCGGGTTTCTAAAGTAGGCCTCGTCCATACGGATGTTATATCTGCTGCTAGCTGTAATAACAAAATATTCAGCAGATACAGTCTAACATTTCACCTACACTACATGTTGTTCAGTGTAGGATTTAATAAGTAGTAGTTTCCTTAACATAATTATTTACTGTTTTTTTTCTGGCTCTTACTGGCAGTGTTTAGTTACAAACAAAGCTTACGTAACTAAAATCCATGTTTTAAATGTATTGTTTAATAGAGAAGATATATTGTGGATTACGCTAAATATCTAACTTACGTCTTTGTTTCGGTGGTGATTCGGGCATATTTCTTCCAACGTATGCAGAAATTATTTCATCATTACCGATCTGCCTTATTCTCTTATAGTCAACGACAAATACATTTCCATCCTGGCCCATTGAAATACCTGGCATTTTAATAGATATAGAGTGATAAACAACGATTCAGAGTCTATATTATCATATATAAGATACATTTCAGCATTTGCATTCTCTATAAACATTCATAATCATCTTATGTTAAATTTTCATCCAGTTTGAGGCAGTCTCTGCCTGATTTTATTTTGAAATGCTCTGACTTTCCTAACTAATTGTCTGTGATATGTAGGCTACATATGGTAATGTGCACTATGAAAGTAATGATCTAGTCACCGCCATTCTGGAATACCTCATAGGGATTGCTGTTAAAATAATTGCCCTGCGCCAGGATACTTTCAGTGTTTTCAATCCCTGGTGTTTCAAAATGTTGGCCACATATGTATTGAATGCTTTATAGTCCTGGGACTGATTCTAAAAACGTAATTTTGTTGCACCCCTAGAATAACTTGGGTTTATGGTATAGTTTTGCTTTTTTTGGTTCCCCAGCTTTCATTTTAAAACATTACCCTTTCAAAATGTGTCCGAAAGATCATTTGAGAACCATTTCCTGTAGTCGGTGAAAATGAGAGCATTGCCATTTGTGCACTTGTAGTTGACAAAAAAACATAACAATTATTGCACATTTCACCTGGATTTAACATACACTTTTTTAGAGGGCTGATGTTTTGAAACTAGATACATACATAACAAGTAAAGATAAAAAAGTGAGAATTTTTTAAGGGGGTGCAGCAAACTCTAGATTAATATTAGTTCTCTCAGAATCAGCCCCAGGACTATTATGTATTGCCACACAGATGTAAACCCTATTTAAGGAATACTGAATACATCTTTTTATCTATCTATTCTATATCTATTCTATATCTATTCTATTCTATTCTATTCTATTCTATTCTATTCTATTCTATTCTATTCTATTCTATTCTATTCTATTCTATTCTATTCTATTCCATTCCATTCCATTCCATTCCATTCCATTCCATTCCATTCCATTCCATTCCATTCCATTCCATTCCATTCCATTCCATTCCATTCCATTCCATTCCATTCCATTCCATTCCATTCCATTCCATTCCATTCCATTCCATTCCATTCCATTCCATTCCATTCCATTCCATTCCATTCCATTCCATTCCATTCTATTCCATCCATCCATCCATCCATCCATCCATCCATCCATCCATCCATCCATCCATCCATCCATCCATCCATCCATCCATCCATCCATCCATCCATCCATCCATCCATCCATCCATCCATCCATCCATCCATCCATCCATCCATCCAACCATCCAACCATCCATCCATCCATCCATCCATCCATCCATCCATCCATCCATCCATCCATCCATCCATCCATCCATCCATCCATCCATCCATCCATCCATCCATCCATCCATCCATCCATCCATCCATCTATCTATCTATCTATCTATCTATCTATCTATCTATCTATCTATCTATCTATCTATCTATCTATCTATCTATCTATCTATCTATCTATCTATCTATCTATCTATGACTTATATAATGTGAATAGAGCAGCGCATTATTTATTATAAACTATTTCTAAATTTCGCCTTTAAAATGTGTAGGCTATGGGACCAACCTTTTAGTCCTACAAATGAAGCTTCTATTGCTGGACCATTGTCACCACACGTACTCTGCCACCATCGTTTACATTTCTCTCCTGTGCCAGCTAACACACTAATTATTCCACTGGCTATATCTATTGTGTAAACCTTCAGAGTAGTCGGATCAGACAACAACAAAGAATTGTCACGTCTGTTCAAAGTCATGTAGTACTGATATCGTGGTGACCTGTAGTGATGAATATTAATCAAATGCGCTGATTTAAACCTTACACTGATATATGTTTGTTTAAACCATCATACATTTCTTATTCAGCTCTTTCCGCTTCATTTGAATGCCTTTTTTATGGGTCTACGTACGGCCATTATACAATATTTTATTTTTTTCAGTGCGGGGATCGTCTTTGAACGTTTCTAGACGTCAGATTCTGACGTCTTAAGTCGGTCCCCGCGCTGAAAGGGTTAGATTACGCTTTTAGTTTCTTATTTTGCAACTGCGCTATTAGAATTTCAGCTGACATAGTATATGCTGGCTCGACATTGAACCGGGATTTTATACAGAATATCTTACCATGGTAATTTGGCTATTGTACTGACAGTCGCATCCTTGACGTGATACCGTCTGATGAAGTTATTATCACCGAAAAATATGTCGTTATCTGGTCCATGAACGACTGCCATTGGTGCTGTAATCCTAGCTTCTGTCCCTCTGCCCTCTCCACATCCCTGAATGGAACAGAGAAATTTCATTCATTTCAAGTGAATTGCAGACAAAATACTATTCTAAAACTTGTTTGTTAAACGTGGCCGTTTTTATCGTTCACATGCCGTAATAATAAAACAATGTTCGAAATGGAGTTGGTAGGCCTATCTACTGACTTCAATTACATAGAATTACACCAACAAATGATGCTAGATCAAAATGTGCTGATTAACTAGAGCGCTCTCCGAATGATGACAGTTCTAAGCTAATTAAATTATTTTGCACTTACAAATTAGAAGTTTAAACTCATACCTGACAATTATTTGCTTGGGCTCCTGTTCCCACAATGGTACGCACCACATTCTCATTCTTCACTTTGTAACTTTCTCCGGTGCCCTTGTATACCACATCTGTGAGAATAAGGTCGGAGTATTATAAGGGATGGACCAGATGACACGTGGGGGTGGGCTATGAGTTTTTACCCCACAACACTTTTTCCCGAACTAAAATTTTTTTTTCATCCGAATGAATTGTTTAGATTGACAAAGCTAAACACACATTTTTACTTAAATAACGCACCATTATAATAACAAAAGAAAATGCTATTGTGTCGATACATTTATTTTGAGAGGGGTCCGAGGGTTTCCTCCGGGAAATGTTTAGACGCATTAATTAATGTCATTAATGTCTTATTTAGCTTTTTACGCTCCATTTGAATCCCCACATGTATGTTATGGATCCACGGCCTTTTAAAATTCAGTGCTGGGATCGACTTTAGACGTCAGAAGCTAGCGTCTATAAACGTCAGATTCTGACGTCTGAAACTCTCTTTTTTCCTTGAGCGTGTAGTGAGTGGCTCTGATTGATTACAATGTAATATAGAATGTTTACCATTTGGAGTTCATGATTTTGATCCGGATACTATTATAGGGATCGCCCAACAAAAAATGTGTCATTGATATTGTAAACCACATGGTCAAGCCAATAGTAGTAGGTTCAAAAACCATGATTCCGTGATCAACCTTCTGCAAGTAACGTTTGACGGTTGTTTTGAGTAGCTTAAGGTATTTGTAAAAACATAAGCTCCTACGCCTCTTTTGAAAAGGCGGGCGGGATTTTCCAGAGCGTAAAATCTAAAATGGTCGCCATCGGTCACGGTGAAAAGCAATAATTCACTTTTATTTCATCCACTGGTCTCCCAGTGGAACACAGTTTTTAATGCATTTATGTAGGAGCTGGATTTATTGAGGTCATGGTAGTATTATTTATCATATAAGTGTGACAATGTAAGATTTATACCCCTAAAATAGGGGAACGCGTCACCGAGGGGTGCAATCCGTTATAAACAGCTAACTTTTTTGTGCTTCCTTTTATGTAAAATCAAAGATGGCCGCCGTTCAGCATAAGGTAAAGCCCAAAATGATCAATTCACAGTGAATCAATTAAAAATGTTATGTGCTCTGCTATTCGAGGTTACAAAAAAAACAATACAAGTAAGTTGTAAAACATATATTTCAACGAAAACATCATCTGATATTCAGCAAAATAGCGTAAAGAAAAACAATCATTGACTCGAAATAATAAACATTTTTAATAAAAACTTATGAAACTATTTAAAACTAAAATCACAGTCTAAGATATATTGTGAAAATGCATAAAAGACTAGTGGGCACAGCCAAAAATACTATTATCACAATATTTAAAGGTATAGTCAACTGTTAAAATACGCAGGACATGGGTCCCCCAGAATGCAATATTGCCCGTGGGTATACCATAATAATACTGTGTGCATTTTATACCAAACGCCGTATTAAGAGCAAGTGATCAAAGCATAGCAAGTCCATCTACTTGAGCGACATCTATGAGTTAATAATTCCGCAGATGCTCTTATTTAGGCGTTGTGTTTGAAAGCTAACTGACTGTATTACTGTGGGGATTTCGAAACAGCTGACCCCCACGCATGTATTGACATGGAGGCTTTCCCAGCAAACAGTGTACACTCACCCAATGTTGGTTTAATGTTGGGCCAGCGTCACAAACGTTGGTCTAACATTTATATATCTTTGGTGTGTGAAATCGATTTGTGTGGTTATTTTTAAAATTGTGTGCTTCCTTCATGTGAAAATCTAAGATGGCCTGCTCCTAATAAGAACTAGACTAATAAGAATGACTAGAGTAATTATATAATTAAAAAAGTGAAGAAATTTTTCATAGGAATGTTGCTAACATGTTACATGCAAATTTTGACAACACTCTAGTATCGCACTCTCACATTGGAAAAAACAAGAAGTTGAATTATTTTAAACAAGTGTACAGTTTAGTTTTTATAGAAAACGTTTCATGAATCCGTGTCTCGTGCAATAGCATCAAGTACGTCACAAGAATGATCTTGTAGCAACAATTGTCAGCAGTCTGAGTCAGAATCTGATTCAAATAATTCTGACTCACACTCTGAATCGGAGCAGTCAACCATTTGTTCTTTGCTTGGGTGTTGTGGAAGTACTGCCGGGAGATCTAATTTGGTATAGCGTACTGGTCTGCAATTACCATTCATCATTTCCCATCCATGGCCAATGGGAGAAGGATGGTTTCTAAGTTCTGCATGGCGCTGGATATGAGCCAAATAATTAGCACGTATAATATGTAAATTCAGGCTGTCATTATCCCGGGGGAGGCGCATTAGCAAAAACTGTGACATTCCGCGACACAGACCAGTGTGCCAGATTGAAGCTGCTCGTAAACCGGGATACTAATAAGGTGGTGGACGTTTATAACCAAATGTATCTTTGTTGTTTTTTTCTAAATAGGAAGTTCTACATCGTGGCACCC
The DNA here is from genome assembly GCA_964017125.1 of Flabesymbios commensalis. Taxonomy (NCBI): domain Eukaryota; kingdom Metazoa; phylum Annelida; class Polychaeta; order Terebellida; family Flabelligeridae; genus Flabesymbios; species Flabesymbios commensalis. The sequence goes on along the minus strand of OZ024904.1, from coordinate 97,334,003 downwards.
TGATGTTATTAGCGCTTCATGTAGCATATCTAGTCGAGCCAGCTGTTGGTTGACAAATTTGTGACAAATACACCGGGATAACATATGAACGATCTTAAACATTAATTTATGCCACTTCCTTTGTTTGGAAAGGGGTCCCCAGCCAAGTTATAATATAAGTTTTTCGAAGCTGGTTTGCATGCTCTCAAATGGAATGGGAAAAAGAAGAATTATCTAATGCGCCTCCGACCGGATAATGTCAGCCTAAATTTACATATTATACATGTTAATTATTTAGCCTAGTATATTCAGCGCCATCCAGAGCTCAGAAACCATCCTTCTAAGATTCGCCATGGATGGGAAATGATTAATGGTCATTGCAGACCAATACGCTATACCATTGTAGATCTCCCAGCAAAACTTCCACCACACCCAAGCAACGAACAAATGATTCAGAGTGTGGGTCATATTTATTTGAATCAGACTCAGACTAAAGACAAAAAATGTTGCTGCTACAAAGATCATTCTTGTGATGTACTTGATGCTATTGATGAGACAGTGATTCTTGTAACATTTTCTATTAAAACTAAACTGTACACATGTTTAAAATCATTCAACTTACTGGGTTTTTTTCAATGTGGGAGTGGAATACTATGGTGTTGGCTAAATTTGCATGTAGAATGTTAGGAACATTCCTAAAACATGTTCTGAATTCGCATGCGTAGGTCACGTGTAGGCCTTCAGTATACAGTACAGGTTGAATGATGGCATTCAGCTGAGTAATTCAACCTCATTACAAGACTATGGATACTAATCCAACGAGACACTCACCCAACACTGTTTTAATGTTAGACCAATGTCTGCGAGGCTGCGAGGCATTAAACCAGTCTGCGAGGCATTAAACCAGCATTGGGTGAGTGTACACTGTTTGCTGGGAAAACCCTCATGTCAACACATACGTGGGGTTCAGATGTTTCGAGATCCCCGCAGTAATACAGTCAGTTAGCTTTCAAACACAACACCCAGATAAGAGCATCGGTGGAATTATCAACTGTGGCTCAAGTATATGGACTTGCTGTGTTTTGAGAATTTGCTATTGGTATTGAATGGTATTGGCGTTTGGTATGAAATGCATATAGTATTATTATGGTATACCTACTGGCAGTATTTCAATCTGGGGGACCCATGTCCTGCGTATTTTAACAGTTGACTATACCTTTGAAACTCGTGATAATATTATTTTTGGCTGTGCATACTAGTCTTTTATTAATTTTCACAAGATATCTTAGATTGTGATTTTAGTTTTAAATAGTTTCATAAGGTTTTAGTAATAATGTTTATCATTTCGCGTCAATTATTGTTTTTCTTTACGTTATTTTGCTAAATAACAGATGATATCTTCGTTGAAATATATGTTTTACAACTTACTTGTATTGTTTTTTGTAACCTCAAATAGCAGAGCACATAACATTTTTTAATGATTCACTGTGAACCGATCATTTTGGGCTTTACCTTATGCTGAACAGCGGCCATCTTGGATTCTCACATGAAGGAAGCACACAATTTTGAAAATAACCCCACAAATCAATTCCCCACCCCAAAAGTATATAAAAAAGAGGTGTTACATAAAATTTTAGGTCAGCCAGATAAAAAGTTAGCTGTTTATAACGGATTGCACCCCTCGGTGACGCGTTTTCCTAATTTGGTGGCATAAATCTTACATTTTCACACTTATATGGTAAATAATACTACTATGACCTCAATAAATCCATTTCCTACATAAATGCATTAAAAATGTGTTTCACTGGGAGATCAGTTGATGAAATACGTGAACTCTTGCTTTTCACCGTGACCGATGGCGGCCATTTTGAATTTTACGCTCTGGAAAATTCTGCCTGTCTTTTTAAAAGATGCGTAGGAGCTTATTTTTTTTACAAATACAGAACAACCGTTACAACGTTACTTGCAGAAGGTTGGTCACGGAATCATGGTTTTGGACCCTACTATAGATATGGATATGGCCTTCTAAAAACACTGCTATTTTGTACCAGTAAAACTGTGCTCCAAGACAGTATTGTTTGGTCTATATTAACCGATATATTGCCCTATATTTTCGATGCCAGCCCATGAGCCAGCCACTGACGATCTTTACCATTCGACAGTACTAGTTCGTATTGTTTTTTGCTTAGCTACATATATCCCTGGCTTAATAAATGAAAATGACCATATTATATGGTAACGTTCAATGTATTATGATAGTGATAAATATATTATTTGAGACTCGCTATGTACAACCAAGTCGACAAGACACACTTATCCAGCATTGCTTCATTGCCGGACCAGCGTTTGAAACGTTGGCACAACAATAAACAATACCGTATAAATGACCCATGAGTTATACACGTTCCAGAACACTTCCCATACCCAAAGCCGTTTCTACAATGGAACAAATAAATATGTAACCATTCCACCAATATTTCAAAATGTTTTAAAATGATTACTTCATACAATAACTCCTAAATGTAATCGTTAATGTATATATAACCTCATAAGTGGATCGAAAATGTATTTATTCTACATTACACTAGAGAGCTCGTATTGCATTGGTATTGTGCTCAGCCTCCTCAAAATTGGCGTGTATAAAAACTAGGGTCTTATAATATAACCCAGAAATTCAAAACAGTGACCCTTTGTCAATGGGCCGCTGGTGCATTGCATTTATGTCTGTAGTAGGGTTATATCGTATTTTATGAAACGCAGTGACGTACCGGTGACCCTTTTGATCGGCTAGTCAACAATTTTATAAAAGTCCCCCTCCCCCATACTTCATTGTATTAGGTGAAAACATTGCAGGTCAAGGCCATTGAGTTTGACAGAGTTACCGATAGCCAGGATTTTCCCGTCTTCATGTTTTAAATTATACAGGCGGATTCTTTTCACAAGGTCGATTCTACGCATTTTTTGCAATATATTTTTACATTTGCGTTAACAACATTTTTCTTCAGGGTTACTTCTAGATTGGTTGTTTTTTTGCCTGTATATATACCTATACCTATACCTATAAAACAATAACATCATTTTTAAGGCCGATAGGATTTTTATTGACCCGACGCAGATGCCAGCAGCCCGAGACGGAGTCGAGGGATGCTGGCATCAGTCAAAGGCCAATAAAAAATTATATCGCACAAAAAAAAAAGTTATTACTATTATTATCACTTTTCCAACATGACAACGAATCTCAACAATATTTATTCTTTGTCTACAATTACAGCATAGGTCTACATATCTACGCAGAAAATAACCACTGTGTGTTATCTACAACAGCACTACTCCTAAGCTCCACATACACAACAGATGGATATTATTTTGTTATTAATGTATAAGATAATAACAGCGTTCAATCTTCATAGAAATTCCCTAGGTGTCAGTTATTTTCTTCTCGTCCCGGCGGCCACGTAGTTTTAGTGATTCCCCGGGTGCTTAGGTCTGGCTGCTTTGCGATACGTACCCCTAATTTAAACCATATATGTACCCCCAGTACATCAAAACCACATGTGTAGGCCTACCCCTATCACACAAAACGGGCGGGGCCCTATAGGGTAGTGGTTAGCACCGCTGCCTTTCACGCCTGAGCTCGGGGTTCGGTTCCCGGTTACGGCGGTTTCAAAGAAACAAAAATGTTTCTTCCCCATCCACGTGTGAAAGTCAGTATTGTGGGGAGCCTCCGTGACCGAGAGGTAGCGTGCTCGGCCTCAGACCGCCAGGGCTCGAATTTCGAATCCTGTGTCTGGAGGACAGTGTCATCTCAATCATCTCACCACCCTCAGAAGGTTCTCCTGGCCCAGTTTAGCCTATATGTGCACAAAGGTGGCCTAAAGCCCGATTCATTTCATTTTGCTTTGAGAGCGGTCGGGTGCAGAACCTGGCCAAGCTCGGCATGTCCGACATCTGACCTGGGGTGGTGTCGCGTAGCAGATTTGTCGCAGGGTTCTAGTATCGTCCGGACCAGGGAAGAGTGCTACACTTGAGCTACCCCTAAGATAGCCAGTCATCTGTCAAGCAGGCGCAGTGCCTACTCTTTACTTTAACCCTTGGTGTGTTGCACGGGACAAGTGTCAATAGTTCGTTAGTGGCATCGAGCAAAGTACGCCGAATTGAAATAAATACATTATTGATTACCTGTTTGTTGTACGCGGATGTAAATTACAATTAGAATTGTAACAGGTATGACATTGTATCGCAATCATTGTCAGTTCATGTGTACTTAAGTACCGGGTATTTATAAAATTCATGTGAGATTTAATAATCATCCTTATAATTAATATTGCTATTGAGAATGTCGAATTAATAAATATAGACATTGTGCTTCCAGATTCACCAGATAAAGTCAACTTGGTCCAGAATTGTGCTCAGCTCAGCTGAGTTCAGCTCTGCATAGCTTTACGTTTGTCAACTTGATCAATACACCATCACCGCAGCTTCATATTCTTTTTCTTGGCTGCGTGATTGAAAATTGTCCCCAATACGCTGCTAGGGCTGCTAGCTTATTGTACACGTCGTTCGTGCACACTAGGACGGATACTCATTTTACACCCACATAAATTATCAATATGTCACTATAGTCCATGGGCCAGATAGGGTTACCGTGCACCCCCCCCCCCCAGGACAGTCTGAGACCAAGTTTTTATTGTTCATTGGACCTCCCCGGATATCAAAAGTCGATGCCATCAAAAAAAAGTTGGGATGGACTACCTGTTTTGGGCCATTTTCAAAATGGCCGCCATCGAAATCTGGAAATCACCTTTTGTGCCATAACTTGAGTTCTAAGGCAGTTAGAGTCACAAAATTGGTGTCTATGTATATGTTTTTGGGGGTGAGGAATCCAGTTTTGCCAATAAAAAATGTTTCTGTCTTGTGGAAAATTTATAAACAGCTATTCCAACGTATTTTTCGTGCATTTTTGGTCATTTTTTGTGTTAGTCCATGGGACAGAGAGGGTTACTGTGCACCCTCCACCTATGAAAGTCTGAAACCAAGTTTTTTTTGCTCATCAGACCTTCCCCAATATCAAAAGTCGATGCCATCAAATAAAAGTCGTATGGACTACCTATTTAAGCCATTTCAAAATGGCCGCCATTGAAATTTGGAAATCACGTTTTGTGCCATAACTTGAGTTCTAAGGCAGTTAGGGTCACAAAATTATAGTCTATACATATGTTTTTTGGGGCGAGGAATTCAATTATGCCAATAAAAAATGTTTCTGTCTTGTGGAAAATTAATAAACATCTATTCAAACGTATTTTTCGTGCATTTTCGGTCATTTTTTTGTGTTAGACCATGGGCCAGAAAGGGTTACTGTGCACCCTCCACCCATGAAAGTCTGAGACCAAGTTTGTTTTGCTCATTAGACCTCCCCCAATATTAAAAGTCGATGCCATCAAATAAAAGTCGGATGGACTACCTATTTTAGGCCATTTCAAAATGGCCGCCATTGAAATTTTGAAATCACGTTTTGTGCCATAACTTGAGTTCTAAGGCAGTTAGAGTCACAAAATTGGTGCCTATACATATGTTTTTGGGGGCGAGGAATTCAATTATGGCAATAAAAAATATTTCTGTCTTGTAATAATTTATGAATAGTTAGATAAACGTATTTTTCATGTATTTTTGGTCATTTTTGTGTATTTTAGTGCGAACTCAGAGAAAAACTAACCTTAAAATAAAACTTGTAACTAGTGTTATTTTATTCCGTGAATAATGAGCATAACAGTGTTGAAAATTGTAAATAAAAATTAAACTTTGCTTATGACTAGCATGATAAATGAAAAAAACTTAGTGTAGAAAATATTAAAATAACAAAGTGGTGACTGTTCCATGAACCTATTAGAAGTACATGTAATTTTCATCCATATTATATCTGACCAGCAGCTGAGTAGAATATTTCCTTCCAATACTTTCACACAAGATCATATCGCCACTTTAAAATTTAAAACGGTAGATACACCCTTTCAATTCCAAGGGGAAGCTTTTGTTATTGACAGTCATTCTTATGTATTGCACACTCATTTCACCAGTTTATCTAACACCCATTTAAAAACAGAGTTTCTAACATAATAGTTGCCATGTCATCAAAATCTTATAGTGGTGACAGCAGAAATGGTGGTAAAGCGGTGGTAAAGTCCTTGTTCCACCAGAATATGAAATAAGTTTGCACTACCATAGAACATAAAATAAACATATCGTAAGCTACTGATTAGCTAAACCTAATCCTCATCACTGTCACTTTCAGCTACTGCACTGTCATCAGACATCACTTCTTCCTCTGATGAACCTGCTACATCGTCATCACTTTCTAATGTATCATCTTCCTCTGCTATGTCTATTGGGATAATTGGACCTTGACACAAGATGGGCACAAGTTTCCCATTGTTTTCAGTGTATACGTGACCATTAATTGCCAGAGGAATATTTGCCTTAGGAATATGGGCTAATTTCCAAATTCCAGTCTGATTTACTCGTCTAATATGCTGAGACAATGTCTTTCTACATGGTGTAAATTGGCTGAGGTCAATATTGCGCTCGAGATTAATGCACTTATACTTCAAAATAGAGTAGCGAAGATCATGTACACTCTTATGACGATTTTTCCCATAGATGGCACATGTAAACTTTTCTAGGTCGATCACCATGTCATCAGAGATATGCCAAACATCAAGTTATTTTACATCTTGAAATCTCACTGTCTTCTGACTCAGTTTTATTGGTTTAATTTTCCCCACGCGTGAATGCGCAAAAAGACAGAAATGCACTGCAGAGCTTCCATCATTGTTGGCTATGTGAATTACAATCAGAAGCCTTCTTGTGTTGTCTGAGCCAGTATCAAACGAAATAGTGATGTCTTGAAAGCAAGGTGCAGCAATATGAAAAACACATCACTGTCAGAACTGCGAATGCGAACTGTATCAAAGCCTTGCTCTTGTGCATAGAGACAGTATCAGTTTCTTTTTGATTTGAGAACAATGATGTAATCTCAGTTTTATTAACTGTTGTTCCATCTTCAGACGCAAGAAGGTAGCAGTTACCATGAGGGACAGTTATTATTTTTGTCTATGCAAGTTTTGGAGCAAATTTATGAGAGCACCAAACATCATTCATAACATCAACTAACTGTGATTTGTTCTCACTGTTCATCAGACATGTCTTCCAATCAGCTGGCTTTTTTGCAATGGCCCACTTATGATCAATGTATCACTGGTACCAAGCATCTGTCTCTCCATTTGCTTAATCGAGCCTTCTGTGCTAAAGATAATGTCGCCACTCCTTGGTATGATGTCAAATATTGCACGTGCAATGAGATAAGAGTTGCTGGTGTTGTTTGACATAACATGGAAGAAAGCATTGTCATCTTGTATGACCAGAGTACTGCCCAAATTACTTGGGACTGGTGCATCACTCACATCCTGGCCAAGATACAACCAGCACATTCAAAGGCGTAGGAAAACTTAAACCATAAAATCTGATTCAGAAGATTATGCGATTTCAAGATGTACTCTGTAAATCAGGAGATGTTTGGCATATCTCCGATGACTTGGTGACCGACCTAGAAGAGTTCACATGTGACATGTATCGCTACTCTATCTTGAAGCAGAAGTGAGCAATATTGACTTCAACCAATTTCCACTATGTAGAAATACATTGTCTCGTAGACGGGTAAATTATCAGAATGGAATTTGGAAATTAGCCCATACTCCTCAGCCATATATTCATTTAGCAATTAATGGTCACGGATGGACTGAGAACAATGAGAAACTTGTGCCCGTCTGGTGTCAAGGTCCAATTATCTCAATAGATATAGCAAATGAAGATGATACATTAGAAAGTGATGACGATGTAGCAAGTTCATCAGAGGGAGAAGTGTTGTCTGATGACAGAGCAGTAGCTGAAAGTGACAGTGATGAGGATTATGTTTAAATAATCAGTAGCTGATTATATGTCTATTTTATGTTCTATGGTAGTGCAAATGTGTTTCATATTCTGGTGGAACAAGGACTTTACCACCATTTCTGCTGTCACCACCATAAGAATTTGATAACACGGCAACTATTATGTTAGAAATTATGTTTTTAAATGTATGTTAGATAAACTGGTGAAATGAGTGTGCAATACATAAGAATGATTGTCAATAACTAAATTTTCCCTTGGAATGGAAAGGGCGTATCTGCCGTTTTAAATTTTAAAGTGGCGATATGATCTTGTGTAGAAGTACTGTTTTTTGGTAACGAAGGAAATATTCTACTCAGCTGCTGGTCAGATCTAATATGGATGAAGATTACATGTAATTCTAATTGGTTTATAGAACAGTCACCAAGTTATATTTTAAGGTTAGTTTTTTCTGTGTTCGCACTAAAATACACAAAAATGACCGGAAATACACGAAAAATACGTTTATTTACCTGTTTATAATTTATCTACAAGACAGAAATATTTTTTATTGGGATAATTGGATTCTTCATCCCCAAAAACATATGTATAGACTCTAATTTTGTGACCCTAACTGCCTTAGAACTCAAGTTATGGCACAAAACGTGATTTCCAAATTTCAATGGCGGCCATTTTGAAATGGCTTAAATAGGTAGTCCATACGACTTTTATTTGATGTCATCGACTTTTGATATTGGGGAAGGTCTAATGAGCAAAAAAAACTTGGTTTCAAACTTTCATAGCTGGAGGGTGCACAGTAACCCTCTCTGTCCCATGGACTAACACAAAAAATGACCAAAAATGCACGAAAAATACGTTGGAATAGCTGTTTATAAATTTTCCACAAGACAGAAACATTTTTTATTGGCAAAATTGGACTCCTCACCCCCAAAAACATATACATAGACACCAATTTTGTGACTCTAACTGCCTTAGAACTCAAGTTATGGCACAAAAGGTGATTTCCAGATTTCGATGGCGGCCATTTTGAAAATGGCCCAAAACAGGTAGTTCATCCCAACTTTTTTTTGATGGCATCGACTTTTGATATCCGGGGAGGTCCAATGAACAATAAAAACTTGGTCTCAGACTGTCCTGGGGGGGGGGGGGGGCGCACGGTAACCCTATCTGGCCCATGGACTACTAGTAGCACCTTCTCAAGTGATAATAATGTCAGTTTTTCGCCGATGTTCATTTAACTTTTAAACGACTTTGTCTGCTCTTGACACTTTACCCGGTAAGTTATTTTATTTAAATTTTCACCTAATTGAAGTTGTGCTTTGCTAACACGAGCCACACCTTCAAGTGAGTGACAATTATTCATAATTTTATATTTTAGGCCAAACATTTGCAAACCATGATATTTAAACAATCATTTCATTCCGAATAACAGTGATTTGACTGTTAATAAAACAGACTAAAAATGACCATACTCGTGATTGGCGCTTAAACAGTTAAAAATATCGGATGGTGGCTCATATACACATAAATAAGAGGTATTTTATAAATGTATGACTATGCGCTGTGAAAATGTGTAGAGGTGTTAGGTCTATATGCTTTTCCACAGTTTTTGTCAACTGCATAATAATATGTGATTGTTAATTATTTTCTATGGTTGTCGTTGTGGGAAAAATGAATGAATGTACGGGTTTATGCCAAGTGATACAAATATATTTGAATACGAGGAGTGACAGATTACCATTGACAGCATCGTATGTATGCTGTATAGCGAGTGTCCAGCCGCCTAAGCCCATGTCAGATAAAGTGTTCCCATTCAGTTGCACTTCACGGTTCACCCAAAATAAGCCAGATTGAGTGGATCTTGAGACACGCACATTGAGATTAGCAGAGCTGAAGCGATTAAAGCTGGCTCCAAAGTCTGCTCGCGATGCATAATAGACCAATCCGTATTCATAACCGATTCGCACTGAAACAAATTGTGTTGTTCTTACTTGTATCATTAAAGAAACATATAAGTTAATTGTGTATATAATTATATATGAACATATTTCATTCCATGTATTAACCTTCAAAAGAAGAGATTGTATGCCTACAATAGTACAGTAAATACAAACTGATATTTGTAAATACCATAATGCACGTAGCAATAAGTTTAAAACTATTCTGTTTTTGAGGACTTATATTTTCTAAAGGTTTCCGTACACTGTCAGTCAGAACATCTTGTACGGCATATCCTTTCGTAATATTTTTCTTAACAACTTGCGAAAAAAATCGAATGAATATTTGAATGAGTTGATGATCTCACCAGTCGCCTTTGTGTTGCCTGTAATCATGCGACCGTAGGCATCACGTCTATCCCATACAAATGTGTACACCTGGTTCTTCTTCACGGGTAATGTCTTCTTATGAAGTACGCCGGCTATCTAAAATGAACATTAAACTCTCTTTTTCACATAGTAATGCTAAGACAAATTTGATTTAAGATATCACGAGTGATTCGGACCAGTGTTTCTTGAGATAACGCGTTCACAATGTCTGACGGAATTTAAAAAAAAGGCATTTTTATGAAAAAAAGCAGAACTATGACGAAAACCCAAAGTCAGGGAGGTATTTCACTCGTGTCATCAGTGTCTCTCTCTCTACTTCAGACACTGGTCATCTTTCCAAGATCAGCTAATATTCACCATCAGGGGACAGATATTTCACAGCCACTATCTGTATTGCCGCATCTAGGTGCATGGGAAAAACGCCCCTTCTTTCAGAACGATGGCCTCACAGAGTGCAAAATAACCCGATTCATGATATTACTATTGATGCTTCTGAAAATGGGATTAAAATATCTAGGCTGAATATACACTGATATATATCGTATATAGTAGAAATTGTGCTTAGCTTATACTTTAAAAACTCCATTAAATTAATTATCAATAAATATAAAATTGAAAGTGGAACACTCATGGATACCCTCAGGTTATTATGACGAGCACTGCGTGCACAGATTCCCATGGGTTGTCAGCGGGTGGGCAGGTGTGCATCTAAACACAACTGACCAATCAAGATCTACCTCACCGCTCGTGCCTCATTTATGAATTGCTGGCTGCCGGTTGGCAGACGGTGGCGTAACAGACGACAGAGACATCTGGTGTTGAATATGTGTAAATTCCACGCAAAAGCTCAGTGGGTGACTGTGACACTCACTGATAGCTCAGTGTAGGGAGGTAAGTGCCAACACATACAAAATCATGAGTCACTCGGACGAGATTTTCATGAGTTAACGCGTTCACAAGGTTTCAAAAAGTTAGGAATAGCAGCGATTTAGATGAAAATTACTGAACAGTGACGAAAACGTACTTTTCATTTTGTGACAGCGAAGGTAATGCCCCACAGACAGAATTACGAATCATTTGGACCAGCGGTTCTATGGATATCGCGTTCATATTAAAGTGGCGAGCGGTGGCGGATATCTACAGAACACATACATGCATCCGGGGGGGGGGGGGGGGGTACGAGCACTCTGACTCACTCGTTTAATCTTAACGATCCTCATATGTGCGAGAATGATAGTAAAACGCGCCCCTGATACTGCATTTTGGCTTTGCAGAGCAGTATACTACGCATTGTTGGAATTACCATGACTTCAACTTGAATGCTTTCTATAAGCTCCTGTGGTAAGTTCGGTCCAGATACTGGAATACTCAATAATGCTTTGTATCCCGGTTGTCTAAAAAAGGTATATATAAGATCCAGTGATGTGCCATCTATGCCCAGTGTCATCAAGGAAGGGGTCTGCAAAGCAAACAATGACGCTCTTTTAGTCATGGAAATCTGAAATCACTTGAATATAATTAATTCGGTACTTGCATATCTTAATTTTTTTTGTAGTTACCAAAATAAGATTGGTATGAAAATTGTTTGAAATCCTACCTGTTCTTGATTTGGTGTGTCGTACATTCTTCCGCATGTTGCATCCCGTACGGCACACGTTCCGCTATCCGTATCTGTACACGTGATCACCAGTATAAAAAGCTATCCCAGCCTACACGAGATCCTGACCTCATGTTGATTTAAAATTGGGCCAACGTCGCCGACGCTGGACCAACTTTGCACCATCATAAGATCAGCTTGTCGTGTTTTGAGGCATAATATAATATGATAGCTGCTTTAATGATATATTGAACCAATCTATGTAAAGCAAAAAATGCACACATCAAATAAACAGACTGACAATAGGTCTTAACCTGGTAACTCTTAGAGCGCTGAAATGTTTGTATATAAACCAAGAGACGAAAGGGTGTTTTCAAATGTGAAATCATCATTTTAAATGTCTTCGTTAGCTCATTCTGCTTCATTTGAACACGTATGTTATGGGCTCGGTCATTATAAATAGTTAACTCTTTCAATGCGGGGATCGACTTTGGCAAGGTAACAAGGTAATTTACCTTGAGACGATAGACGTCAGATTATAACGTCTAACGTCTAAAGTCGCCCACTTCATTGAAAGAGTTAACCCGTGTGTTGCCGACCGGCTTGTTTCTAATTTTTATTTATCTATAGCTGGAATTGCTGACACAAAATCCAGCTTCAAATGACAAAAACTATTTATATTTTTGAAAAATAGACATCTTCCCAATTGAACTATTTCATCAGTTGATCATCTAACACAAACTGGTTTCTAAATTTTAGTGTCATTTTATTTTGAATTAATTTTTTTCGAAAATTATTTTATTTGAATTAATTGCCCACTTGAACATCTAACATCAACTATTTTAGAAAATGTAGTGACATTTTTAGTATACGTAATAAGCTAAAAATAGTTTAAAATGGTGATAAAGTTCTGAAATTTGGACACAGTAGAGGTAAGTTGATGTTATATCGGTTTAAGATGGGAGCCCTCGAGGAAGAAAAAATGCGATTTTTAAATTTCAGGTTTAATGTTTTTGTTTTTCTAATTTATAAAAAATACCACAATCGCCTTTGATAACAGTATATTGTAACGAAATTTTTTTTCGTAATATTGGGCTTATTAAGAGGAACCCAACTGATTGCGTTCCCGATTTTTTTTAAATTCTTAATTAAAATCAGAAAATGTCCACCACCCCCTCTTTTTCACTTAAAATTCACTTCCCCTGCAAATTCTGGATGGGGACCTAACTTGCATGAGAAAATAAAATATTGTGTCGAATAAACTTTTTTTCTTCATTTTTATTTTAAAAATGAGCGCAAAAATGATAATATCATCAAAAATAAATATAATACATTTCATAGAATTGTACTGCAATGACAAAATTGACGTTGATAATGAGACGCCGTAAACATATTATTTAGTTAATTTGAAGCCTACGTTTGATATGTTTACATTGACAGATTAGAAGGAATAAATAAATGTATTTGGGTCAAATTGGAGCCATGTTGACAGCTCCCTTTATTCAGTCAAAATCAGCCTTCGCATCCTTGACCGCCCTGGAACCGCCTTTGCTTTTCAATCATAGACGACATCATCTGTATCTGTATAATACGTGGCAGTGTGCACTATTGTGCTATCGCGCCACGGGAGTAACTTAGCAAGGCCTGTTATAATTCATGATATCATTCATGGCCTTATATATGTGCAAGTACTCCATGTTGTGGATTTTTTGGGATCTCGCCGGATGGAAACTACGCCTACGTCCATTGAGGTTCTTTTACGTCCAACTCAAAGTCAGTCAGACGAGACATCTGATTCGCGTGGTTCTCTGAGCCCCACGAGTGTATACAGCACCTGACAGTCCCAGGCGGTCACCCATCTTATTATTACCGGGCGCGACGTTGCTTAACTTCAGTGATCGAGCACAAACTGTTCAGCGAACGCCGTATTCCGTATATATAGGCATTATATCCCACCATGTGTAAGACATATATTTCGCAGCCTACATATATACAAACATTTAAAAAAGATAAGTATTATTTTTTTTTAAGTTCAGTTATTTATTCAATCCTCTATGTTATCCAGTTTATTATAAATGTAATTAGTGTATTATGCAGGCCCTATGTGTACCTGTATTAGAGAGGCGCACAACGGGACCAAATATGTCAAAATGTGATCAATAACTCAATAACGATTTACCTTCTTAACCATGGAAATATTACCAATGTAACTAATCAGTGTATTGATAATATTAAACTCTTTAAAGTGTGTGTGAGAATTATATATAAAATGTATCCCTGCTTCTATTTAGGCTAGATATGATTTTATATAGTAACTATTGAAATTTGAACTATATGACATGCTAGATAGGCCCTATACATATTATAATAATTTACTTCATTTTTGTTTAATTCACCATGTTAACACACTATTTAAGTAAAAAAAGAAAATTTGAATAAAATGTTAAATGATTATTGAGTTACATGTAAGCGTGCTCTGCCACTTTTATCATAAAAGTGATCTCAATATAATGCAGCTTACGAACTCCATTTCGTATAGCCAAAACTGTATCTCAAACTAAGATTTGGGCCCAGATTGCGACGGTACAAATACGTGTAGTGATTCATATGGGCGCTCACGGCTAAGGCTTGGCCACAATTTATCAAGTCAAAAATAGATTTGTTAGAATCAGTAACATTTTACCTATATTTAGCAATTTAAGCTTGTTGTCAGCTACGCCGTTAAGATTTTGTGGGAATGTTTTCAGAGGGCTCCCATCCTAAAATTAAAGAGGATATATTGAAGTACAAGTCCTCCAATTTTGACAGCTTTATCATTTTTTTAAACTATCAGGTCAAGATGTTGAACTTATTATGTACACTATTTATTTTAGCTGAAACTTTTCGAAGCCATATTACGTTCCTAGCAGGATAATGGTGATTTACCAATATGACAAACAAAGATGAAGTTTATCACCTGATTCTTCGTAATTTCCTTCCCAGCTCTGATACTTTACAGGTGGTTCCAGGTCCTCTCCATATTCAGTGATCATTTTTGAGTATCGTTCACCGCCCAGTTCATGGTCTTCGTTGTTGGCATACAGCTTCCTCATTGTAGATTTTCTGAAGAGAAAATAGTCTTAATATCCAGTGAATAATACATGCGTGTATCGGAAAACCATTCATTGTATACATTGTACGCCTAAATATCATTCTGATAACACAAATGCATTATTTAGCCTACATATAAACTGTTACAAATATATATCGATTTTTGCTAATCTAGAAGGAGGTATATTATGTATTTAGTAGTTGTGTCTAAATGAGTAAACATCGCCGGGTGGATATAATATATAATGATACTCCAATTCAGAATAGATCTACTTTAATTGGTTATTCAATGTTTTTTTCTTTGTTTGACTGTTCCACCTGTTTATATTTGAATTCCAAAGACTTGATTCATCTGCTTGGCTGGTTTGCTTGGTATAATTAGGATGCTGCTTTATTGATCGTCTTCGTCGACCAGATTCAGATCCACCCTGTTTACATGGGTCATCCTCAGGCTCTAGAAATCAAATAGGAGCACAAAGTGGTAACCCATGCAACTCTGAAATATTTTTGCGTACAGTATACCATGATGACCAAAGACATGAATACCTATGTTATGGGTCTACGGTATTATACTTTTTTTTTAGTGCGGAGGCAGTATTTGAACGTTTTTAAAGACGGTCCAAGAGCTGAAACGGTTACTTATTTACCAAAGACTATATTTTTATATATTAATATAATAGAAATAATGAGACACAGATTTGCTAGCTGTGATGCCATTGAAATGTAAATAATATGAATATTCTAGCAAATTTGGTACCAGTACATCATACTGTTTCAGTATTAAAGTGTCATGTATAGAGGCATACTATGGTGTGATCAGGAATGAGCACGTGGTGAAGGGATTATAAAGTTACTATGACCGAATTGGGGATATGGCCGAAATTGGGCACACTACGGTAGTTCCTTGCAGTTCGTTACAGTCAGTTTTTTGCACTTCGTATTGCACTTCGTATCGCTTGGCAGCGTAGCAGGTTGGTTCGCATTGGAAGGGTCTGGCGATGAGCAAGGACTACAGAATGAACTGACTCGACGCAACACGGTACAGATACGGTTGCCGTTGCTTGTCGTACTGACACGTTGCTATTTACGGCTTGGAGATACTATGCAGTACAATTTACATCACGAGCCAGGACGTTACCAATACAATGCAGGACGAATGAGGTAGATTCACATAGCTGTAAGTGGGTGTTTTGCCAAATGTTGTCCTCGTGGACCGGTACCACGTCAGGAACATCGCTCCACGTTCAAGTCCGAGCTCCCATGATTTTTTGCTTTAGTTGGATATCTTTATATTTTTGTTCGATTTATCAAACAATTCCGGCTGTCCCTGCTTCTTCATGTTTATCAGATTCGTTTGTAGGAGCTGACTTCTTCTTACGTCTCTTGATGACAGATAAATCAGTATTTTGGTGGGGGTGGATGTATGGGTGGATATCTGGCTCATCTGAATTATCCGGTGGATCAGCAGATCTCTTCTTAGTTGGCATACATACTTCTTCTTGCTTCTCGCTTCGTTTGCCCTTGCCCTTGATTGTGATAGCTTACTAGAATGACAGTAATATAAAATTTTTTATAATATAAAACAGCACGCGCTAAAATTGGGTGAAGATGGTGTTAATTTGATGGACGAAGAAGACTGGCAATAAGTGTGACTTTGTGTAGCCATCAGCTCATCCCTATTGAATCGCACTGGTCCGCTCCAGGTCGTATAAGTTTGCACTGGACCGAGTTGCATTCTACTTGCGATACATTGTTTCGTATCAGTTCGCCGGCTTATTCGCATTAGATCGTATTGATCCTCACAATGTTTTGTGTTAGTTCGTGTCAACCAGTTCTGACTTGTATTGGTTTTAATTCACTATTATTAGTTCTACTTGGTTCTCCGTCATTCACAACTTGAACCGTATTGATTCTAGTTGGTTTGTTGTTCAATATATTTTTCACCTCAGGAGCATTTTTATGCTCCATGATTCGCGCTCACATCCGTATTGCACTTCACTCATCATCAGTGACTCTCACCGTGAGCCACTGATACATATAGTTGATCTATCAGAAAATAGTGAGGTCAGCTATTGAGGTCACGCTTTCTGAATGATGTCATAGCTGGCCAATCAGCAAACAGCATTCAAACCCTTCTCTCCCGGCGGGAAATCCTGACAGAAGTGATTACCATATTTGGAAAAACAGGCTGAACTACAGCTTGTATGCTAGCTTACATGCAGTTTCGGCTGTTTTTTATCTGTTTTAATAGCATTTCTAACACATACAAATGTATCTGGTTTAATTATACTGTCTATTGACAAAACACCCATCATAGTGAAGTGAATTTCCAAAAATCACACAGTGTATCGATAAAGAAGACAGCATCAGTGTGTATGGAGGCATGTGTAATATTTTGCACAGCCACGCATTTATCTAGCATACCACGCCAAATATGGTCTCGCTCTCAGTATAACTCCAGCGACAGAGGTGGGGGGGCAGGGTTTGAAGGTACGTCACTACTTCTTTCGACAAATCACTGTAGGTGTAAGCCAAAAGTAGGTTACGGTGCGATTACTCTCTATCATTTGCTGTTGTTGTTATAACGACATCATTTGACCTCTGAATCTCCTGGATTCCCACCCAATAATACCATTGTCTCGCTGGGGAGATACTACAGCTCAGTGAAGTATTGCACATATCGCCAGCATTCTTACTGAATCACGGAGGACTGGCGACAGTGTGACTTTGCATTACACGTCACTTTTAGGCATTTGGTGCAGGTATACACTTCATGACACATGTATATTTTGTCTAGACAGAAATTCACACAGTACCACAGATTAAGGTGTACACTTCCACCATAACTGATCTAGTTTCTAGACTATAAGCATAGACATCAACTGCTACAATATTATTTGTTATGTGTATGGAGACGATGAAGAATTGAGAGATAATCTAGTATACTAGACTATATGTCATGTTAGCTCCTATGTTTATTAAACAAAATAAGACAACGTTGTCTGGAAATTGGAACAGCTTTAAAGCACTTGACTGTGTCTTGAGCTGTTACAGCTCTGACCGTTACGATACTCTTCCGATTTTCGGAAAACGTTTTTTTAATATATAATATGCCACCATGTGCGTGGTGGACACAACTGGCCATAGCATGTCCTACATATGTAGCCTATATGAGGTAGGTGCCATGCTTATTTTTCTTGCACTGTGTGACAAGATGTTATACATGCAATACATCTGATTCTTTGAGCACGTGGTGAAGGGACTATAAATTTACTATGACCGAATTGGGGATATGGCCGAAATTGGGCACACTCCGGTAGTTCCTTGCAGTTTGTTACAGTTTTAATCGGTTCTAATCAGTTTTTTGCACTTCGTATTGCACTTCGTATCGCTTGGCAGCGTAGCAGGTTGGCTCGCATTGGAAGGGTCTGGCGATGAGCAGGGACTACAGAACGAACTGACTCGACGCAACACGGTACAGATACGGTTGTCGTTGCTTGTCGTACTGACACGTTGCTATTTACGGCTTGGAGATACGATGCAGTACAATTTACATCACGAACCAGGATGATACCAATACAATGCAGGACGAATGAGATAGATTCACATAGCTGTAAGTGGGTGTTTTGCCAGATGTTGTCCTCGTGGACCGGTACCACGTCAGGAACATCGCTCCACGTTCAAGTCCGAGCTCCTTTGCCTTCTCGTCCCATGATCTTTTGCTTTAGTTGGATATCTTTATATTTTTGTTCAATTTATCAAACAATTCCGGCTGTCCCTGCTTCTTCATGTTTATCAGACTTGTTTGTAGGAGCTGACTTCTTCTTACGTCTCTTGATGACAGGTAAATCAGTATTTTGGTGGGGGTGGATGTACGGGTGGATATCTGGCTCATCTGAATTATCCGGTGGAGTGGGAGGTTCATCTTCATGTAGGCCTACATTATCTACAGGAGCAGCAGATCTCTTCTTAGTTGGCATACATACTTCTTCTTGCTTCTCGCTTAGTTTGCCCTTGCCCTTGATTGTGATAGCTAACTAGAATGATAGTAATATAAAAAAATTTATAATATAAAACAGCACGCGCTAAAATTGGTTGAAGATGGTGTTAATTTGATGGACGAAGAAGACTGGCGATAAGTGTGACTTTGTGTAGCCATCAGCTCATCCCTATTGAATCGCACTGGTCCGCTCCAGGTCGTATAAGTTTGCACTGGACCGAGTTGCATTCCACTTGCGATACATTGTTTCGTATCAGCTCGCAGGCTCATTCGCATTAGATCGTATTGATTCTCACAATGTTTTGTGTTAGTTCGTGTCAACCAGTTCTGACTTGTATTGGTTCTAATTCACTATTATTAGTTCTACTTGGTTCTCCGTCATTCACAACTTGAACCGTATTGATTCTAGTTGGTTTGCTGTTCAATATATTTTTCTCCTCAGGAGCATTTTTATGATCCATGATTCGCGCTCACATCCGTATTGCACTTCACTCAACATCAGTGACTCTCACTGTGAGCCACTGATACATATAGTTGATCTATCAGAAAATAGTGAGGTCAGCTATTGAGGTCACGCTTTCTTAATGATGTCATAGCTGGCCAATCAGCAAACAGCATTCAAACCCTTCTCTCCCGGTGGGAAATCCTGACAGAAGTGATTACCATATTTGGAAAATCAGGCTGAACTACAGCTTGTATGCTAGCTTACATGCAGTATCGGCTGTCTTTTTCATCTGCTTTAATAGCATTTCTAACACATACAAATGTATCTGGTTTAATTATACTGTCCATTGACAAAACACCCATCATAGTGAAGTGAATTTCCAAAAATAACAGTGTTTCGATAAAGAAGACAGCATCAGTGTGTATGGAGGCATGTGTAATATTTTGCACAGCCACGCATTTATCTAGCATACCACGCCAAATATGGTCTCGCTCTCAGTATAACTCCAGCGACAGAGGGGGGGGGGGCAGGGTTTGAAGGTACGTCACTACTTCTTTCGACAAATCACTGTAGGTGTAAGCCAAAAGTAGGTTACGGTGCGATTACTCTCTATCATTTGCTGTTGTTGTTATAAAGACATCATTTGACCTCTGAATCTCCTGGATTCCCACCCAATAATACCATTGTCTCTCTGGGGAGATACTACAGCTCAGTGAAGTATTGCACATATCGCCAGCATTCTTACTGAATCACGGAGGACTGGCGACAGTGTGACTTTGCATTACACGTCACTTTTAGGCATTTGGTGCAGGTATACACTTCATGACACATGTATATTTTGTCCAGACAGAAATTGACACAGTACTACAGATTAAGGTGTACACTTACACCATAACTGATCTAGTTTCTAGACTATAAGCATAGACATCAACTGCTACAATATAATGTGTTATGTGTATGGTGACGATAAAGAATTGAGAGGTAATCTAGTATAGACTATATGTCATGTTAGCTCCTATGTTTATTAAACAAAATAAGACATCGTTGTCTGGAAATTGGAACAGCACTCGACTGCGTCTTGAGCTGTTACAGCTCTGACCATTACGATATTCTTCCGATTTTCGGAAAACTATTTTTTATTAGATAATATTCCACCATGTGCGTGGTGGACACAACTGGTCATAGCATGTCCTACATGTGTAGCCTATATGAGGTAGGTGCCATGCTTATTTTTCTTGCACTGTTTGACAAGATATTATACATGCAATACATCTGATTCTATTACATCTGATTCTATCACATTACTGGACATACCTGGTAGATCATCACACTCGCCTGGCGAACAGCCACCTGGAGGTGGACCATAAGGGAAGTTACAGTCATAAGGCGTCAAATGCGTGATTGTAGCAAACCATAATGTGTGGTTAACATCGTATACCATCAACTGCTCTAATACTTCATCTCTGATTCCTGTAATTGATTGCTAAAATTAAAATGCTGTGACCTCTTACTTACATTTAATCCGAGAAAAGTTATTGTCAGGTCAAGTTGTAAGG